>OZ025244.1:25566469-25578969 GCA_964019155.1 Osedax fenrisi | reverse complement strand
TTTGGGCATCTAGATTGTTATGACAAATATTTTGTATTGTTAATACTACTTTTAATATATGTTTCTATGATATATCCATAGTTGGCTTATCAAAAATCATTCAATTTATAAAAATTGAATAAAACTTATTTCAATATCTCCCCCATGTTAAATTTTATATATATTTAATGTTAAAATAAAAAGGTCTTGTGACATTAAACTATTTAAGATATAGGTCTACAATTTTAAACGCTTATTCATCATAGCATACATAATTGTCATAGATGTATGTAGGTGTTACTTTCTATTTATTATTTACAGTTTTATTATCTAATAATTAATATTTCAATTTATCTTAAAACTCAAATATAAAACTTTGTTACTTATTCATTTTAAATTATGCACATTATGGATTACTTATAATTTCATTCTTCTACATACCGTTAGTATTACAATATATTATATACAAATTATTATATAATATTGCAAATTCAATTTTTTTTTATGTCACTCCTAGCTCCATTGTGTACATGTACATGTAAATTGATAGGCAATAGTTGCTACTACTATACATTCTATTTTGAGAACATTAATTTGAATATTACCAACATTTTGTTATCTTCATAAATTAGACATATAGATCTATAAAGAGAGAATTTGTAATACAATTTAATATTATTATATTTAATTCTAATTTGAAATTGTACCTTTATTTTTGTCTACAAAATTATGAAATTAATATTTTCAATAATCAATATTATATATATATATATATACAATCTAATATACTAATATAGATGCACTAGAAATCTGATATGTTGTGGTTGAGATATTTATAATTTATATTACAATACAAATAAAATATTATATTATAAACTACACCTTGAATATAATTTGTAATACTACTGAATGTGAGAAATAATTATTTCCATATAAGTGATTTACAAATTATTTCAATAATATATAATTTATAAAATGGTTTTAAAATTTTGAAATTAGATAATATACTATATATTTGTTATATAATACAATTATTAAATATATAGACTATATATAGATTAATTAATATTTAACAACATTTATAATTGAAGTTATTTTATTTTTACTATCCTTCATAAAATACAGTTTTTATGGTACTTTATACAGATTTTTAATTGAATTTTCACAATATTTATAATATATAAATATGAAAAAATGCACTAATTAATGACCAAAATACCTCCTTAAAAACTATATAGTAATGTTGATACCCCGAATGACAGTATATTTAGGTTATTCTATATTCATATGACATCCAAATCCAACCATAAACCTAAATAAATAGTCCATTGAATATAATCCATATAATTATTATATAAAATTAAAGAATTGTTATGAATATTTTTGATACATTTTTTAATTTAAATTTGAAAAAGAAAAGTATAACTAGTATTATATAATTTAATAAGCTTTCAAATTATAACAACATTATTTCAATATCATCACTATAACACATATCATTCTTATACCTAGTTTATATTTTATATAGAATACGAATACATATTTACAATACATTTGTATGTATACCACAATCAGTAAATAGGTACCTGAACTTAAGTGACGAGTTACTCGTTGTGAGGATTCAATATTTGTAATGAAGCTACCCAGAAAACAGTAATAGCCTCATAATAGCAGCATAACAGCATATTTAATAGCCTCAAATGTTTACATTGTGCTATTATGCTGATATTATGTAGCCATTAAATGTATATTATGCCGCTATTAATTTGTCATGCTATTATGCTGCTGTTATGTTGTTATTACTGTTTGCTGGGCAGTCCTGTGTGGTTTATTACAGTTTATCACATATAATTTATTTCATAAAATCAATTCTTTATATTATATAGAGTATCTAATATATATATATATATATATTGTAATGATATATTACTTATCGAATATGAATATTTATTTAAAAATTATTAATTTAATATCTGATTAATAAGTAAGTTAAACGCAGCGTTCAATGTTTCTCTTAATCTCTACACATAAAATCATTCTGTTACAAATTACCTGTAAATAATATCGTATCGAGATATATGTAAGATGTCAGTTAGTTATTCATAATATTTATTAACTTATTTTGATAGAGTGTCACACTTTAAAGTATTATATGTGTGTAAAGCATAATTTTACTTCCGAATATTATTCGTACGACAACTTCTCGATCTCAATTCAAAAGTAGACTATTTAGACATTATTTAGTGAAATGAATATGTATTTTGCGATTATTTTTATCTTCGTTTATATGTTATATTATTATATTATTATTATTATTATTACATTATTATTTTCTATATTTTCTATTTATTTTATTTATGTAAACTCTTAACTAATTGTTATGGCGTCGAAAAATGATTTTCGTTTATGAAGTCTTTAAACAAATAAATAAATAAATAAATAATTTAAATAAAGAAATATATAGTATAAACAGAACTGTTTACGTTTTAGATTTAAATAATGTATAATTGTAAATTAATTAGTCCATGCCCTATGCTATTATAAACTTTTAGTAGGGTCAACTATAGGACAAGTTCCTATCAGGATATATTTATTTTAACACATAAGTATATATACTTTTTTTGTTAAATAAGAGCATTAAATTATACTATATATATTATAATACATTTTCTAATTAATTTTATTAGCACTCTTGTATATATTTGAATGATTTAAGGAATCAACGTGAAATATATCTACTATTTTATTCGATTCAAATATGATAAACTACGTCAAATGTGTTTGATATTATAAATTATAATAAGAAAGAATTTCGTGAGACATTATTACATCTGAATAAATTTATGCTTAAAAATTAGGATATAATTATAATTCTAAGCCACTCCAGGAAGGGGTCCATAAATTTCAGTTATGATAATATTATATATTTGTGTATACATAAATAATTGTTTTTTAATTGATTTTTTATTTAAGTAAATATATAATCGAAAGAATACATATTTAAGATAACATACGTTATTTAAATAAACAAAGAATTATACTAAATTAAAAAATAAAGGATGTTAATGTTTAACAGATACTTTAAAAAAATGGAAAATATAATAAAATATATTGTAAAAAGCGTAAAAAGAAATGAAAAATGATAGATAGAAAACAGAAATAAAATATAATGTGAATATCGTAAAATAGAAATAAAATACATTATTTGGTTCACTTTAATTATTTTAATAATTACATATTTATAATAATAATTTAAGGATTCATTATATCATATTTATATATAAACTTATTTTTTATATAAATGTTAATGATATCGATGTAATAGTATATTTATAATTCAAATGTTCGTATTTTTATAATAATTATAATGAATATAACTCACATATATAATTAATAAGTATTACTTGTAAGCCATAAATATTAAATTTATACTATATTATATATTATATATATATAGAATATATCCATATATGGAATTAGTAATTATAAATTGGGCAAGGTTAAAGCATAAATCGGTTTTTAGTATGAGAATGAGATATTTTATATTAAAACTATTATAATGAAAGTGATAAAACTAAACAATTTTAAATTATATAATACAAGTCATATTTTGTTTTTTCACATTTTTATTTAAACAAAAGTTATGATCGCAAATGTGTAAAAAAAAGTAATCGATTTTAATCAAATTATAATATATATATATTCTTATTAATTCTTAATATTATGAAATTAAAATATCTTATAATAATATAAATCACTTATAAGTGTTCCAGTTTAATCTAATGCTATTAATAAAATATATATTGCTTTATTTTATCTGATAGTAAAGATTGATTATACCTCCACAAATTATGAGTATATATCAAATATTTTTCTATTTAAGACTGCACTTATTTAGTAGTTTCTTAATTGATAAGGGATAGTTATAAATTTTAGTTGAAAAATTAGGGGTGTAAAACTCGATGATATTCTTAGTAATATTAATAAAAGTTTTGATTAGCTCATTACAGTCATTGCACGAGGATAGAATATTAGTCCAGTCAAGTGACAAGATATGAGTTTTAATACTAGAAATATCACTTTTATTATAGTTAAGTCGCAGGATTGAACATTTATTGTGATTAAGATTGCCAGAATTTAAATAATTATCTGGGATTACTAAGTCAGAGTAAATAGCAAAATGGTCACTAACATGTGCATCAAATTCAAAAGCACTTGTAAGTGAAATATTAGATATAATTAATATATTATTTGTAAGTATTAAATCGAGAATATTTGAATTGCTAGTATTAAAATTAATTAGTTGAGTTAAACCGTATGATAGAAACTTATTGTGTACATATCTTTCCGCAATGGTCGATGTAGTACCAGCAATCCAGTCAATTCCAGCCAGGTTGAAGTCTCCATAGATTAGACAAGAGTCGATGAACATATGTTATTTAAAGTATCACATAATAAAACAGTGCGACAATGGCATATCTGGTGGCCTATAAATGATGACAAGTCTGCAATTATAAAATTGTATACATAATAATTCAATACCATTTGTAACAAATTCGGTCATGCATAACGAATTATAATTAATATTAACATAGACAATAATACCACCACCATGAGCATTATCTGGACGATCTGGTCTATAAACAGTATACAAATTTAATGGATTGAACATTGCATTGGTAACACTATTATTTAACCAGGTTTCAGTAAATATAATAATATAATAATGCATATCATTAAGAATAGCTATGAGTGAAGGTAACTTATTATTGCATAGTGATCTTGCATTAGCATAGTACACCTTCAAAAAAGGAGAACAATTAGAATTTAGTCAATTCGAACGTGAAATGTCATTATTTCTAATATCCGAGTACCTATTTTTATTAATGTTTTTAGCTCGTTTAGACCATCTCAAGTAATCTGCATCTGAATAAGATACAGATGTTTTCCAATCAATATATGATATATCATCATTCGTGACTATATATCTTAGTTCATATTGAGAGGTGCGATTATTAAATATACATATTGTGTGTTTAGTCATATTTTCAGCTCTAATGGTCAGTATAGGAGTCCTAGACTAGGACGTTTAACACGTTCATCAAAACAGAGATCAGGTTACCTTCAGGTCTCAAGAATACCTTAGGGTATTTACCGACACGATTAGAACGATTATAGAATTCACTATGTAGGTAGGGAGTAATAACATCATCAATTGTAACTTTAAAGCTTCAACATTTTTAGTGTTTAGCGTTAACTTTCTCTATAAAACGAGAAGACATGTTAAGATCATCTAATATTTCATTTAGAATATTTTCAGAACTAATGTTATTAAAAATAATGTTTCTGTTTTTATTAAAGTTGATTTTAATTTTCTTGCTAATTGATTTTGCTAATAAAGTAGAATGTTGTTTGATTGATGTAGCGTCAAAAAGGTCAGCATATGTACTTTTACTAGAGGCTACATTAATACTGTTCTGTTCTTTGATTAGTATTATAAGATCATTCATAGATGTATTTAACGATGTATATTGTGTATTTAAATCACTTAAGTTACCAGATATGGATTTAATACCAGTATTTTGAGGACTTACATACTCATTATTTATCACATGTGGTAAACATGTTATACAAAAAAAAGGAAAATTATCTGATGTAAAAATCTGCTGTATATAACTTATATAATATAAGTAGGAGTTGTATTTTTCGAAAAAGTGGATGGTAATATATTAGCTTTTGATAAACAGTTATAATGGTAATTAAGTTTACATCTTTTACAAGAAACAAATGATATATCATTATCACCTACATTATTACAATGATTGCAAAGTGACTTAGCATTATATATCTGATATTAGTGTATACTACTATTATAATGTATATATATATAACTATATATATAAATATTATAATGCATATATATTTACTATAGTGATATATAATAAAATATTTATTGAATTCTAGGTAATAATTAATGGTAATATGTTGAATTCTTGGAAATGCATGAATACAAATATAATATAAACATCTCTATATTTATTTCAGTGATTTTTGTGAATTTTATGAAAATAAAAATATTAAAGTGTATATAAAATGACTAGAATAATTAAATATTATAATGAGACTATATATAATATATTCATGCACATTATTATCTAATTTAGTAAGCAATAGGTTATAAAAAACAAACCTATAACTTATCTTATCAAGTAGATTATCCATATAACTAAATTTAATAAAATAACAATGTTGTTGTTGATGCATATAAACAGGAAGGATTAATAATTAGTTATTAATTATTATTATTAATAATAATTAATTTTATATTATTAATTATTAATTATATATTATTTTAATAATTATTAATTATTCAATTCTAATTTATTAATTAATAATTATTTATCAATAATTATTATTAATTAATAATAATTATTTATATATTAATAATTATTAATTATATATTATTTTAATAATTATTAATTATTCAATTCTAATTTAATAATTAATAATTATTTATAAATTAATTATTATTATTATTAATTAACAAAAATTATGTATTCATTTATTTATTATTAATAATAATTAATTAATTAATATCTAATTTTTTTCTTCGTTAAATTATTTTAAAATATTCTAAAAGATTTGAAGTTCTCGAGAACATGCATAAATATATGACATTTTAAGTTCTTGAGAACTTGATATTTTGTTAAAGATTTGAAATTCTCGAGAACAATAAATCTAGGATTTTAAGTTCTCTCGATAACAACTAAGTATTTGAAATTTTACAGCACTATTATATAAGTATATAAAAGTATATAAAATATAATAGTGAATATAATTACTATAATTAATTACTATATTCTATATATTTAATATCTTATTCATTTGATTTTATTGTTGCTTATATATAAATAGATTGATATATCTATCAACATATTTTCATATAATGTACACACACATATATATATATATATATATATATATATATATATATATATATATATATATATATATATATATATTTAATTCACATACATTTTATATATCTTGAATGAATTCAATTTATTATACTCTTCATTTCATACTACATATTCTATATATATATATATATATTAGTGTTGCAACCGGACTTCGGACTGATACATTTGGTTTTCGGAGTCAGACTGATACCTGTTTTAAAAAAAAAATAATTCGGACTGATACCGATACACCTACAATTTTGTAAGAATCGGAAAGTATTAGTAAGAATCGGACTGATACACTAAAAGTATTAGTAAGAATCGGACTGATACACTAAAAGTATTAGTAAGAATCTGACTGATACACTAAAAGTATTAGTAAGAATCGGACTGATAAACTAAAAGTATTAGTAAGAATCGGACTGATACTATTTTCATGTTATGTGATATGAGTTAGAAAACATATAAATTCAAATAATAAAAAAAAATATTTAAAATACAATTTTGCCAATGGAAATTTAGTTAACTTAGTCTTTGGAACAACATTTTTAACTCTATTAAATATAATTTTAAATAACTTTATTTAATTAATTTAAGATAAATAGTGATTGTGTATAAATAATGTATGATCATAATTGATTTCCACTATATTATATTATATTATATTTTAAAATATTTGTAAAATTTATAAAAAATATTTTTCAACATTTTTTTAAAATATATTTTGAAATATTTGTTATATTTTTAAAATATTTTTCGATATTTAAAATAATATATTTTGTAATATTTTTTTATATTTTTTGTATTTTTTAAATATTTTTCCTCTAATTTTTGAAATATTATTTTAATATATAATATATAAATATTATATTTTTTAAACATCTCAATGACCACATGTTCATTATTTAATTTCCTGAAAACTAAATTTTCTCCCATTCAATATTGTATTGTTCACATTATTATCGAACTATTCGATATCTCTATATTTCGAATTGAATTTAATTTAAAATATCAAATACGAAATAAATTGTCATACAAATCGAATTTTAATGTTGCTATTCATCGACATCGTTAAATAACAATTGTTAATTAATTAATTATTAATAACTTCGTTAACCTTCTGGATCTCACAGGATCTCTGTAATTACTACGAAACTAGCGACGTGATCATCGAGAAATCTCAGCTAATCATCTTATACCATAAGATACTGCATATATTTGCCAATGACAAGTTAGCCACACCCCTCTGAGCATAACCTTTAGCGTGAATGTTGCCACTCCCATTCTATTGAATGTAAACACCCCAGAAAACAGTAATAGCAGCATAACAGCATATGCTAGAGCCTCGAATGTTTACATTGTGCTATTATGCTGTTATTAAATGTCTATTATGCTGCTATTAATTTGTCATGCTATTATGCTGCAATTATGCTAATATTAATAGCAGCATAATATTAGCATAATGGCAGCATAATAGCAGCATAATAGACATTTAATAGCACAATGTAAACATTTAAGGCTCTAGCATATACTGTTATGCTGCTATTATGCTGCTCTTACTGTTAACTGGGACCCACGATCTTGATTATAGAGAATGCGGGAGTGTATTTAAGAATGGTAAACCCTCACGCTAACCCTCACGCTAACCTATGTACTACGTGAAATACTACAGATGAAATTGAACTAATTTAACTTTTAATCCCCGCCTATTTGTCACCTGTCCCGCCTACTTTAACCCGCGACCCCACCCCCACCAGAGATTTGTACTGCATCGATATGTTACAGAAGCTAATGAGACTTCTATATGATGAGGATAGCACCCACAAACTTGTAGCTGTGTACGAACGATTGTACAAAGTTGACAAGCAGTTTAAATGGATGTTGTATGATGTGTACATGTTTATTCGGTGCAGAGGAGTTCCTAAGGTTTCACTTCTGCCGATAGTCAGCCAATCTCATAAATTCTCTGCAAATCTCATCAATTCTCTTCAAAACTCATCAATAATCTTCAAATCTCATAAAATCTCATAAATTCTCTGCAAATCTCATAGATTCTTTTCAAATTTAGTCGACTTAAAATATTATCAATTATCTGAAAATCTCATCAATTTTCTTCAAATCTTATCAATTCTATACATATCTTATAAATTCATTTAAAACCTCATCAATAATCTTAAAATCTCATAAATTCTCTTCAAATCTCATAAATTCTCTGCAAATCTCATAGATTCTTTTCAAATCTAGTCGACTTAAAATCTTATCAATTCTCTGCAAATCTCATAAATTCTCTTCAAATCTTATCAATTCTCTATAAATCTCATCAATTCTCTTATAATATCATCAATTCTCTTCAAATCTCATCAATTTTCTTCAAATCTTATCAATTCTCTTCAAATCTCATAAATTCTCTGCAAATCTTAACCAATTATATTAAAATCTCATCAATTTTCTGTAAATCTCATAGATTCTTTTCAAATCTAGTCGACTTCAAATCACATAAATTCTTTTAATATCTCATCAATCAATTATCTTCAAATTTCTTAAATTCTCTACAAATCTCATCTATTCTTCAAATACCATCTATTCTCTGCAAATGTCACCGTCTTGAGATATCTAAGAATGCATTATCTCAACATAGCACAAATATATTACTTGAAGAATTCAAATGACTATTATTATTTTGTTTTACTCTATTCAAATCAATAATCCCACTGATAAATAGTTTTCTATTCTATGCTATTCTATATATATATATATATATATATATTTATTTATAAAATTATTATGTTTATTATTTATACCACAACAACCACCACAACTACCAACGTAACCGCTACCAACACCACCACTACTATCATTACTAACACCGCCTCCACTATCACCATCACTAACATCACCATCACCACCATTACCACTTCTATCAGTACTACCATAACCACTACTACTACTACTGTCACCACCACCACCACCACCACTACTACCTACACTTCCACAACCACAACCACCACTACCACCATCACTACCATTACTAACAGCACCTCCATGACCACCTTCACCACCTTCACCACCTCATCCACAACCATCACCACCAGAGCGAAACTATGTGTTTGGACCTGATGTATTCATTCCCCGACAAAGACCTGAACGAGTTGTTTGAAGACATCATCTACTACGCGATGCACGACACAGCCGACAGGGGGATACTCATCGAAGGTGTGACTACCGCAGCTCTGTCTGTTCTCTATAAGGGTGTCACAGTTGACCATTGACGGATGTACAGTCAGTCGATACATTGCTAGATATAATAGTAATAATCACATAGCTTAAATTGTATTCCGGCGTTCGTTATTCTAACTGTATATCCTCGATACCACCGAATAAAACAGAGCCCTGCTTCTTTGTAGTTGATCGACACGCCACCTATTGCCTGGAAAAGGGTGGTTCTCCGTCCACTAATATCTGGTTGATGTGCCGAGCGTTCTTCAAGATCTTAGTCGGTACGTGATATCAGTCAAACTCCCACAATCAACTTACAATATTACCTATATATTCACGTGATAATAATGTCTACTATGACTAGTATATTTCTATATATATTGTTCATTTACAGCTCATTTCTCTCCCTCCCTCACTTTTTCTCATCTATCCCAACATCCATGTTTCCCTCTCTTCATCCATCCATACCCTCATAGCTCCTCTCACTCTCATCCTGATACCGATACTCAACTCCAGAAAACAAACCTGTGGAAGTATTGCTTACATGCTGCGCAAGGTTTACGAATGAGTTCTTGATTACATCGAATGCCGACCAATACTTGCAGATATTCACTTGGATGCAGATGAACGAGTTCCAAAAAGTACTCGATCTCATCAAAAAAATGAAAAGTTTGTTATCCTAACATATGTTAGCAGCCTTTCGTTATCGCATCTAAACAGCTATTATCTCCGTCTCATTTATATGACCTATTTATATGACCCATCACCGCAGAACATCATTATTTACTACGAATGTACATGGAGGCTGTGAGTATCGAATGTCAACACAAACTGAACGACCACTTGGGACTGACGCGCAACGTGAACACCTGTTAGCTCCTCCCCTTCCTCCTCGTTCATCTCTTCCTCAATCTCCACCTCCATCTCTTGCTCAATCTCCACCTCCATCTCTTCCTCAATATCCACCTCCATCTCTTCCTCAATCTCCACCTCCATCTCTTCCTCAATCTCCGCCTCCATCTCTTCCTCATATACCTCCTCTATATCCTATATTACATCTACTTCCTCCTTCTCATACACATATACAAAAACTCACACATACATATATGTTCGCACTCACACATACATATATGTTCGCACTCACACAAACACGTATGTAGTTTTCGCGAGCGATACCCTCTTCACCGACATCAACTCTCGTCTTCTCTACAACTTTCTAAAGTTCCGACAAATGGAAGCCTACTACAAAATCAAGGATCACAAGCCAGCAATGAAAATCTACACTAGGGTATGCCCTCTGACGTCTTTAACCTTCGATAACTTATTGCTCGTCTACTCTGTGTATACACACGTACAACAGATTTAATCTTTTAGATGTACCCGACTCCTTTATATTGATTAATTATTAATTAATTTATAATTAATAAAATATTATACTGAATGCTTTATTACTAGATTATAACGCGTCATTACTGTTTTATTCCTCGAGGTATTTCGCAAAAGCACGATTCGTGGCTAACACTAATAATATTCTAGAACTTAATCAATTTAATCAACCCCTTCTATCTCGATACCCTATATTCATACTCTATTCATCCCCTATACGCCCTGAATTTGCCCCACTAATCTCAATCTCAACCTCTCTTATCTCATTACCACATACATATGTTATCGTTACCCTTAACTCCTCTCACGAGCTATTATTGCCCCGTTAATTCCGCGCCCTCAACAACTACAATCGCCCCCATTTACCCCCGCCCCATCCCCATTCACAGCTGGAGTTTACCAATGAACCGAGAATATTCTTTCTCATTGGGCAAATTTACATGGCTCATGACAAAGACTTGTACACTCAGGTAGCGCTACCTATAGTTATAGCTAGGCTATCTAAGCAATGCTAGCACCACCTATAGTTATATCTAGGCTATCTAAGCAACGCTAGCACCACCTATAGTTATAGCTAGGCTATCTAGGCAACAGTACGGTATCACCAGCAGTAGTGATAATGGTACACTAATGTTTTAATGATTCTCCGGTGACGTCGCACGACCGGCTGATTGAATCGGATTATTATTTTTTAAAAACCGCATTAACGACCCCAAGTTGTTCGCGAGGACGTCTATGATTGGACGAGCCAGAGATGACGCGATCGTTAACACCTCAGCCGTCGAGTGTTTCATTCACTGCGTATGTTGTCTTATGACGACCGCGTCAACTTTAACCTATCGCACGCCTTACTCTTCGTGTACAGTAATACAGGCCTCCTATCATGGGAGTCACATAGTAGTAAGAGCTGCCTCGCCTGTGTTCATCTGATGTAGAAATCCGGCTAAACTAACACTCTCT
>OZ025244.1:25088969-25561469 GCA_964019155.1 Osedax fenrisi | reverse complement strand
AGAGGAACTCTTGAGAGAGATAGTAGTAGTAGTAGTAGTAGTAGTAGTAGTAGTAGTAGTAGTAGTAGTAGTAGTAGTAGTAGTAGTAGTAGTAGTAGTAGTAGTAGTAGTAGTAGTAGTAGTAGTAGTAGTAGTAGTAGTAGTAGTAGTAGTAGTAGTAGTAGTAGTAGTAGTAGTAGTAGTAGTAGTAGTAGTAGTAGTAGTAGTAGTAGTAGTAGTAGTAGTAGTAGTAGTAGTAGTAGTAGTAGTAGTAGTAGTAGTAGTAGTAGTAGTAGTAGTAGTAGTAGTAGTAGTAGTAGTAGTAGTAGTAGTAGTAGTAGTAGTAGTAGTAGTAGTAGTAGTAGTAGTAGTAGTAGTAGTAGTAGTAGTAGTAGCAGCAGCAGCAGCAGCAGCAGCAGCAGCAGCAGCAGCAGCAGCAGTAGTAGTAGTAGTAGTAGTAGTAGTAGTAGTAGTAGTAGTAGTAGTAGTAGTAGTAGTAGTAGTAGTTAGGGGCGTCGGAACAGGGGGGGGGCGGGGGGTATCGGACCCCCCATTCAAAAATATGGGGGGGGCTAAGTATGTTTTGCCCCCCCCATGAAATGTGTATTAATAAATTTTATATATATTAAATCTAGTATATTGTCTTTGTTAATAAAAATGTTTGCTAAAGAATTTTACCAAACATATGGGGGGGCTAAGTATTATTTGCCCCCCCCCCATCCATGAAATATGATAATATTCATAAGAGAATCTCTGAGAGATACTTGTTATCTGGCGATTATAGAATGAAATTATTCAACTATATAAATCTGAATTATTAAATATTTTATTATAAGATATTAATGGAACTTTCTCAATTTAATGTGATGGAATTCAAGATATATCCGGAAGTTAGCAGGACATTTTGGTGATTCCTTATTTGACATAAAAACTATAAATTAAAGAAATATGCATGGGAATATGCAATATGACTGAGGCTACAACTTAGAAAATATAGAAAATGTAATGTTATCTGAACTTTAACACCTTAACTTGCCTATTAATAAATTAAGAGGACAGTCATATCACGGTGCATCTAATATGTCTGGTCAATATAATGGTGTAAATACTATAATAATGAATAGACAGCCATTAACTTGTTATACACAATGTGGAGCTAATCGCATAAACTTAATAGCCAAATCATTAGATAATAATATAAATATAAGAAAAGCCTTGAGAGTGGTTCATGATTTGGGATTATTATATGAACAAACTATCAAATTCCCGATTGTATATAATACTAATAATAACAAAGCATATATGCTATATATATGCTATATATGCATATATAATGTCTATAGACATTGAAACCATTATGCCCAACAAGATGGACTGCGAAAATCATGTATTAAAACAACATTAGATCAATATAGTGGTATAATCGATACACTGAAATAATATAAAGAATTAGATTATATTACCAATTGGTAATTATCATTAATGACCACAAATATATTGCAAATTTATTATTAAAAAATATGAATAAGTCAAATATTTTTTCTATGAATATTTCAAGTTTGATATTTGAAAGCTTGGATATGAAGGTGAAAGCTTTCATGAAATGCATGTACCAACACATACTATTGAAGATAACATTTATAAAAAATATACTTGAAAGCATATATTATTTTCTTCCCGCACGAGCGAAGGGGTCTACATGACCTTATTTTAGTGCTAATAAACTTAATATCATCATCATATATGATTATAATTATTTATAATCATAATAAAAATCAATAATAAATAAACATAAAGGATCAGATAATAATAGTAAAGATGATTCTAATTAAATTGAATAATGATAGAAATAATTTGCACACATTCATTGAAGATATAGAAACAAAAGTATTTTATATTTTATATATACAAGTTTATATATTGATTCAAGGTTAATAACCTACTTTTATAAACATATTATATAAAACATTTTATAAAATACAAAATAGCTTATAATAAATGTTTATAATAAAATATTATAATAATTTATTTTTATTTTAAATATATATAATTTAATTTTATAAGTATATCTAATTCAGAGAATAATAATAAGACATATATTATAAATGATTATAAATATGTATGAGATGAATAGTAATGAAAGTTCAAAAGACTATGTAAGGTACCTCATCTAGATAAAATAATATAACATTGTTAATGTTATGTTAATATAAGAATGTGATTAGATATGATCAGTTAATATGTTAATATACTTATCATTAATATTTACAGAATAAAATATACTGAGTTGTTTGATTCCATAATGATGAAAATTAAAACCAAATTTTATACTAAGGAAACATTATTTATACATTCTTATAAATTAAAGGAATCATTATTACAAATAATATAATTCATGAAAAAAAGGTTTGTTTTTTTAGATTAATCTTATTAATCCTATTAATATTCTACACTAAACAGATGTTATTAAAATTTTTGAAGAATTAATGATTGAAAGATCGAATTTCCATATTTTTAAATTAATCAATAAGTTCAATACCATCTGATGAGGATAAACATATACATGATGGAACAATCTCCTAAAATTCAAAAAATATTTTCCGGCATAATAGATTTGATCAAATTTTATTGGTTTGCCCCTCAAGTTATGTGTCATGTTAGGGTGGATTTAGTAAGCTACGAATAATAAAGACGTTGTTACGATCTACTATGCTAGATAGTAGATTCAATGCATTAGTATTGGCAAATTTCAATCAAAAAATAATTCACACAATTGAGATGGGTATATTTATAAATAAAAATCTATACTATATAATAATAAATTATGTAATATTTATTATTTATTTTCTAATATATTCCTACTTATTGTTATAAAAATTAAATATTATTAATTGCATATTAAAGGGTTAACATAGACTAAAGAGGTATACTATATAGTTAGTAATTATATTAGTAATAAATAATAGGATAGATATATATATATAATATAAAATAGAAATAAATAGCCCTCCCCAGAAAAAATATCGTTCCGACGCCCCTAGTAGTAGTAGTAGTAGTAGTAGTAGTAGTAGTAGTAGTAGTAGTAGTGAGTAGTAGTAGTAGTAGTAGTAGTAGTAGTAGTAGTAGTGAGTAGTAGTAGTAGTAGTAGTAGTAGTAGTAGTAGTAGTAGTAGTAGTAGTAGTAGTAGTACTTAGAAGAAGTAGTTGTACTGTCTATACAAATATTAATAATACTGGTTGACATGTTTTTGAGGTTTGGGTTTCATAAATATTTTCTAGACTAGTTTTTTAGCAGTAGTAGTAGTAGTGGTCAGTATTATAATACTATAGTAGTAGTAAGACAAATTTAAAATCTTAGTATATTACTTTAATACTACATGAAATATTATGTAATCTTGAATTTATTTATAGTTAGTGAATTTAATGAATTCAGCATTTCTATTCACTAGAATTCGCTCGTAACCACTACATGTATGAATACCCGCAAATAGCTAATACGTTAGATCTATGAAACCCGCCGTGATTATTGATTGTGGCCTCGGCTTTACTACCGATATCACTTCTCAACCAATCAGATCGTTGTATTTAAATAATACAGCCATCCGATTGGATAAGCCGCCGCGCCGTTAGCGCCGCAGTACTATACCGACACCCCGTTCCACCGATAGTGAGATAATCGCCCTCCTACACCGTATCATCGACACTGATGTCACTTACGAGGCAGCAGGTCAACGTCTAGTGGAGATATTTTTTAATCTAAAACGAACGGTTTGTGTAGCTCTTTCTAGTGGTACGAAACTTTCACAGACCTAGCCATACACATACCCATAAACATAGCCATACATCCATCTACACACATATCTACACACACCCCTTACACATATCCACTTGCACTCACCTATACACATATACATATATACACACATATACATATAAATATACACACCTATAAACATACGTACACACACACATACTCCCATTCACACACACACCCTCTTACACACACCTCCTTACACACCCTCTTACACCCCTTATCACACATAGAATGATGCATATTTGGTTCTTAAACAAGTAACAAACACAGAAATTAAATGGTAAGTATTCACTTCACTATTATATATTGCGGTTCATAAGGGGAGATACTAGTATTCAATACACTAATAGAGAGAGAGAGAGAGAGAGAGAGAGATACACCTAACCAAAGACGTAGATGTAGATAAATCATAATAATTAAACCCCTATTGTAACCCCACCTCTCCCAATCTAACACCCCACCACCCCCCCTTTAACACCCCTATTGTAACCCCACCTCTCACAATCTAACACCCCACCCCAACTTTAACACCCTTATTATAACCCCACCCTCCTACTATAACACCCCTATTGTAACCCCACCTCTCCCAATCTAACACCCCACCACCCCCCATACCCCGTAACAGTAACGGTTGGGCACAATCTAAACTAGGATGGATTGAGGGTAATCGCAACAATTACAACACGGCTATTGTACATTTGCAGGCTTCTATCCAATACGATAATCAAAACAGGTTAACGCCCCCCTCCTCTAGACACGCCCCCTCTCTATTACCTCGCACCAACACCCGCTACGGGTCCGAATACATGGTTCCACGTCGGGGTTCGCTAACCAACACATTTTATAACGTAATAGTCACAAGTTTTGAAAAATACAAAATATAATAAAACATCATTTAATGATATACTTTTCTACTTTTTTTTATCTGCCGAGCAAGCTCGACTTGGTAAGTAAGGTAATGATGGATACATTATGGATATGGCTATACATTAATATGTGTACGATGATAAGTGTATAATGTTCTGTGTGTAGTACACACACTGTGTACCATATCAACTACATTATGACTTAGTATATGTAATAATTTACATTAAATATTAATAATATTATATATATAATATACTAGAATATGAACAATTTTATTTAAAAATTAATTGCAATTTTAAATCATTATTAAATTCAAAATAGACTATACATATTTACTTATGATATATATATATATATATATATATATATATATATATATATATATATAATATACTAGAAGATGAAATATTGTATTATAAAATTAATTGATATTTTAAAATGGTATTGAATTATAAATATTTATGATATATATCACAGATTAAGCATTACTAATTTCACTCTATGATTAATATAATAAACATATTTAAAAATTATTGTTTTGTTTTTTAAATTATTAATGAAATAAAAATTCTATAATGATTTAAATTATCTATTATCAACTTTTATTATCATATAGTTATTCTCACATAGAATCTTTTATATATTATATTGCTACCTTAATTAATGTTATTGTTTCGTTTTGTTTGTTCATTCATAACACCAGTGAGGGTAATCTTTCTTTACCATATTTGGTGTATAAATAAACCATCCTATCCTATCCTATATAGTGGTTGTAATGTTTTCAAGTATTAATTTTAATGTATTCATTAATGTATCAATTGATATGAATACAATGCTATGTTGCTTAGACATACACCATATTTTTATATACTAATCCGATTATAATGCATATCATTTATGTATATAAATGTAAAATTAAATGTATATATTTAATAAATATATATATATATATTGGTGAATTAATCTAACTTTGAACTGATATTCAAGCATTTCGAACTGATACTGATACTCAATAATTATAAAATTTCGAACTCTGACTCGAACTGATACTCGACTATTTCTAAATGATACTATAACGATACTCTGATAGTGTGGTTTGATTACATTACTAATATATATATATATGTATATTATTAAATATTAAGGCATGGTCCCGGTGTAGCGACATTTTGTTTATTTTACATGTAGTAGATAGGAAATATAGGGTTATTCAAATAACGTTTACAATAGAACTATTCATTATATTAAGCCAATTTTGTTTGTATCATGTTCATATAATATAAATGCATCTTTGCAAAGAATACATTTTCTATATATACTATATTACATATATATTTGTATACATATAACATTTTTTTTTTTAATTTTAAAAAGTGAATCTAGTTGCTTGATTATTTTTTTATAATATTGTTCTTTGCACTTATTCATATAAATGTATTCTCTATATAACACTAAAAATTATTAAAAAAGCTATAATAGTTTTTTCTGTAGCAACTCTAATGAATACATACCTAGTGTAAAAATTGATCATTGAGTAATTGGCGTTTAAAGTTTAATGCCAGTAAATAATAGATGTAATAATTATAGATAAAAACATGTTTTTGTGTGATTTTAATATTGTTTTGGGATACCATTTTTTCACAGATACTAGATTACACATTAAAGAGTAGTTTTATGGAATCATATTTTTTTTTATGTTTTATGAAAATTTATCGATTTATACAATTTGAAAACCCCCTTAAACAAAATCAGTATATAGTTAATCGGCTTTTAAAAATATTTAATAAATATAAATTTACAAAAAATAAATTGAATATATGTCAAGGTTAATACATTATTATTGGTTTAATCATATTTTGAGAATATTTTCTGTATTATAGAAAATACATTGCACTATGGAATGGTCTACCTCGAGATCTAAGACTTGTGACATCCATAGAACGTTTCAAAAGTTAAGTCAAAGATTGTATTATTGGTAATTTTTAATATTCTTTATTTTATTTTATATTATTTTATTTTGTTCACGTTTATTAATCTAACAATCCTATTTTGTTTTACTTATATATTATTTTATCGTTTATTTATTTATGTATTATTATTTTGCTAAAACACAAATGAGAACTATCTTTGTTATATTTGTGTATAAATAAATCATCTATCTATCTATCTATATATATATATATATATATATATATATATATATGTTGTATAAGCACAAAATCCTTCACACTCTATTAGAGAATTATGTTACATACTCTATGTAAGTAATGTTTCTGTATAAACACTCCCCTAGATATATCATAGTTATAATTAATATATAGTTTTGTGCATTATATCAGGTGTTAAAAATTAAAATAATATAAATTAACTTATTCATATATCAGTACAATACCATAGAATATTATATTATTGGTATGGTGTATATTTAACTTATATTTTCTAAATATATGTAATATTTATAAAGTTACTCATTATATACATATTAATTTACAGTTATATCCGTATTGTAAATCCTTAAAATAATGTTTTATAATATTATTTAGTTAATATTTTTGTTATATACATTATAAAATGTGAGATAGTTGACAAATGAATAACCTCTCTCACTGCATACAGCAGTTTAGATCACAAGGTCCTAGGAAATATTGCCGTATTACTGAATCTACCATCCATTATTAACCTCTCCCCTCCCTTATAAACTATACCCTCCCATATTAACCCTCTTCCCTCTCTTATTAACCCTCTCCCCTCCCTTATTAACCCTCTCCCCTCCCTTATTAACTCTCTCCCCTCACTTATTAACCCTCTCCCCTCACTTATTAACCTCTCCCCTTACTTATTAACCCTCCCCCCTCCCTTATTAACCTCTCCCTCCCTTATTAACCCTCTCCTCTTACTTATTAATCCTCTCCCCTCACTTATTAACCCTCCCCTCCCTTATTAACCCTCTCCCCTCCCTTATTAACCTCTCCCCTCCCTTATTAACCTCTCCCCTCACTTATTAACCCTCTCCCCTCCCTTATTAACCCTCTCCCCTCACTTATTAAACCTCTCCCCTCCCTTATTAACCTTTCCTCTCCCTTATTAACCCTCTCCCCTCCCTTATTAACCTCTCCCCTCCCTTATTAACCCTCTCCCCTCCCTTATTAACCCTCACCCCTCACTTATTAACCCTCTCCCCTCACTTATTAACCCTCTCCCCTCCCTTATTAACCTCTCCCCTCCCTTATTAACCCTCTCCCCTTACTTATTAACCCTCTCCCCTCCCTTATTAACCTTTCCTCTCCCTTATTAACCCTCTCCCCTCCCTTATTAACCTCTCCCCTCCCTTATTAACCCTCTCCCCTCCCTTATTAACCCTCACCCCTCACTTATTAACCCTCTCCCCTCACTTATTAACCCTCTCCCCTCCCTTATAAACCCTCTCCCCTCACTTATTAACCCTCTCCCCTCACTTATTAACCCTCTCCTCTCCTTTATTAACCTCTCCCCTCACTTATTAACCCTCCCCTCCCTTATTAACCCTCTCCCCTTACTTAATAACCCTCTCCCCTTACTTATTAACCCTCTCCCCTTACTTATTAACCCTCTCTCCTCCCTTATTAACCCTCTCCCCTCCCTTATTAACCCTCTCCCCTCCCTTATTAACCTCTCCCCTCCCTAATTAAACCTCTCCCTTATCTTCCCATACACAGTATAGTTTGGGAAAGTCTAGGTGATATGTACTACAATAGAGGAAATTCCGGATCAGCTCTGAAAGCGTACGAGGAATCAGTTGAGGTTAACAACAGCACCCTAGTGTTTAGTGTAGGATACCTGTTTAGATACACCTCCTTAGGATATCTGTAACTCTGATAACTACATGCCACATGTCACACGCCACCTGTCACAATAACCACCATCACTCCACAACAGTTATGTCCGACAGACTACGCGTTAAGCAGGTAAGTCTGCAGTAATCATTAACCCCACGCCCCATTAAGCTCCAACCCCCCCCCCCATTGTTAATTGTTTAGTTAATTACGATTCAAATATGCTTAGAACCTATCTTAAAATAAAATTAAATCTAAATGATATAAAAAAAATTATTCTTAAAAGTTTAAATTTAAACATGAAAATAGATGATTTTTAAGGGCCGGCGTAACCTTCGTTTTTATTTTTCAGGGAAATTTGTTTTATATTGAAATATTAAAATGTAATTCATTATCTTTAATATGATGTATTATATATCACATACAATTAAACATAAGTGCCTCAAGTACGAAGTTTAATCATACACCTATTCAAAATGGTGGGATTAAATAATTAGAAAACATGCAAGTAAAACTTTAGATGCCAATATCTCTGGTGTTTTTTTTATTGATTTTATTTTTTTAAATATCTCCATCTTTTGAACTCTTATATGAATTTTTATAAAATTTTCTGAGTATATACTTAATATATGGTTATAATTATATAGGTATGTAAGCTAATGTAAATATAATCAATTAATATAAATAATTGAAAAATAATAAAAAAAATCGGTAATAAATTTATTTTTAAATAATTGTAATATTATAATTAACTTTTATTTAATTATTATACTTTTATTATTTTATGATGTACCTATATAACTAGAGATGAATGTTATCTCGATAATCAAAAAAAATTAGATAAAAATACTAATAAATAGAAAAGATATAGCCTGTTAAAAATAGATATTTTTCCCTATCTTTTATATGTAAATGCCGACAAGGTTACGCCGGCCCTTATGAAGATATAAAGATATATATGAAGATATAAAAATACTGTTTATATTTTACTATATATCAAATAAAAGTAAACCTCTCGGTTCTGTGATATAAAATCCACCCTATCCTGCCCCTTCCCCTCAAGGACCTGCTAATTCTCGCGAAATATTAAACCCGCCCTACATTAAGCTCCTCCCACTATTAAGCCACGCCCACAAGTAACTCCCATCTCCCCTATAGGATCGCACTAGTGAAGAATGAACAACGCAAGTATCAAGATTCCGTGGATGTATATCGTAAGCTTCTAGATCGTGATCCGGAACATTTAATGGGGTTGTGTGGTTAGTGAGGCTTTTCACGAGTCCGGCTATAGTTGTTAGTGCTGTTAGTGGTAGTAGTGGTATTAGTGTAAATCATTGGGTTTCAGTAAACTGATCTGTACAAACTGTCTGTTAAGTCACCGTAATCACTATAGTTTTCTATTGGGACTTGCACTAAGTATTATAAATGCCATTGTCTATATTATCATCATTGTCCACATTACCACTATTCTCCACATTATCACCATTGTCTACATAATCATAATTGTCCACATTACAACAATTCTCCTCATCGTCTACTGCTCGTGACCTCAACGACCTCTAATTCCCCCTTACGGTAACCCTATGATCAGTGGAGATATTCTCGTAATGATCATGTGACCTCCGTCTCCATTAGATTTACGTTGTATCGATGTTAGCGTGGGGGGGAGGCACTGTTATTCATGTTAATGTTAATGTATAGGCTACCTTCTCCATAGACTGTGGTGCTGTACAATGTGATGTGCACACCATCCATGTATCCTATATCTTATTACAGGGTTGTGTCCTATATAATAGTAGGATAAGTAGGTCAATCATACAATTAAAACACATATAAATAAGTGCATATCGTAAGTGTTATTAATATATAATTTGAAACAATTACAAATAACAGGAATTAATTTGTTATTAATAATTTATTTATAAAATATAATAATTTTTAACTATATATTTTACTAATTAATTATTTTCATCAATGAAAATACATTAATGATTATATCTTTAAATTAAATTCCTAACAATAATATACAGCGTAATTAGATATAAGACATATTGTTAAAGCGCCCATTTCACTTTTCAGCACCACGGCATATATAGTTAAACACTGGTGTAGATTAATGTACTATCCTCTAGTATCGTTGTGTATGCTCGTGTACACATACGCCCATTATACATTTCCTCCATCGCCACCACCATTACAGGCCTAGCCAAAACATTCACTGACTTTGCTAAACATAACTTACGGAACTCTATGGACAGCAAAGTACAGGGGAACTGCGAAAACGCCCTTGAAATATGTTCAAGGTCGGTGATAAATATTTATAAATATCAGGTCTACGTGAAATTTAGTACTAATAATAATTTATTAGAAGTTTGTTTATAATAATTATCAGTAGATTTTACCTCTAAAGGGATTCAAAGTAAGAATAAATTGTTATTATTTTTATCGCCCTTTATTTATAGTCTTTGTTTTAAGGGGACGCGATACAATGGTTTGGTTTACATGTAAAAGATACGAAAAAGTGCTATTTTTAGAAATCTATTAATTCAAAAAATATTCACTTTTTTTTTTTTTTTTTAATCTATTAATAATATTCCATATTTGTATATTGTATGTTGAAATTTATAGATATTTACACATCTTTATGTTATACGTTTCTAAAAAAAATAATTGAAATAATTGATAACATTATTAATTTTCCAACTAAATTACTAATTAAAATTTGTTAAATAAATATTTTTTAATATTGACAAATAACTTTAATCTTACAGGTTTTATCTAGTTATATTGAAAAAATGAAGAAAAAATATTCAATTGTACAAAAGTTAATACTAGTTATGTCAGCATGATTGGTCACAAATAATTATTCTGAGTAAATCAAGTTTCAAATATAATATATGAATATAAACAATATGAATATACAGGTACAAATAATATAATATAAACAAAATGAATAATGTAATGAACATAATTTAAACACCAGATAAAAGATAATATGTGAAGTATTATAATTTTACATTAATACAAAATTTGAAATTCAATTTTTTTTCGAAAAAAACCATTGTATTGCATCCTCTTAATAAAAGTAAATATTCACTTTAGAGGTTAATACCTTAGTCTGCCATGAATATCTACTAGGGATGAACAATTATTCATTATTGACCTTGTAATGGAGATGTACAATAATAGTTGATTCTCCAGGTGTCCCTAATTTTCTTATTTACTTATTACATTATAAATATGTATATGATAATTTCTAATATAATATACAATAATTATTGAAAAATTTATTTAATATGCATATATATATATATATATATATCTATAAAAATATACTATATTATATAATGACCATGAGTTAATATAGGATAATGATAAACTTCATTATAATTAGTTATTTCATAATATATATATATATATATATATATATATATATATATATATATATATATATTGTTATCAATAATAAACATTAGAATGAATCAACATTTACAATATATAGAGTTGCCTTATGTCCGATATCGATATTCACGAGTTATAATCTAGCTTCATAATGGCTCCAAGTACCATTAACCTCCGACGAACTTCTCAATAATAACCTCTGACTTTCACTGATAATTAATCTTTAAAATCTCAATCATTAACAAATAATAAATGACCTCTAAAATAACATATATATGTATATTGTACACCTGTCTAAATAACCTGTCTGTTAACATTCCTCCCTAACGTTCATATAGAATCCTAAGTTTAAACCGTAACTTGCTAACGGGTTGGAAGTCAGCTGGGCAAGCATGTATGATGGCTGTTCGCATCAATCTCAACAAGTTTGTATTCCATTAACTACTATATTCAATGATATTCCATTCAGTGCATTCAATAATACATTCAATGATAAATCTATCTTTTTAATACTACTTTTAATCCACTTATTTTATATTGTCTACCATATTGTCTTTTACGAATAAAATACACTTTTCCCTCATTTTACCGGATTATGATAAATAAATATTCGTGTTGTATATAAATGTTATATAAGATGTTATATTTAAATTTTTAATTTAGTAAACTCTAATCTCATAAGCGTAATATTTTTGTATACCATTTAATAATTAAAACTTTCACAAATATTATACCATTACATAATGTATTGCGTAACATTATTCAAGTATCCTCTTATATAATATACCAACATAACCACTTACCGTCGTGCGATACGAAACCTTCACCTCGCACCCGCTCTCGTACAGATTCCGCATTCCCGCCAAGTTCTACTACACCTCGCCGGGAGAAGTTAAGCTCAACGTCTTCGTTCACATGGACGAGACGAAACAAGTACTCGCGCTGGCGGCGAAATGTTTCATCTCCGCCAATCAGTTGGCGCCCAACGCCTCCACCCTGTTGCACGATCTAGCCATAGTCAGCTACGAACAGTCGAAATGGGCGCCCGCTAGAGCTGGTAGCGGCGATCATCAAGGAGGGGCGCCCGACAGCCAATACTATATCGCGATCGCCATCGATTACTGTAAGAAAGCGCTCTCGCTGAAAATGGGCGAAGCCGACTATTGGAATACGCTGGGTATCATCTATTCCGGTTAATATGCTCGCGCGCGCCTCGTTACGTAAAGTTACCTATATATTTATATCATTATAGATTGTGTATTATTTTTAGTTAATTTATATTATTATATTTTATTGTAAATTTTATTTCGCGTTATCGATTGATACATTATTTAAGCAAATATATAGTCGAATTATATGATCAGCGATATAAAGTGTTAATATTTTCTAACGAAAACATGCGTCATTGAAATAAACAAAGAATAATATGAAATTAAAAAATTTGTGAAATTAAAATATTTTATTATTGCTGTGAAAATAAATTAAAAATAATCTAAAATAGAAATAAAATAAATATCGTTGTTAAAGGACATCGACATATTCTATTTCTACATTAAATATATTGAATTCTTCTTAACTTTATAACCTGTAATTGTAATATATTATTAATTATATAGTTTAATATTTAAATGATAAATTTTAAATATATTACAAACAAAACATGTTGATAATCAACCAAATAATGTAAAAAGTATAAGCACTGTAATAATAGTACATTATTAATTTTATATTTTAATAGTATAATAAATTTGAAACATATATATACACAAACATAACATGTTGAAAATAAATTAAATTAATAATAATTCGAAACAAAAATATAATACTTATCAATTTAACATCTGAAATAATAGTAAATTATTAATTTAGTTGCGTATTATTATTCCTATTATTTGGTTTACTATTATATTTTAATATATTATTATTATTATTTTTTATCTTTTATCTATATATATCATTTTTAATAATATCAGATATCTTTAATATCGAATAATATAATAAATTTGAATTATATATATATAACAAAATATAATAAAGAACAAATAATTAATGATGTAATACTTACTACTTTAAAATCTGTAATAATAGTCAATTATTAATTTTATATTATAGTAAATTTAAATATATATATTAAATCCAAAATATTCTTCAAAGAAAAAAAACCCGAAGATATAATGCAAAAATAAAGATAAAAATGACACATAAATTATTATAAAATTATAAATTTCTGTTGAATAAAGTTGTTTGTCAAAACATATTTTATTTTTAAAAGATGAAACAGATACTGATTTTATTATATCATCTAATGAATTTTATTATATCATTCAATAAATTAACTGATATATTATTAATTATATTTTTAATTTTATTATTATAATTATGTATTATATTTTATTTTATACAATTACCTGTAGTTCTACAATTATTCAAAATGTTAAAGATATCAGAAATAATTATATCTGTATAATTATTTAAAAATTTAAAAATGTTGGTTAGATCTATTTTCAATCATTTAAGTTTAAGTGATTCTAATTTAAATATTCCAAACTCTCTATATGATTTATAATTAATATTTGATGAATATGTATATCCTACCCAGTAAACCAATGTGTTAATGTAACGTGCTTAACACCTGTCATATGTCACAAGTGAACACATTTGATTTTTAAATGCTCTTAATTCTTAATTAATATATAGTTTTAGAATATGTTATGGATATATAATATATTTATGATCTAGTTAACTATAATATAATAATAAATTATCTCAAACTTGATTTGTTTTTCAAAGGTGTCACACTCATAACAAATGGAATGTGTTAAGCACACTCCATTATGCTGAGTTGAGCACCTTTGTATTTCAACAAATATTTATTATTTTTAGTATAATATATAATATCATAATTTAATTAAATATAATATATCTATTATTAGATTCAAACTCGATTTTTTTTCTTCAAAAGTGTCAAATGATATATAGACATCATCATAATATATAACTAGTAACCTATTCAAATAATATTAATATTATTAATCGATTTTTAAGAAGAATAATTTATTAATATATATTAAAATATAATATATAGGTAATATAATAATCTTTGCACTCTTTCAATTTGGTCTATGAGACTATGAAATTTACTAACCTTTGAAAAAGGTGACCAGATTATTGATGCATATTCTAAAATTGGACTGCAATAAATTGTATATACATTTAATAATGCTCTATGGGATTTTGTAGTAATGCATCTAAAATTGAACTCAAAGAAAAATAAGCTTTTTACAAATATAATTAATGTATTTATTATATAAAAGACTCTCTAATATTATTACTAAATCTTTATAAAAATTAACGTTTTGTAATTGAATATTATTTATAAAATATTTAGATGGGTTCTCTAAACATATTCATAATAGAACATTTTGATAATGAAATATTTAATTGCCAATTATTTGCCCATTGTGAAAATAAATTTAAATTATTTGTTAATGAGATATTTTACTCTCAGATGTATAAGAAAAATAAATTGTAGTATATTATTATTTATTAATGAATATTATTATTTTATCATAATAGATATTATTGTGATCTACTTTATATGTGTTTATATTATTATAATTATTGTATATTTTATTTCATACTTTTATTACTATGTTTTATTACACACACTGATTACTATGCACTCCATACTATACTCTACATACACTGCCCCCACTATACACACTGCACCACTATCCACACTGCCCCCACTATATACACTTCCCCCACTACACACACTGCCCCCACTACATACACTACCCCCACTATACACATTGACCTCACTGTCCATTTCCCTGCGGCCAGGTTCCAAACAATACGCCAATTCTCAACACTGCTTTATCGAGGCCACTACTGTCAACCATTCATTTGTGAAGTCTTGGTGCAATATAGCAAATATGTACCTGTATCTCCAAAAACCAAAGGTAATGTAATCTCCTCCATCATGTCCTCCCCTCTCATGTCCCCTCTCTCGTGTCCTCTCTCATGTCCTCCCCTCTCATGTCCCCCCTCTCATGTCCTCCCCTCTCTCATGTCTTCCCCTCTCATGTCCTCCCCTCTAAGTCCCCTCTCTCATGTCCTCCCCTCTCATGTCCCCTCTCTCATGTCCTCCCCTCTCATGTCCTCCCCTCTCATATCCCCTCTCTCATGTCCTCCCCTCTCATGTCCCCTCTCTCATGTCCTCCCCTCTCATGTCCTCCCCTCTCATGTCCCCCCTCTCATGTCCTCCACTCTCATGTCCCCTCTCTCATGTCCTCCCCTTTCATTTCCTCCCCTCTCTCATGTCCTCCCCTCTCATGTCCTCCCCCTCATGTCCTCCCCCCTCTCATGTCCTCCCCTCTCATGTCCCCAATCTCATGTCCTCCCCTCTCATGTCCTCCCCTCTCATGTGCCCTCTCTCATGTCCTCCCCTCTCATGACCTCCCCTCTCTCATGTCCTCCCCTCTCTCATGTCCCCTCTCTCATGTCCCCTCTATCATGTCCCCTCTCTCATGTCCCCTCTCTCATGTCCTCCCCTCTCATGTCCCCTCTCTCATGTCCTCCCCTCTCATGTCCTCCTCTCTCTCATTTCCTCCCCTCTCTATCTCTCGTACACAGTTCGCGATCGGAATCTACAATCACGTGATGCGTATGAATGCAGACTACGCGAAACACCAAATAGGACAGGTTCGTTTCGCAAAGGGGTGGGGGCGATATGTAAAGGGGTGTCGTGTATATGAGCGGGCTACTTTGATAGATAACATTAGGTTTGGTAAGGAATACTATATTATTATGATAAACTTCTTGCATACAACATTCATACGTATCGCGTTCATTCGTTAGGGGTTCTGTTAAATAAGTCTGCAGAATCATTATCATCATTGCAATCGATTTTAGATTGAATTCTGGTTAAAAATTGAGCATACAATTGTATTTTATTATATCGGATATTTTTTTATATATATACAAATATTTGAACGATATTTCTATTGTGAATATAACTTACCTAATGACTCATCAAAACACAATCCTAGTTATAAACTATCATACTAACAAACTAATACTGTAATGTCAATGTCAAATATGGTGTTGGCTGTGGAAAGAGTAGTGGTAGTAGTAGTAGTAGTAGTAATGGATATGTGATGGTGAAAATAATAGTAGTACTACTTAGAAGTAGTTGTACTGTCTATACAAATATTGATTATAATATAAAGCGAAGAGTTGGTTTCTATCTCGATGAACTTTACCCCGACCTCTAGGGAATGGTGATGGAGTTGATGACAAGCGCGATGAGTAGTGCTCAGTCTCTGTTTCGTCACAGCACAGATATCCGCGTTACAACAGCCGCAGGATATAACTTCGCCGTGAACAAGTTCGGGTTGGTGAATGCAGGTGGCAAGGTATGCGATGCTGACATCACCCTCGCTACTGATTGCCTCGAGAAATATACACGTTCGTACACAATCGACCGCTCGCTCTCTCGGATGCTATCTCACTATATCCATCTTTCTAATCTCTACCCCTCTCTTTTAACTCACTATCTCTGTCCAATTCTGACTATTTATTACCACTTTCGGTAACCCCTCTCACCTATACTGTGAACTTTAACCTCACTTCTTCGATTAAGAACATGTTAGAAATACTTTAATCAAGCTTTTGAATAAATTTACGATGAACCATTATTGATTACATCATTGTGTATATAGTACCATATTAAATCACATATATCTTATACATTACCTTTATGAACTCTTTAATAAGTAATATCACATGGTTGATATTGTATCTATACCATCCAATACTATCTCTAATCTCCCCCCTTTAGTGAGAAATCCATCAGACATCTCTGCCCAGATAACTCTTGCGTGTTTCGTCGAAAGAAGTGATAACTTCATCTTCGCAGCTAAATTGTTTCAAAGGTTAGGTGCACCGATAGTAGATATACGAGTGTAATCAATATAATCACATATATTGTTATGTCATTTTAATATATATATATATGTAGTGTAATGTTTAAAAATTGTTTTTATTATATATCGTATACAATATATTATATACTATATATTAGTGATATGAATGATGCCGAGCCGAGACTTTTGGTTTTTGATGCGGAACCGAGACTTTCATTTTCGGTAAAAAAAATGAGGCTGAGCCGAGACTCTAGTCAAATAAGCCCGAGCCGAGATGAGACTCTTAGAAAACATAATCGAGCCGAAATGATGCTTTTTTGAAGTTACATTTTAAACATAATTTTTGTATATTTATCAATATTTTTATTAATGTTTCCTATATTATGTTACATATTATTAATTATTTGTATCTATAGGTAGCTATTTTGTTTATAATATACTCATCCTGTCTCACTCCTGTATTTTTAAAATATGTAAAATATTACAAAATATAACCGTTTTCTCAATCTATAATCAATATAATATAGTTTTATTTATAATGAAAAATATATCACATATATATATATATATATATATTAATTGGTAGTAGCCAATGAAGTAGTATGTGTTGTTGTATCAGTTCATCAGTTCAGTTATACTGATCGTATCGTCTATTTATATTATCAATATCATATTGGTGGTAATTTAATTAATACGCGCATTGACGATCAAATTATTTTATTTAATAGCATTAACTGATAAGCAGCTAAATTAATTAAAAGTATGTTACAATAGTCCAATATAGATATAACTAGGCTTTGAATTAGCAATTTACATGTATTAATAGTTATTGTTTTTCTTATAATTCTAATATTATGCAATTAATAGTTGGTTGATTTGACTTTTGCGTTTATGAACATATATTATATTATATTATATTAAGAATCTTATCAATTGACATTCCGAGATTCTTTTCTTTATCTGATAGTTTGTATTGTGTATTATTTATTGTAATGAAATTATTTTCGTTTTATATACAAAACAATGATTCTTGTAACTGACACTGAAACTATATTGATCTTATGAAAACTGAGACTAACACTTAAATGATGCCTTTAATAAGTATGAGTTAATAGCAATTTATTTAATAGAGTCTGAGACTACATCAACGGTTTAGGTAACCCATTTTGAGACTTAAACGATGCTTTTGATATTGAGACTGCATCGATGCTTTAGGTAACTGAGACTGAGACTGCATTGATACTTTGGGTAACTGAGACTTCATCGATGCTTTGGGTAACCGATATTTAGATTGCATCGATACTTTAGATTTGAGCATCATTTACATCACTAATATATATCTATAATATAATATTTGTAAATCTCGATGAATAATATTTATTCGACTTTAACTAGTCACTTATTATATATAAACTGTATTTGAATTCAAGTTATGAATGTAAAATATGACGTAATACAATCAAGGTTGTAATTAAGTTTATTATTTATATTTATTCACGTAGCTGTACAATACATTATCGATTAAAAACCTTTAAGAATGATCACAATTGTCAAGTTAATTAACATTTCGCACTCTCGTTTACTTCTTTAGAACACCTGTGTATTATATAACCTCTATATTAAGTAGGCCACAGTATACTAAGCCGGTTAAGTTTCTACAGATATTGATAGCGAAGTTATCATATACTGTTTAGAGTATTTCTGCCACAAGGGCATACTTTTGTTATTATAGGCAGTATTCGAACTGCGCCTGAGTTTTTAAAAATACCTATAAATATTTTAATATAGAAAAGATATTTGACCTCTATATTAAGTAGGCCACTGTACACGTATCACCGAAGGATACCTCTAATCATTACATTTCACATCGCTTGCAGAGCATCTGACAATATAGCTGATGGTAAAGATGAAGATCTTCTTAACTTTACAACCCTAAGTACTGCCAGATGTTTCAGGTTAGCTTTCAAGGTCATCGTTGACTAATGCGTACATTACGTTAATGTCCTCTTTAATGTCCTCTGATGACTCATCGTGTTGCATAATTAATTGCATAATTAATAATTTGAATAATTTATTAGTAAAAATATAGAAAAATAACGTTAAATTCAGAGCTAGTTTATAACTAAATATGTAGTTTTAATAAAAATTAATATAGAAATAACAATTTTTAAAAAAGAATGCATTTTTATTTTACAAATAAATAAAAATATCTGGAATCTTTGCCTATATTTGAATTTATTGAAATGAATGAAATATACCACCAAAAAGTATCTATTTCGGAATACACAAGTTACTATTAGAGTGATAGTGATCAGATTGATGTCGTAAATAAGCTTGCAACATTGTGCTAACTATAACACATTAATAAATTACTAAACGATAGTTTACGATCTGTGTGATTCATGTCCTACCCCCTACCCCTAGTAAATGTTGCAAAGATATCGAATCCTTGAATACCATTCAACACTTCAAGAATCTGGTATCAGTTAGAGAGAATATAGAGTTTGCCTTGATCGCCTTTAATGTTCATCACTTCAAAGTAGCTCTGAATGGTAAGTCTATATCCTCCCTCCCTACCTCCATCTTTCTTCTCATATCTACCTCCCTATCCTCTACCCCTCCCCATCACCACCACTCTACACCCTCCACCATCCCTATTTCAACTCCCCTCTCCCTCTATCATCTCCTATCTACCCTCTCTATAACTTTCCCTCTCCCTCCATCCTTCCCTCTCTCACCACCCCTCTCCCTTTATCATCTCCTATCTACCCTCTCTCTCACCTCCTCCCCTCTACCCCCCTTCTCTCATCTCCCCTCTCCCTATATCATCTCTTATCTACCCTCTCTCTCACCTCCTCCACTCTACCCCCCTATCTCAACTCCCCTCTCCCTCTAACACCTCCTATCTACCCTCTATCTCACCACCCCTCTACCACCCCTACCCCCTTACCGTACAGCCTATCAGACTGCACTGAATATCATTACTAAGAAATCTGATGATAATAACTTGACACTGAAGAGAGACCTGTACCTATGTATAGCCCTATGTCACTACAACCTCACTCAGATCACCAATGCTAAAGGAGTCCTGCTTAATTGGTTACTTATAGCTCTTGTTTCTTTGTTATCATTATATATATATATATATATTAATAATTCGTTATTTATATCAAAACTAATTGAATTTTGTTTTGAATCGGTTCATAAATTCATTCAAATCATGCTTATATTTACATATTACATAATAATATTAATTGAAATAAAATATTTATAAAAACTTCAATAATGTATTGTGTATTAATTAGTAAAATTTTAAATCAAAAATAAAATGTAATTATTTGATTTTATTATATGTATAATTCAAGACACTCATGACGATATTATCACTCATGCTTTATAAACAGTATTGTATTATACTTAAACAGTATATATATTGTAAGTTACTATTAGTAACATACACTAATAGTAGATATATATAAACCAATTAATGTATAGACTTTATTGTGATAAACCATTTATTATGTGTTATTATTTATATGTATTATTATTAATATCAATCAATGATTACCAACATGCATTGTGTACATAATATTTCATACATATAATAATAATAATAAATCAGATTTAGCAATTGCTTGGGTAAGGAAAAAGCAGAGCTTATTTAGTCTTTCACCCATTTAAGGGGACGCCCCATTGATTTTTTCGAAAAAAAATTTAATTTCAAATTTTTTTTTAATGTCAAATTATAATATTTCTAATATTATCCTTAAAATTGTGTTTAAATTATGTTCATTACATTATTTATTTTGTTTATATTATATTATTTGTACCTGTATAATCATATTGTTTATATTCATATATTATATTTGAAACTTGATTTACTCAGAATAATTATTTGTGACCAATCATGCTGACATAACTAGTATTAACGTTTGTACAATTGAATATTTTTTCTTCATTTTTTCAATATAACTAGATAAAACCTGTAAGATTAAAGTTATTTGTCAAAATTAAAAAATATTTATTTAAAAAATTTTAATTAGCAATTTAGTTGGAAAATTAACATTTGTCATCAGATATTTCAATTATTTTTTTTAGAAATGTATAACATAAAGATATTTAAACATCAATAAATTTCAACATATAATATAAAAATATGGAATATTATTAATAGATTAAAAAAAAAAAAAAAAAGTAAATATTTTTTGAGTTAATAGATTTCTAAAAATAGCATTTTCGTATCTTTTACATGTAAACCAAACGATGGTATCGTGTCCCCTTAATAAGAGGAGAAAATAAAACATATAGGAATATGATTAAAAACAAGAAATATTAGAATAATAAATAGAGTACAAAAATTAAAAATTAAAATAAATCTTCAACTAAAAATAACAAATATCCATAGTTTATTAACTTTCCGAATGTGGGTTCATCAAGTCCAAATCCTTAGCAAAACCCGGGAGCATACTTTCGCCAAGAGTATGTTCACTGGTAACATTTGGAGCCAGCAAATGCATTCATATTACCCAGTATAAAATATCACTAATTATGAATTTAGATAATGAAATACCAACAAAATTAAAATTCCATTATTATTCTACTAACTATTTTAAATATAAATATATAAAAGTAATATAAAAAATAATTAATTAAAAATAATAGAAATATAAATAATAATAATTTATAAATTTCTACTTTTTATAAAGAGCAGAACATGATTTAGATAAAATTATAACTAGATATTAAACATACAATAATATTATTAAAAAACTCTAATGTAATCATCATTTTTTATTTAATTTAATATATAGATAAACAATAAACAATAATAATAAAAATATATTAAAATATAATAGTAAACCAAATAATAGGAATAATAATACACAACTAAATTAATAATAAAGATAAAAATCTTTAATTGAAAAATAATAATAATAGTTACTATTTTCAATGACATTTTAAAAGTAAATATATATTATAAGTTATATTATATTATAAGTCTGAAATGTAATATTATAAGTCGGATAAAAGTTAAAAATAAATTATAATAAGAGTCAGATAAAAGTCATAGTTTTATAAGTAAATAAATAATGTACAAATTAATAAATTAATATTTGCATAAGTCAAATTAAAATCTAAACTATAAATGTATTGGTAACAATTCAATAAATATATTTTTAAAGTTCTTTTAAATGAATCGCAATTTTAAATCTTTCGTATAGAAATATATAAATTATTCCATAGTCTAGGCCTGTAATTAACAGAAAGAATTTCGATCTGTTATAACGTTAATTATATGAAATAAATATTTATTAATCGTAATTTAATTGAATATAATTTTTGAAAATCAAAAATTATAGATTATTCCATAAACTTATACCCTAAACATAAACTTCATGCGTGTATATATATATATATATGAATTAGTAAGCGAATAATGACCAGTGTCGCTGCTGCTTTAATAACACTACATTTGCAGTGTTCGCCTACGCGTTCCGCAAATCAACTCCTACAAGATGCTCCGTGCCATCTGGATTCAGCAACACGAACACAGTGCTACCGACACCGTGTCCTTGATCTACCACTTACTAGAGGACATCTACGCCGATATAGTAAGTGATGTTCATATCGATGTCCTTCTCGGTAAATACTACTATAACACCTAATGTTAGATTTAGTCTACTAACCTAAGGGGTTAGGTTTCTGAATACACCTTTACACTCAGATCTATTTGTGACTACATCTTATATCTATTTATAGCAATTATTTAACATGTTAACATGTTAACTATACCTGCCTATCTTTGAATACTGTTTAATGCTTTAACTGGCCCATAGCATGAAACGCATCTAGTTTCACGATCATCGCCTAAGAAGATGTATAAGAAACCTTATTACAACAGAATTTTGAATCAGTTCACCGATTTCATGAGATCTACGGATAAAGGTATATGTGTGTGTATGTTACACTATCTTTCTCTATATCTCTCTCTCTCTTTCTCTGCCCCTCTCTCTGACTATCTCTCACTCTCTCTAACTCTCTCACTAAACACCGACCTTTAACCCTATTCACACCCTCGATTCATAGGTGACGAGAATTGTAATGTTATTACGAGATGTGCTCTAGGCAAGAACATATACGCTGATAATAAGATTCCCGTTAGCTTACCCCCCCTCTGTATAACATGAATTCATTAAGAATCATACTCATAAGAACCCGGATATTTATCTATTTGTTAAATAACAACAACAATAATACTAAACATGTGATCTAGTATTTGTTTGAATATTTCACGCATATATGTATTAAACATTAATACTAATAATTCACAATCTTATATATTCCGAATTCACAATCACCGACTTTCTATTATCATGCTAAATAGACTTCTCTCCCACTCTCTCTTTCTTCACTAAGTGCTGCCCCTAGTGTATTGCTCCTAACCTAAATGTAACTATACACCGTTACATTACAGCTAGATGTGTTAGTATCACAGCCCTCTCTCTCTCTCTCTCTCTCTCTCTCTTTACTAAGCTAGATGTGTTAGTGTCACAACCCTCGCCTATCTATATGAATAGACTGAACACACAACTGCTATAACACATGTGAGTCAGCCTATCTCCCCCTTGATCAGTAACATCACAGTAACTCTATTGTTTACTGTTGTCTAGTCATTGTATGTGGGTATTGTGACAGTTTTCTATTTCCTGCATTGTGATTTCACATCTTATATCTAACACACACACACATACACACACATACGCACACACATACACACACATACACACACTTACATTATTATGATGTTCTTATTATCCCACTAACTGCATTATATTGTTGATAAACTTCTCTCTATCACCACCACCACTATCATCATCACCGCCACCACTGCCACCACCACCACCACCACCATCAACAACTACATATTCATACAGTTATACTTTGGAATGCTTGCCTACAAAAAAGTCAAGCGCAGTGAAATTGAAGCCTTATTGCATCAGGAATTAGAATATTACAAGTTTGTACCCCATTAGTTAGGTACTTCTAGCACCTAGTACACTTTTTAGTTAGGTACTTGTACTTTGCAAACCATGGTTAAGTACTACTTCTACTTAGGACACCACATTAGTTAAATACATTTTCCTAGTACACCTTTAGGTAGGTACTTCAGGAATCTAGGATACATTTTACGTACTTGTATTTATGACACCACATTATTTAGGTACTTGTACTTATAATACCATATTAGTTAGTTACTTGTACTTATGACACCATATTAGTTAGATACTTGTACTTATGACACCATATAAGTTAGATAATTGTAATTAAGACACCACATTATTTATGTAATTGTACTTATGATACCACATTATATATGTACTTGTACTTATGACACCATATTAATTAGTTACTTGTACTTATGACACCACATTAGTTAGTTACTTGTACTTATGATACCACATTATTTATGTACTTGTACTTATGATACCACATTAGTTAGTTACTTGTACTTATGATACCACATTATTTATGTACTTGTACTTACGACACCACATTAATTAGGTACTTGTACTTATGACACCATATTAGTTAGGTACTTGTAGCCATATTCCGATAGGAGGTACCATTGAAAGTAAACTCACACCCTCTTTAGTGAGTATAACAAAATATTTATAATATGTTATTGTTATTTCATTCATTTCGTGTATAAATCATGTTTTAAATGTTTTAAATTTATGGAATGTTTATTAAAGTGTACATTAAAAACTATTTTTGTATATAAATTATTTTTGAATAATTATTCTTAGATAAATTTATTTTTAAATAAAGGCATTATTACTAATAATTTAAAATATCTTTATAATTCTATTTATTTCAGAGATTATAAATAATGAGGTTTATATAATTATATTATATAAATATATATATATATATATATATATTATATAATTATATATACAAATTATATAAAAATCCAAAAATTATATATATAATATAGTTATTAAATGTAAATTTATTAAATATTTTATAATTTATATCAAGTTAATGTTTCACCTATCTATTATATATTTCTACTTATAAAGCATATTTTAATGTGAACATTTCATACAATATAAATAATATATAACTGATTATGAATTCGTAAAAAAATTAAATTAGAAATACTCTATAATTGCATATTTCTAAACTGCGATATCTCCTTAATTTATTTAACCACTATAAAATGAGGCATAAAAAACATTAAAAGAACTTTTAAATTTGAATTCATACATATATATTATCTTTATGATCTATTACTTTTAAAATGTATTATTTTTTGTTTATTTTACAATACGACAGCTATAAAATCTATCGTTTCCTCAAGTAAATAAACAGTTTTATTATTATTTATTATAAAACAATAATATTAGTAAAAATAAATAAACACAATGAATCGAAAGCTAACACACGTTACATATATATGTTTATATATCACCTCACACGTTAATTCAGTTTCTAATATAAACATATTGTTTGAAAATAATTATGTATTCTTAGTATAGCACTAGAATTAACATGTATACAATTTCTTATTTGGCATAGTTGTCTAGAGCGATGGAATATGATATTAATGTAGTTGTAGATACGCGGTTTCGAATCCCGATCATGGCAGAATTTATTTTCATAAATATAAAAATCCAAAGTCACACCATTCCTACTCACAAGATGTTTCGTTAAATTGCATAGGCGGTGTTAACAAATGCCTATCTACCCTATTACATAACTGTGATTGACAACTAACACACGTATCATAACACCTCCTCGCGCGTTAATTCAGGAATGACAAAGAGAAGTACAAGTTTGCGTTGATCAAGATGTTACAATTCCTGTCGATCTCAGAGGTCGGTGTTACACTGGTGCCCTCCGTATCAGTATAACCTCTACCCCTCACACATACACACACACACAGACTACAGATTATGAGACCTTCAATAGGTACTTCAAGGAAGGTATATCTTTGTACCCCGAGTGTCACTGTTTCTACATGATACAGTGTGCCTACTTCATCTCTACCAAGAACATCCGGTCAATAGCTCTGACCTCCGACCCCTGCTAGCCACGCCCCTTTGAAATACCCTCCACCTACCCCTATCTCTCACCCCTATACCCACCACCTACTCCTCTCTCTCACCCCATTATAGTGTATATGGTAATATAACGTAATGAAAATGGTAACCAAATTTAGCGCCTATTCACCCCATATTAAATTTGCTATCTTCTCCATGTTAAATTTCTAGGCGTTTGTGCTGGTTCTTCCTATATACCGATTTCATTTTTTTTTCGTAGTTCGTTTATTATAGATCTCATCTAGGTAGGCACATATGACCGTATTAACTTTTTTTAAAAAGCATATTCTCAAAACCAGTTTACTGTAGACTAGTAACCTTTACCCTGATATCATCAGTAGAAGCTGCACTACTAATAACCCCTCTCTCTCAGCACCACTTACCCCTCCTGCCCACCAACACTTACCCACCCTCCTGCCCACCCTTATAGCGGTGAGAGGTATTGCCTATCAATTCTAGTGGATATGATGCCGACCGCTACGTATTCCCCTCGCCTGATAGGCTACATGCGCAAGAGACTGTTGTCTATCTACTTTCAGTTGAAGCAATACGGCCTGGCTGAGGTTCGTATGTTACGCGGCATTTATCTCCGCAGGCGCCCCACTGTCTGTTTGTCACACTCTCTCCGCGCTCGTGTGGTCATGCGATATAAAGAGAGTGGGTAAGCAATTGACGCACGCAATGCATGTAAAAGATAGATACGTGAATGGCGCTTCTATCGATAAATTAACAAAATGGTATCAGTGATTTTTATTGGTAATTAGTCATATTATATATGTCGAGTGCCATACATTCAATTTCTTATCCACTTTCTTTATATCGATGGTTTAGTCCTACAATACAGCTTCTGTAGTGATGTGTGCGCTGCATCGTCACCTGTCCGTTTGCCTGAGAAAAATGTTTGCCAGTCTCTCTGCGAGTGTAGTCATGCGATACAGCATATCTCCGTCATCACTCCCCCCCCCCCGACCACTAGTATTATCAGCACCGGCTACGATGGGTGTACCGGGTACACTGTACCCGGTGATGCGTGTGTGTGTGTGTGTGTGTTTGTGAGTGTGAGTGTGTGTGTGTGTGTGAGTGAGTGAGTTACGGGTGTCACTGTGATTAAGTTGTTCTCTAAATTAACTATATTTATACATTATTTCTTCACATATTACGACTTATTAATATACAACTTTAAATATCATAACATTGATCGATATCAAATAGTAGAATGTACCGAAAATACAATTTATTATTATATATATTATATATATTAATATTACAGTATATTAATATTATAGTATATTAATATTTTAATATAATCAAATTATTAATTAATTAAATTAAATTACTATTTGAATGTCTATTTTAATATAATTAAATTATTAATTTTAAAATAAGTTTTAATATATAAAATTAAAATATATACTCCCGGACCATGCTAAAATCAATAAAATCATCCGAGCATAATTTAAAATATTAACAAAATATACATTAGCAGATATTCTATCTTTGCTACAATATATTAATAATATATATATATATATAACAATTGAAGCCTAAATAGGCTAATGTCTAAATGGCTAAATGTCTAATACTAGACAATAATTAACAATTCTTATTACAATTATATTGATTACTCCTAATTCATTCCACACCCCTATAAGTCACCTCCAATTTTACGTGACACACACCTACAAGCCATACCCATCATGACCTTCACATAACCTCTACACCACACAGGTAATTCTAAACAAATTAAAATCCGATGAACTCAACAAATACTATAAAGAATTTCGTTCCTAACACTCGAGTGTGTATAATAATACTATTTTTTTTATTTTCAATAATTAACTGTAAATAAAAATGAAACATAGAATAATGAAACTTTATATTATTATTATTATTATTAAATAATTATTCTCATATTTAGCTATTTCCTATAGGTATATTTAGGTATAGCTCCAGAATATTTTGTTGTGGTATATCTCGTAGGTGTACATTGTCATAGCCTTATTTAAATTGTACAGTAGACCGGTTCGTTCGATTCAATTTTTAATCCTTCATATAAAATATAATACATATCTATATTTTAGTATAATATGTGTTAATAATTTTTATAAAAAAATAGTTACCTTTGGTCACGAAGAATTTAAAGTTTGAAATATAAATTATTATTTTAAGATAAAATCTATAATATTCCATGTATAATAGTAATGACACCATCTTATTATCTTTGATGTTTACAAATATTTAAATTAATATTTAATATTAATTATGTATTTGTATTATATTTAATGAATTAATATAATATATACCATTATTTATATTTATTATTAATATAATATCTATATTTCATGTTTATATCTACAAATTACCAATATTAATGTCTCCTAAAACTCGAGAAAATACACCATTTTACAAAGTATTTATTTCAAAATAATTCAAAAAAATAATTAATTTTTTAAAATTAATATATATAATTATACTTTACATAAATTTGAGTGATCAGATTGTATTGAATTGTGGATATAAGTTAGATATAAATGTCCTTTATACAAATATAATTAAAAAAATTAAAAATATGTAAACTTATTTTGTATTTCATATTTCAAATAAAAATCCAAAAAAATTTAAAAATGATGTTAATTTTTTTTCTAAAAATAATTTTTAATTTTTTAATAATTATTTTGAATTGTATTATCATTATCTATAAATTATATATTTTAATTTTTTAAATTAAATTGTAATAATTTATTTATATTAAATTATACGATTTTTAGATATTTTTTTTGACTAAAATTATTTTATAAAATTTGGGCATCTAGATTGTTATGAAAATATTTTGTACTGTTAATACTACTTGTTATATATGTTTCTAGGATATATCCATAGTTGGCTTAAAAAAAATCATCCAATTTTATAAAAATGGAATAAACTTATTTCTATATCTCCCCCATGTTAACTTTTGTATGTATTCAATGTTAAAATAAAGGATCATAACAAGAATTCGACAGCAAGGACATGAACACATACTTGCGGGAGTTATATTTATATTACGGGAGTTGAAATATTCAAATAAATATACATACGCGTGAAAGTAGATCCGAATGAAAGTAGATCCTAGCATATAGTAATTATATATAAATGTATGTGTATGATAAAAATAAATCTAGCTCCAGCTAGATTCGAACTCAGGACTTAAGTTAAGACATTTCTGCTTAGAACGCATCATTTATAGCACTGAGCCACAATCCATGTTATATATTATGTTATTCATTTTCCTATTTAAAAAACATTTATATATATATATATATTATAAATAAATAATTTAAAAAAAAATTACAATTACAATTATTACTATCAGAAATTACTCGATTATAATTCGAATATATTACGTACGCATGAGATCGATATAGTTTTAGAATGTCCATTTAATTTCAAGTAGAATCAATATATTATATATATATATATAATACTATACGTCATAAATATGCTATCCGTTATAGTAACTGCATGTACAATGAAGTATTTGTTAATAAATTTGATTTTTAATTAAATTTAAATTATTAAATGGACATTCTAAAACTATATCGATCTCATTCGTACGTAATATATTCGAATTATAATCGAGTAATTTCTGATAGTAATAATTTAAATTTAATTAAAAATCAAATTTATTAACAAATACTTCATTGTACAGTTACTATAACGGATAGCATATTTATGACGTATATTATTATACATATATAATATATTGATTCTACTTGAAATTAAATGGAAATTCTAAAACTATATCGATCTCATTCGTACGTAATATATTCGAATTATAATAGAGTAATTTCTGATAGTAATAATTTAAATTTAATTAAAAATCAAATTTATTAACAAATACTTCATTGTACAGTTACTATAACGGATAGCATATTTATGACGTATAGTATTATACATATATAATATATTGATTATACTTGAAATTAAATGGACATTCTAAAACTATATCGATCTCATTCGTACGTAACATATTCGAATTATAATCGAGTAATTTCTGATAGTAATAATTTAAATTTAATTAAAAATCAAATTTATTAACAAATACTTCATTGTACAGTTACTATAACGGATAGCATATTTATGACGTATAGTATTATACATATATAATATATTGATTCTACTTGAAATTAAATGGACATTCTAAAACTATATCGATCTCATTCGTACGTAATATATTCGAATTATAATAGAGTAATTTCTGATAGTAATAATTTAAATTTAATTAAAAATCAAATTTATTAACAAATACTTCATTGTACAGTTACTATAACGGATAGCATATTTATGACGTATAGTATTATACATATATAATATATTGATTATACTTTAAATTAAATGGACATTCTAAAACTATATCGATCTCATTCGTACGTAACATATTCGAATTATAATCGAGTAATTTCTGATAGTAATAATTTAAATTTAATTAAAAATCAAATTTATTAACAAATACTTCATTGACAGTTACTATAACGGATAGCATATTTATGACGTATAGTATTATACATATATAATATATTGATTCTACTTGAAATTAAATGGACATTCTAAAACTATATCGATCTCATTCGTACGTAACATATTCGAATTATAATCGAGTAATTTCTGATAGTAATAATTTAAATTTAATTAAAAATCAAATTTATTAACAAATACTTCATTGACAGTTACTATAACGGATAGCATATTTATGACGTATAGTATTATACATATATAATATATTGATTATACTTGAAATTAAATGGACATTCTAAAACTATATCGATCTCATTCGTACGTAACATATTCGAATTATAATCGAGTAATTTCTGATAGTAATAATTTAAATTTAATTAAAAATCAAATTTATTAACAAATACTTCATTGTACAGTTACTATAACGGATAGCATATTTATGACGTATAGTATTATACATATATAATATATTGATTCTACTTGAAATTAAATGGACATTCTAAAACTATATCGATCTCATTCGTACGTAATATATTCGAATTATAATAGAGTAATTTCTGATAGTAATAATTTAAATTTAATTAAAAATCAAATTTATTAACAAATACTTCATTGTACAGTTACTATAACGGATAGCATATTTATGACGTATAGTATTATACATATATAATATATTGATTATACTTTAAATTAAATGGACATTCTAAAACTATATCGATCTCATTCGTACGTAACATATTCGAATTATAATCGAGTAATTTCTGATAGTAATAATTTAAATTTAATTAAAAATCAAATTTATTAACAAATACTTCATTGACAGTTACTATAACGGATAGCATATTTATGACGTATAGTATTATACATATATAATATATTGATTCTACTTGAAATTAAATGGACATTCTAAAACTATATCGATCTCATTCGTACGTAACATATTCGAAGTATAATCGAGTAATTTCTGATAGTAATAATTTAAATTTAGTTTAAAAAAAATTATTTATGTATAATATATATATATTATATTTATATATATATATATATATATATATGAATTATATATATATATATATATATATTATATATATATATATATATATATATATATATATATATATATATATATTATATACATGTATGCGTATTATATCTGAATAATCGCGTATGAATATAAATTATATTGCAAATCATTTAAATGCATAACTCATCACTGAATGTAACGAGCCTATAGCAAACTATGTTGCGCTCGCGCGCAGTATATTTAAAGTATATTAAAGTTCATGTCCTTGCATTGCAGTGTTGCTGTTGGATTCTTGTGATCATCCCTCTTTTTTAGGGGGTAAGTCCCATAATTTAAGATGTGACTTTACACATGTAAAATATAGTAACAGGTTTATTATTGTATATTATCTATTAGATGTACTTTTTAAATTGGTAATACTTCATAACATAAAGTATAATAATATCCAGATAATTTTCTTAATTAATTTAATGTTATATATTTATATAGGTATCTGTATAGATACATGTACAACATTGGAGGGGGGTGGTTAATAGTGCAATTTCTCATGCCCAAAATTGTAGGTGCATTTCAAATTTGTAAAATTTAAAAAAATGATTTGTGAAGAGTGGAGATAATTTAAAACCAAAAATGTTGTTTACAAAAAATTAATCTTATATCTAAATACTGATAATGTTATTCATTAAACATATTATAGTATGTTATAATTAATAAATGGTATATTCTTTTTTTACAAACAAATTTTTATTTATGAACAATTAAAATATTCAAAATAGCACGTGTCTCCCCAAAAATAAGTAGAGCCACTTTAATGCGTTTAAATCTGAGAGTATAATCAAATATATAAAATTAAACAATGGGTATTGCAAAGATTTTTCTAATGAAAGAAAACACCATAGATTTATAGTTTACATGTAAACTATAAATCTATAGAAAACACACACGAATTCGTGTAATTCAATTTTGTACAAAAAACATTAACCTTGGGGAGGACATATCCCCGTTATCTCATTATTTACGTCACTATATAGTATATACATATAAATTATAACAACGATTTAATAATTATATATAATTTAAATAAATTGTTCTCTCACTAGGTTTTCTGACATTTTTAAAAAATGCTTATAAAAAATGGAATTCAAAATGTTGTATTTATTAATATCATAGTTGATATACTATAGAGTATATAATATAGAAGCATACTTTATTCATATACTATATACATATTTAATCTTATATTATTTTATTATACCTTTTTATAGTGATGTAAAAAGAAGTCTAAAAGCTCTTTTTTATTTACAAATAAATAAAATTCTAGGAAATATTTTCAATATATCTTTATTGGGTTACTAGATACGATATTTAAATGTTTATATAGTAGAAATATAACGTATTTGGGTGGATCAGGTCTTCTATCTATTCAAGTCTCACCACCATCAACTATGGTCAAAAGAAGTAGAATAGTATCATATACATCATGATGCTGATCTTGATTCTACTCTAAATAGTAAATTATAATATATAGCATATAGAATATTGTATATAATACACATTATTATTTCATATTTATTACACAAATAACTTTCTTATATCTCGGAATTTTATTTATACATTATACATTTTGTAATATTACAAAATGTGTAAAATAAAATATATGTTTGGAAGATTTCACCGTTTGATAAATCTTTAAAAAATTGTCAGATTTTATACATACTATATTAATGATACAAGGTATCTTGAAGGTACTATTACAAATATAAATATATTGATTTGAGAAAATTATAATAAAAACCAAACCTAAACAGCAAGAAATATCTATGAGTTATTCAAAAAAAATCATCAAGGGAGACCTGCACCGCGAGCCCCCCTTGTATTTTGTTTATCAAATAGCTATAGCTATTATAAATATACACGTAGACAATACATCTGCTTAACTTTACAAACTTATCTTTAAGATTCTACATCCAGATTATGAAATGATACATATATATATATATATGTATTGATAACATCTATTTAATAGAAGTAAGTATACTATTTGTATATAGATGTCCAGACACTCCTGCACAGATCTGCTATCATTTCTAAGCTTTAGATAATAAGGTTTCTACATACGAGTTAAGAAGTGTCGATGAAATGTTGCTAAACCTCTGATACTCTATTGTTCTGGAAACCTGCCGATCTACACTACATGTTTCTAGATAATGATATAGATAGTGGACCTTCCTGAATGTAATATTGTTATTCTTATTAACATTAAGCCGAGTGTCTTTCTCATAATTATAATATAGGTCCTGTATATATTGTTCTAGTGCTTGTATTTAATCATTATTAAATGCTTACAATGATTTTAATTTCAATCTTTACAAAATACCATTTATTAACTTTAATAATCTTATTTGTATTTGATATTTCTGTATTATTTATGTTATCTGCTTTACACATATATTTCTGTATCTACTTTATCATATAAACACTTTTATAAATGAACATTTCTTTCAATTGTGGAAGTATATTTTTCATCTAATAATAATAAATTTGTGTTATTTATTTAACTTTTTCATTCAATATACATATTATAAATTGAAGAGTAATCATAACTACAATCTACTATATCTTCTATCTATCTTCACTATATATATATATACACTTTACTATCTATGTATATATTAACCTACAACTTCAGATATTATTCATTTTTAATCTCACGAAAACATTAATATGCATTTCCTGATTACTTTACGAAATACCAACTTAAGTTTCTATATATATATATACAATGTATATTATACATAGTGCTATATATATATTTTTGTTTAAATTTATTTGGAAGTTTAAAATGAGTTCATTGTTATCTTCTATAGATTTTAGAACATTTAGTTATGTAATAGATGTATTTAGTTATGTAACCTCTACATAAATATGGAACATATTTACAAAGTGAGATGATAAAAATGAATAAATTTAATAATAATAGGTAACTTAAAATAATAGAAATTGCTGGCCAGCATTAATATTTGAATTACTAATTAATATTAAGAAATATCAAGATAACTATAAAATTTAGAAATAAGTAATCTCAAAATAAATATATTTATAATTATTTTAATAATTTAATAATTATATTTTAAATTATCAATAGAAATATGATTTATTTATTTTATTTCTAAATTAAAACAACATTTTCAAGGATTTTATTTTAAAAATATAAATATACTAATCAATTATTTTAATGAAATGACACATATATAAAAAAAACATCAAACTGCATTAATATCGTATCAATACAATATACTAATCGAATGATAGTATAGTGGTGGTAGTAGTACACTTATTAGTAGCATCGAGATCGATCATATGTTATGAAACAGATAAACAATTAGTCAATTAAGATAAGGTGTATAAAAGATGAAAACGGAACGGAATAAGAACGTGTTAAAGGTTAAGTGTTATCACACGTGTAGGGGGGAGGAGAACAAGCTATCGCGTATTGAATCACACATGCGTAAGTGTTCTCTGTCTAGGGAAAACGTGTGATGAGATAGCTCCGCGGGAAGGAGATGTTCACGTTAAAGGGAGATGGGAAACGGGCACCACAACGAGATGAGGAGGAGGTGGCGGCGGGGTGTTCAGGAGAGCATGTGCTGAAACGCCCCCTTCTCAAAGATGATACCGCAGGTCTCGCAGTGAACCGAGAGTTTATCGCTGGTGGGATCTGAGGCGGAGACGTGCTTGTAGATGTCCACGCGACCTGTACTGCAGTGATCGCAGACCACCATCGACAACAGGTTGTCTATAAACGCTTGGGAGTAGAGGATGGGCATCTTACCGGCGGGGGGTACTAGAGGACGTGTGGGGGCGGGAACTTGAGGCGTCGGGGTGGAACTGGAAAGGACGGGAACGATGGTGGGCGTAGGAGTAGGAACAGGATCGAGGGAAGGGGTGAGGGTTGGAGTGGTAATGTAATGGAGGGCGGAAGGAGTAGTTTTGACGATAGCAGGAATGGGGTTGATAGGAGGATTGGGAGCGACGATATAAGCGAGGGCGGGAGTAGTATTGGGGTTGATAACAGGAGCTGTAGTGAGGGCCATCTTCTTCAGAGATCGATCCTGTATGGGAGTGGTAAGGGCGGATGTCAATAGTGATACATAATTAATATCGAATATATATACTTGTATATTATATCTAGAATGAAAAATAAGTGTTTTGTAAAAATATTATTTGGAGATATCAAAAGTGAATTCATAAAAATGTTTCCGAATTTTTCAAGTTTAAAGTATATCGATTCACTCATTGTTATTTATATGTAAACTGTCTATGCCGTGAAAATGTCATAATTTTAAAATATAATTCATATATCTACTATATCAAAAGTATATTAATCTGATAATTAGATTAATTACCTTTTTAATAGTAATTATAACTTATAATAATACATGCGTATCCATCTCGTGGTTGAAACTATATTAAAATAATTACATAGCTTAGATAGGGAGTGAACCACCTTTGCTTCACAAAATCTTTGAATATAGAATATAGAATATATTATTTCAAATAATAATTTTAATAATTAAAATATAGATAAATATTTAATTATATATTATTATATTTTTATTATGTATTTTTAACATATATTTTAATTTCAAATGAATAATGTAATTAATTATAATTATTTATGATATTATAATGGATATAAATACTAACAACTTGTTTCATAAGTACGGGTTGCTGAGAGTTTCTGAGTATGTTTCTATTTTCTAATATAATTAATATTGATTAATTTAATTAATTAATTAATTATATGAAAATAAAATATATATATATATATATAAATATATATATCCATATTTAAAGATATTTATTATTAGAAATGTAGGGCTTCATTAACATTTTAAATATTAATAAATTAGTAAAATATGTTTGTAAACAAATATTAATTAACCTAATATTTACTTAATTAATCAGACAATTTTTAAATGTTAACAATTACTATTCATTAAACATAATGAATTATAGTTATATTACAAATAACATTAGTCATAAATAGTCATTAATTCACATATTTCAACTTTTGGATATCAAATTATCACAGTAGCGAGGAAAAAATTTTATAATACTTAAATGTAACTGATTAATTATAAGTGAGCCGTACATACACACGATACACAAGCAGAGATTCACCGAACATTACACTACGGTCGTAGTAATAGATATTGAGATATCACTAGCGCCATCTATAGGTGAACTAGTAGTATCGTTAACTAAAGTGTGCCATTAGTAGGAATGCCAGTAACCTCGTACAAGGTAATCTCGTACGACTTATTAAATTTAATTTATTTCATAATTATATAGTTCTTATACGAATATATATAATACAATATACGATATCAATATATGATAAGTTATTATATATAATCGTATAAAAACTGTATTATTATGAAATAAATTAAATTTAACAAGTCGTACGAGGTTACTGGCTATCATTAGTAGGGGTACAACTCGAGGTTAACCGCGATTGACTACCTTTTATCGAGGCGAGCACGAGTCTTTCGTTACTGGTGCCAGCTTTTAGTATGCAGCTGTGCGGCGTAGGGTTAGAGGGGGGGCATCTCTTGTAGGCGTCGCTGCCCTTGACATAGTTCAAGGTCGCCTTGCAATCGCCGTCGGCGACCGCGGAATATCTACACTGCCAGATGTCGCCGATTAACTTACGGTACTCGAAGCCGTCGATGTCAACTAGTATGTCCTGCTGGACATACGTGTAGGGGTGAAGTCGGTGTTGTTGTTGTTGTTGTTGTTGTTGTTGTTAAGTATTTATTTAGACGCATCTTTAATAATAATTCCAAGGTGAATTTTTGTATAATATACTTGTAATTAATACATTAACATATAAAATATATTCTGGTCCAAATGTAGAAATTGTGATCCGAATATACTTGTAATTAATAATTACACCAGAGAGAGAGAAGCTTCTCGAAACTTAAACTTGTAAATAATCTCTATTAAATTATCTGACTCACAATACATACCTTCAACACTGGAACCATTATCTTTAGATAAAGCTACTAAATTAAATGTATACTGAATACACAATTAATCATTTTGTAGAGAAGAAATCGAGTAAAATAAATATAATAAATTATAAATTTAATTTTTTGTTAATTAATTTATAACATATAACATATTATATTGCAATGATTTTAAGGAGGCACCATAACATCTATTTATATTACTAGCGTGAAGGTGATCCCCTCTATATATTATACGTATATTAAAGGGGACCACCTTCATATGATACATGTAAATAGAAATGAAAAAACAAATTTGTTATAAAAACCCCAACTTTAAAGATTTTTAATATTTTTATATAATTTGAACACATATAATTATAATTCAACATTTTTATATATATGTTAGTTATTGCTAGAAGGACCCTATTAATATAGAATAAAATTCTTATGAGGCCGATAGATTTTTTTTGCCCAGGGCTCATAGTATGCTTAAGGGGGTAGGATCCCGTTCATCTAAACAATGCTTTTTAGCTCTATCTAACAATGCTTTTTAACTCTACCTAATAATGCTTTTTAACTATACCTAAAAATGCTATTTGGCTCTACCTAAAAACGCTAGGATAAATAACTAATGGGGATAATTAATTAATTTTTTTTTATTCAACAAATGCTTTCCTCTATTATATAGAATTTTTATTTAAATAAATATAGTTAATTTAAAATGATTTAAACAAATAGTCTCAACTAATTAAATATTTAAAAAAAAATTAAAATGCAAGTTTATTATCATTTATTTAATTAATAATAAATCCAACAGGATTAATATAGGTGTGTTATACATTTACAGTAAAAATAATAAAAATTAAAATATTAATAGGCGGTTTAATATATTAAATATAAGTAAATATAATACATACAATTTCTTATGAATTTCAAATAATTATTATATTGATACTTACATAAACCACTTTATATCAATAAATACACAAAAATAATTTAAGAAATTTAATAAAATTATAAATATTAATTATATTTGAACTCGCCTCCACCCTTTAAGCCGGACCTGCTACTACTACTACTACAACTACTCCTAACCCCACCACTACTACTAATACTACTACTGACTTGATACTTTTTCAATGCCGTAGCATATTAACCTTATCGATTAATTGGCAGACCATCTTCGTTTCTTTAGACTCTACCATAGGTGTCATGTTAGCTGTCGGGTTAGGTGTCATGTTAGCTGACATGTTAGTTGTCAGGTTAGCTATGACAGGTTATTGTGGTAAGTTATCATATAGTTAGAATTATTACACTGACAGTATATATATATATATTGTATACAATATTATATGTATAATATTAAAATATATTGTATGTCATATTATATTTATAATATTAATGTATAATATAATATGTATATCATATATATTAAAATATATTGTATATCTATACTTAATGTATAATATAATAAGTAAATGTACAGTACTTTGTCGAGAATTAGAGGTTACATGTTCTATTCTTGCTAGTCTATTTTCGCTAGTTTCATTTGATATTCCTAGTGTATAACATATGACGTTTATTATACACTTAATATAGGTATATATATTTTATATTTATTAATTATATATAATTATTATATAATATAAATACAATATATTATATTTTAGATATACTATAGAATAGCACAATTATTAAATTAAACTGCATATTCATAACAAAGTATGCTTATTTTAAATATACATATATACATTATATATATATATATTATTACATTATATATTATATATACATTTATATTATACGTATATATATTTATATATATATATATATAAGCATGGTTGATTCGGTTTTTAAAATTGGTTTTTTCAAATGGGTTTTTACGGTTTTTTCAAGTTGTAAAAACCATGGTTTTTATGGTTTTTAACAAATTAATTTAACTTTTAAATTATAAGTTATAATTGCCTACATTATATGTTATATCAGTGAGTGGGTAGGACTCTCATCTAATTACACTTACATGCCTACGATACAATGATTATGTGATAACAAATTTAATTACGCCACCATTAGGCAGAATATTCTAAGTATGAATTATTTATATATTGAAATGTAAAAATATATCGTTTTTATGATAATACATTATTATTAAAAATAGTTATTTATATGTAATAGCCAAATATTACCAAACTTAATCATTTTACTAAATAATATGAAGTAAAGCACTGCTTTAAAAGCAGGGTTGATTCGGTTTTTAAAATTGGTTTTTTCAAATTGGTTTTTTCGTCGGTTTTTACAGTTTTTAACAAATTAATTTAACTTTTAAATAATAGTTTTTATGATAATACATTATTATTAATAATAGTTATTTATATGTAATAGCCAAATATTAACAAACTTAATTATTTTACTAAATAATATAAAGTAAAGTACTATTTTAGACTACAATTTTTAGTATATTGTAACGGTTACCAGACACTGTAGCCGGCGATTTAAAAAGATGTGGGACTATGGGCGTGGCTATAGCCGAAATACTCTAAACGCAAATAAAATAACTATAATATTTGTAACTATTATATAATAAAATTAAATGTTATAAATATGAATCAAAAATATAATATCAAATGTAATCATATTATATAATTATATTTGATATTATATTTTTATTTAAATAGCTATAAAATTGATATCTATTCATTTATAATTATTTAACAATAATGGTTTTTAACTGAGGAACTTATTAAATTTATTATAATGTTGAATAATAATTAATGTTAATTTAACATTAATATATAAATAGATGTGTATGGAATAATATTTTTCAATGAAAAGTATTCATCATACACATTTTATATTTGGGATTACAAAATTGTAGGTTTTATAATGATATCTAGTAGATATTATAATGAAAATAATACAATTTAGTTAAATTTTGTTATGAAAAAATTATAATTTGTACTTGTTTATTTTGTAAAAACCGTTAAAACCATAAAAACTGATAAAACCCGATAAAAACCGGATTTTTTGGTTTTTACGTAAAAACCGAAAAAACCATCAACCCTGTATATAAGTATATTACTTTGTTGAGAATATGCAGATGACGTAGACAATCTTGATTGTCGTGCATCTATTGTTTCAGAATTCCGTCTATTGTATGCTGCCTCTCTCATATTTGATAATCTCAATTGCCTTTCATCTTCACTTTCCACCATCACTCTCTTCGCGGGTCTCGAGAGGTTTGATTTCCTCTTCACCATTTTACATCTTACGATATGTAATACATTTTATTAATATTAATAATATGTGTTTATTATTCTTAGTTGCATTCTCAAATATAAACAGTTTTTGTAAACATTGCAAACAAAAATTATAAATAAACTTTACGAAATAAAATTGTTTATGATTTATTAACAAAATGTAGATAAGTACAAATTATAACCTGTATATATACGAAATGCAATTAACACATATATTATTATATTTCCGATATTACAAAATATAGTATGCATACCACTATATATTTTATCATAACTGTAATGTTATAAAATACGTATAAATCAGGGTTCGAAAAAAAACCGATTTTAAAAAAAAATCAAAAAAATCGGATTTTTTTGATTTAAATCGATTTATTTGATTTTAATGCAAATAATATTTAAATTGTAAAATAATATAATAAATAGATGTTTAATTAATTATAAAAATTGAATAAATAATTGTTCTACTGCTTATAGACTTAAAAATTTAAATAACTATTAATGTATATATACATAAATATATTTAAATTTATAAAATTATATATAAATATTAATTATCTATAAAATTAAGTAAAGATATCTAAATAAATAGAATTATATTATAATAAAATGTGATATTGTGTATGTCTTGAATTATCTAAATTAATGTATACATTATATTATATGCTGTTACATAATGCAACATTAAATATTTATTATTTAATTACTAGTGTTTTGATTATACTGACTACTTTATTATCTAGAATTATATTAAAATAATTATGCTAAAATTATTAATACAAGAAATCAAATATAAACGTTTTTGATAATTATTTAAATAAATTACTTTATAATAAAATATGTGTACATAAATACAAGCTTTGTAGCTTTATTAACTCTGAGTCTATTTCTTAATTTTGAAGGCACCAATCTTTTTTGGATTTTATATAGAAACAAATAAAATTATATCTTTCTCCAATAATGTCTATGATATATATAATTCTTATTTATTTAACATTATATATTTTTCCTTTGATGTTTATGAATCATAATTTATGATATACCGTAAACTCCTGATAAGTCGGACTCGCAAGGGACCGGGAAAAGTGTCCGACTTATCCGAGATTAAGAATATCATTCAAATAAGACTTGCGACGCACCGCGTGAGTTAAAGGGTTACCAAAATGTGGAATTTTGCAACAATCAATAACAAAAAATGTTGTATTCAATAATATTACTTACTAAATTATAATATACATTATTCAAATTAAACATTTCTGACATTTTATAAAAAGTCCGAGTTAACCAATATAAAAATCATAAAATATACTATAATATGTGTCCGACTTATCCATTCCAACTTATCCGATTAATTTAACATGGAACTAGATACAAATCCAACTGAATGTGTCCGACTTATCGAGAAGTCTGACTTATCCGTAGTCCGACTTACCGAGAGTTGACTGTATATATATATATAATTCTCATTTATTTAAATATTAATGATATAACATAGCATCCTATATTCTTATAGGATTATAGGAGGCCATCATGAATATAATTATTATACTATAAAATAATGATCTAATAATTATATAATATACTTTGAGAAATATTGATTTAAATCAAAAAAAATATGATTTTTTTAGGCTGATTTAAATCATTTGATTTAAATCATTCGAACCCTGACTGACACTAAAACTATAATCATTATTTCATATATACATACAATGTATTTCATAGATTTCTAAATATATCATGTAGTGTATTATATGTAGTATATCCACATCGTAGTTAATTCAAATATGATAATTATTATATAAACAATAATGATAATGCTAATATAGAAATATCAAATGGTGAAACAGATTATATAAATTAATATATATTGAGTTTATTAAATCACATGTATTTAGATAATTTAATCATTTAATCATTTGATTATATAGAAGCATACTGAATTGATGTTTTAATAATGTAATAAATTCTAGTGGAATTATAAATTGATAAATTTATAATTATAAACAGTATTTAAATTAAATACTATTTATGTATAATATAATTTTATTAAATTTAGGAGGAAATAGAATAAAAATATTATATATTAAATCAATATAATAGTGTATTAATAAACTTATGTTATACCTAAAAAGGGAATGTATGTTGCAATGGGGTTTACGTTTTTTTTTATAATTTACAATTATATATTATTTATAGATTTTATATGTAATACATACATTTTTCGGTTTTCGGACTGCGAACTGTGCTTATGATATTATAATAGATAATATACAATTATAAAGTTAAACAATAATACATTAAAATCATAATTATAAGATTTTTTATATTTTTTAGAAACAACCTTTATTAATTTTGACTTTATGTAAAGATGCAATTTAAAAAAATAAATAATATTGAAATTTAAATAAATGAGTAAATAAGTCAATAATATATATATATATATATATATATATATATATATATATATATATATATATATATATATATATATATATATATATATATATATATATATAATATATATGTATATATATCAAATATTTAATAGAATTATATATTTATTTGTATATTAGTAAAATGTAATATTGTAATAACAAAATATATATATTAACAATAATTAATATTATAGAACTAATAATATTTCACTGAGAAATTATTTGAATGTATTTATTGTTTGATTTTATACCATGATATTATTAATTATATATATGAAATTAAATAAAGTTAAAAAACATATACTTTTTTTACAATTGTAATATTTTCATTGTGTAATTGTGTGAATATATCACTGTATAATTTAATGTATCCAATTACATCAACTTGTTGATTTTACAATATGAATAAGGGTGGCAGACCTCAAAATCCATTATGGATTTTTTTAAATAAATGTACTATATAAATGGCAAAATTAAAGCAGTGCCAAAAATGTTTAGTTAAATTTGTAATAAAGCTATATTAATTAGCTATAAAATTTATATATATAAATGAATCAATATTACTTTAAATTTCAATATATAATTTTATTTAAAGGTATTATATTTCATGAGTATTAGGTTTTTCCAGTTTTTACCGTAAATTAACATGGTAAAGATAGTTTCAGACGTTTTTGCTATTTTTTCAGGTAAAAACAGGTTTTTGCCAAAAATAATGGATAAACCCCGGATAAAGTGTTTTAACACGTAATATACTGATTTAATAAATACACAAAACTTAGCTATGACTCATCTCTGGTCCACATCAACTAGTTAATTGTGAAAGGCACACTGTGCGGCGCAGATGCGGGCATCAATATTCCGAAAACGCGCGCATCGCTATCGAATAAACTATGTCATATAAATACGGCGCCTCTAGCGCACAACAATCGTAAAAAGTATTGAAATTTCATTCACATTGAAATTTTATTTCGGGAAATTTAATTTTAAATTCTGAATATGTATCATCATGATAATCATGTAGTTGCTACTATTAATAATAGTCTATTATATTATAATTATTATTATAATTATTATATAATAAATATATATGATATTAGATTTCCAGTAATCTGCCCCGCGATATATTTAAAAATAGAAAAATAGTAGGCGTGGTGTAGTCGGATTATGGTCTATTTATACTAGACTATCATAAATGCAACGGCTTATCATTATTATATATATATATATGTGTGTGTGTGTTTTATAGGCTCATTCGGGATGTAATGCAGCTAAAAAAACGTGGCGATATCAAAACTAAACTCAACCGAATCCAACCTTTTAAATATATCGCGGCGCAGATATCAGGTCCCCGTAATATTATGATCAGATAATAAACTTATTTTAGGTGTAAAAAATACTAAATATAAATAGTGATTACAATATAATAGGGAAAATTAAATTATTATAATTTTTGTAAGAATTCAGAATACCAGTAAACTCGGACCACTTTTGAAATAAAATTCGGACCACTTTTTAATAGGATGTGGTCCATTTTTAAATAACTATATATAGTTACTATAATAGTATACTTCTATAATATTGGTTAAAGCATAAAAGTGGTCCGAGTTTTCTTCAAAAGTGGTCCGAATTTATTTCAAAAGTGGTCCGAATTTTATTTCAAAAGTGGTTCCGAGTTTACTGGTAACTAGAATGAATAGAAAGAATTCAGAAAAAGAAATTAAAATAAATTATTGAAATAATTATAATAATTACATTGAACAGTTTCGCACTAAACTAGGCACATTTTATTAAATAAAATAAAAATGTGTATTAAGCATCTTATATAATTATTATTATAATAATAATGAGTATCATATCATTATGATTATCATAATGATATGATAATATGGCTATGCATTAAATACGGCACACAGTATTTATTATTCAGTATCCAACGCCGCGTGTGGCGGGCGGCGTAGCCTGATTGGTCACTAAATTAAGCTCGCGGATTCAAATATTGAACATAAATAATGAGTGTGTATATTTCATATACTATTGTATTACACTTTACAATATAAAATATACATCTTATATATCAAATACATGGCAGGTAGAACTATAATAATCACGCATTGAATCGTCGTAGTGGGAAAGCTTTGTCTATGTATAATATCTTGGTGACCTAGATATATTTACTATGCAATTCAACATACGTATATATAATTGGTAATATTTCATAAATAAACCTATATATAAATATTTAAATAACTGTGTGTGTAGGTTATTGTTATTGTTATTTTTATTTGATGGAGTCCTTTCATCCCATCCAGGAACTTAGATGAAGTTTTCACTTATAACCATATATGGCTCTAATGTCCCTTCGAAGCCGCTCTCATGTTAAGGCATCCATGGTTTTAACGAGAGCCGATCATTTATTTATACACAATTATATAAGATCACTTCTAAATAATATTTTAAGACCCATTTTATAAAATTAATTAATGGTCCGGATGAGGGTCGAATCCGTGTCCTATTGCTTGTGTGTCTGACGCCTTAGCCACTGAGCCACACAGGCAGTTAAGGTGTGTGTGTGTAGGTGTGTGTTTAGGTGTGTGTAGGTGTGTGTGTGTGTAGGTGTGTGTGTATGTATTTATGTGTTTATGTATGTGTATGTGTGTGTGTGTGTGATTGTGTGTGTATGTTTGTGTGAATATACCTATGCTTACTATTCACATATGACTTATAAGATGAGTCATTATTTATGTTCAATATTTGAATCCGCGAGCTTAATTCAGTGAAAAATCAGGCTACGCCGCCCGCCATACGCGGCGTTGGATACTCAGTATCATACTGAATAACAAATATACTGTAGGTATAACAATGAGATTTTTTCTAGTGATGCTAGTTTAAAATAATTAGTACCATTGGAAAGAGCATGAAAAAGTAATATAAGAGTCATATATTAATTTTGTAATCAGATAACTAAATAAAAAGTTATAGATCAAAAACTGGTAAATTTATGAGCTAAAAATTAGCCAATATTTACATGTAAAGTATACAAATTGTTTGGTCATGAAAACAAAATTTAATGTACAGAACTTGTTAATTAATATTATACATCAATTTTTTTACACATTGTTCTTTTAAATATATTCTACTATATAGATTTATAAAATTTATTTTATTTTTTCAAAATGGTCATATAAGGCTAAATTTTCAACTGGCCATTTATTTTTTAATATTTTTTTATATAATTTTTAATATTTTTTTTTAAATACATTTTTTTACTTATAAATTATTATTAGTTATACAATATATTAAAAAAATGATATTACTTTTGCAAAATATTTTAAATTTTGTTTATAAAATTATATTTTATATAAATAAATTTTCTAGCATTATTTCCATTAAAAATAACCTAATTAATATGTATATATACATTTAATTGAATAATAGTTATCTATAATTTATGTATTTAAATTTCCATTTTAAATGGTCTGCATCCAATATAGCAAGCGTATTTTTTGATTACTAATATAATGGGTTAAAATAATCATTTAAGTTTCCACACTAGTTTACATCATAATAAATAGTAAGAATGAAATATGGTATATAATATCAGATACATTTGTATTATTTTAAATTATCTATCGATATATAAAATATGTTACATCTAAACCCGTAAATTGTTAGCAAAACCTACAGGAGCCATATTCTATATTCTCCTCTTAAATAGAATATTTATGTATATGTATTTATAAAATCAAATGAATAATATTTATGTACAATGAAATTATTTAAATTTTATTTTAAAAGAGATAATATTAATGTAAATGATTTTTCAATAGCAGAATTACATAATTCCATTATCTTAGAAGCCTCCAATCTTTTATTTGCATTACTGCTGGCCGCAACATTCATCTGAAGTTTCATACATCACCTATATATTAGATAAGTGCAGTAAATTAATAAGGGACAATATTTAAAAAACTATATGATTATATTATATAGGAATTATACTCGAAAAAGATGATTAGATAAGATGATTAAATGGTTTTGGGAGATCTATTGAGTTAACCTAAATGTGTTAACAGAAGAATTCCATAATTCCGGTATCTTTTCACAGCTTTGTTTCCAATGTTTATAGGCGTTAGCAGCAGGCCGCAAAATGCATCTGATGTTCATACATAACCTATAAAGTAGAGGATGTTACTATATCAAGGGGGTGTTAGTGACAATAACAGATGTTCAAATCAATTTATCAACAATCATTATAAGTTGCTTCATTCACCTTATCCCTCAGTAATTTTATTGTTAACAATATCACGTTAAATAATGTGTACACCCCCCCCCCACATTATAATCGCAGCGACAATAATTTTTAACTGGTGGTCGTATACTACTGCATTTAAGTTAGTTATTTGTATACTCACTAACATAAGCTATTTATTTTAAAATTCAATTCGTTTACCTTATTTATGTTTACAATTTTTAATGATGATTGATGTCAATATTTTATACACTTTTTCAGTGTGTATACATTACTTTGTAAATAGAAACACAGTTTTAAGTATATCATCTAGGTAATCAAATTCTCAATATAGTAAATTTTCCTCCTATTTAAAGAGTTTCTATTTACTAGTAATGAAACTTGATTATAATTTTCTAATTGATATATTCTGGAAAAACACATACTGGCATTCCATTTAATAATATAAATTCGCAGTGAATTGTAATAAGTTTATTGTTGAATACTTACCAGTGATCTTGTGCGCACAGATACTACATATTAATATAAATAATTATGTATAAATAGTAAAATTCACACAGCACGAAATCAACAAACCACACGTGATCACTAGTTAGTAATCAGTGGTTACCTTGTTATATTGTGAACTCATCAATGTAGTTTATTCAATGTAGTATAAGCAAAGATTTTGCGAAGCAAAGATATAACACTCCCTATGCATGCAACGTAATTTAGTAATATCCCCAACCGCTGCTAGCAGTAGTATCGAAATCACTGAAATAGATTTAGGTTCGGCTCTGTTTGCATACAACAATGTTTTCATTGCTCTATTAAATTACATGCAATATAAATTAACTTTTACTTACTAAATATATACTTATAGCATTTAAAACATACATATCATATTTGTTTGTTATATATTAGTAATGAACACTTAGTTTTCATCATATAAATATTAATTTAAAGCATATTATTTAACATTTTAAAAGTGTATAGTTAACTACGAATTTACATTATAAACAAGGCATAGTTCCTAAAAGTAACCCGCTATAGGTGGCACCAGGGTATTTTGTATACAAATTCGAATTACACGATTTCGCGTAAGTGTTATATCTTTCCTTCGGAAAATCTTTGGTATAAGTATTTAATTATTTGTAGAATGTGAAAAATAATCTTTACACCACTCCACAAATACAGTTTTATCTGTTTCTAAAACTGTCTTTAATTCTACAATTAAATCCTTTAATTTTAATATAAAAACTAGAATCTAAATTAAATTTATTATTACAGTCACAGAGATGCCACTTTTTAATAAATATATATATAACTATAAATACATATTAATAAATATATAATATAACCAACTTTTTCAGTTTCAGTTAGAGTTAAATTCATCAGTTTGAGGTGTACGATACTTTTCAAGCAATTGAACAGACATATTTGAGCTAAAATAAGAACATCTTTATATTAAATATATGTATAATACATACAATATATCAATAAGTTATTATTTATTTATCAAATAAAATTGTAATAAGTACATGCATGTGATTTAAACTATAATTATCATTGTAATAGCTATACATATCTTAAATATTTTTATATAAATTTTAATAAATACAAATTTTAAATGTGTATTAAATAAACTCAAATAACAAATTAATTAATAACATTTATAATTAATATTAGAATTATTTAAATACAATATAATTACTATTTAATATATTATATAAAATAAATATAAGTTAATGCACAAAAATCGCAAATGCATAGTTTTATTATACATTTATGAGAATTTAAATAGATCCATTATACCATTATAATTACTTGTATCTTTGTAAAAAAAATCATTTGTTTTAAGATTGACAGATTTTAATATTAAAATATAAATATGTAAGTTTACTAGGCACGTTCAACTATCTTAATTATTAATTTATAAGTAAATAAAATATATTAATAATAATCTACAATATTTTAAGAACTCTGTGCTGTATATATTTAATAATAATAATATAGATAACTTAGTTAATTTTACAATTTAAATAAATATCGTTTTTAAAAAACGTCATAAATTGCATTTTTTTTGTAATAGTATTAATCTTAAAAGTTCATATTCATATTACTATAGATCGTGATTAAATATAATATTATACTTATAATATTAAATAATAAACAGTGTATATGTATAATCTATAAAATATGTGTTAAATAAAATTTACATTATTAAATAGCGCAATACATATTAAAATATTTATTAATAATAATTAAAATTTATTAAACAATTTTAATTATTAAATAAATATAATATTATTAATCGGTATAATAAGAGTGTATTATATAACATAGTTATTGTAATAACCTAACTACTCATTCTAATAGTTATATTTAAATATATATTTATTTATAAATTAACTATATATTTAAAAAACGCATCATCTTACCTTGACTTTCAAAATATTAAAGGAAGTGAGTTTGATTTATTTTTTATTATTATGACAGGATAATAAATCATATTCCACTAATTGTTATTAATTATGATTGGAGCAAAGATATCAATTATTAATAATTATTGTAAAACATTTTAAAATGATCGTTTTTTTTTAAATTTAAATAAATAAATGAATGCGTATCCGACGACCAATAAGATGCTTTGAACTTTTTTGAATCTCATTGTTATACCTATATACTGTGTGACGTATTTAATGATTCCTCGATAATATCATATTAAATATGATATTTATATTTATTTCAACAGTTACTAATATCATATTAAAGTGTTAAAATATGAATGTTAATACATAAATACAAGAATATAATCTATTATTGATAATTGATTATTTAAATTAACTTATACTATCATAGGAGTATATATATGATACATTTTCAGGATTAAAATTAATTTGTTTCTAAAATAAAATAATTTTAAAAATTGCCGTTATTTTAGTATGTATAAAGCATGTATTAAATATTAAATAATAACTAATCTATTAAGTTTATTGTATACAAAATAATGAAGTAATATTTAACTTCAATTGTTTAAAAATATAATTAATAATTATATTATATAATTTATATATATATACAAACATTTATTACTCATATTTAATAAATATAACTAAAAAACAATTATTTTATAGATGTATGTTTATTCCAATGGGTTTAAAGTTTAAACTTTAAACTAGTTATAAACCGGTATAAATATTTATAATTTTATCTGGGAAATTTGAAATAAAAATACTACTGACATTATAATTGGGTAATCCAATTGGTTAATCCTAATTCTGATTCTAATGTCTATGGCATCTATTGATCTCACAGACTTTGATGGATCTATGGATCATAGATTTAAAGCAACAATTCTGACTCTAAACTATTGATCAAGTTCTTTAAATATATGCTATAGCATAAAGTAGACTTTAGCTAAAGGAGGCAATGCCTATAGACATTATAATTTGGTAGACTACTACTTATGTGTCTAAATATGTAATGTAATTTATTTCAACATTTGAATAATCTCATAGATATAGAGTCCTCACTCTAATGTCTATGAATAATCTATATATATAAATATAGTTTAGTGATATTCCATGGCCTCCTTTAGCTTTAGCTTGAAGCTAAAGGAGGCCATGGATATTCTTTATAATTTGTTAATTGATATGAAAAATATGTAAATAGAAGTTGAAATATCTACTTATAATATACATTTAATCATAATTTTTCACATATTAAATTATTTATATATTACAAATATATTATTCTAAAATTGTGTAATCACCATTTTATATAACTTAAGCTAATTATTTAGAACATTTATATTTAGTCCCTTATCCCATCATATCATACGGATTTAGTCATTAGATTAAATATTTAAGTATTTAAAAATAAATATTATATAATTTCACATATTATTATGTTTGATACAATTCTTTTATAATATTATATGATAGTGCTCCTATCATAGGGGTACTTATTTGTATAATTATATATAGTCAATATATATGTATATCAGGGGCGTAGCATGCCTCACAACCGCCCGGGGCTGTTAGAATGTTAGCGCCCCTTAGTATTTAACTACACACATTTATATACAACAGTTATATTTTTCATGATTTTACATTAACAAAGTTTTAATTAACATAATTTTATTAAAACAAATTAAAGATTAAAGTGTAATTTTTCGATTTTTTCGTATAGTAAATTATTCTACTATTTCTTCTATATTGATGTTATTGAATATCTTCCTTTCTATGCTTAATATAGCAAGCCCAGATAGTCTTTCTTGACTCAATGTTGATCTCATATATGTCTTGATTAGTTTCAATTTGCTAAATGAACGTTCACACGAAGCTATTGAACAGCCAATTGATAATAGCAAATGCAAAGCGATCTGAAGATTTGGAAAAACATCTTCCTCATAAGAAATAATAAATTCATAGAATTTAATTGGATTATTTATTATGTTTCTATTCTTTGTTAATATTCTGCAATCTGAAATATTTATAAATATTTAATTAGATGACATATATATATATGTGTTTGAATTAATTATATTAAAATAATTTTAAATTATTAATTTATATATTACCAATAATTTCTTGCTGGAGATGTCATTCGGATATTCTTTTTCAAGTAAATCGCAATGTTTCATAATTATACAATCTGTTAAGGATATAAATGATTCCATATCCATGAATATGCCGAATCTATCATTTAATGAGTCCAATATTAAAAATCGATTATTAAATTCAGAAATTATTCTGTCAATGATAGAAAACATAGCTCTTGATAACTCTTGAGTATATGACACTACTTCCACATTTCTACTTTCACCATCCATATGTTTTCGTACTCTAATTCTTCGTTCTATTGATATTTGTAATTCTATACAGGATTTAGTTGATTTAGTAATAATGTCTTTAATTATGTTCTCTCTTTCTTCACTGAAAAATATTTTCAAATTATTAATATCTTTGGATGCTTCACAAAATATCATACTTTTATCCTGTAATCGTTTTTGTACTCTATTTATTTTAGCCAAAATAATTTCCCAGAAATATAATAAAGATATACATTCAAATCTTGAAATTAAATTAATTATACTATACGCTTTACTGCGTGTCTCCTGATTAGTAGCTTGTTCTGATAGTTCCTCTAGTACATCCAATACTGCAGCAAAGTTTTCGCTTAATATATTAACTGCATCGTGTCTTGAACTCCATCTCGTTTCGCATGATCTCTTTAAAGTTATTTTTAGTTTGCTCGTTAATATTTCCCAGCGCAGTGTAGATTTAGCAAAGAAATTATAAACAAATTCGATATTATCAAAAAATGATATTGATATGATATCTTGTTTTGAAGCATTGACCCCTACTAAATTCAGACTGTGATTGTCACAATTTACAAAAACAATTTGCGGATTAATTTTCTTTATCCTAGTTTTAACTCCTGGTATTTTACCAGACATTACTGCAGCATTATTATAGCATTGTGATCGGCAATTCTGTATGTCTAAGCCATTATCTTCCAGAGATTGTAGAATGGAATTTGTTATATCTTCACTTTTTTTTCCATGTATTTCAATAAAGTTATTAAATCTTTCTTTTACTTCAATTGTTTTCGTCTCGTTGTCTTTTTCTATATATCGAATAATTTGTAATAACTGTTCTCTGTGTGAAACATCAGGTGTTGAATCATAAAGTATACCATAATATTTTGATTTTTTAATTTTCTTGAGTATTGTATTTCTCACATTCTCCGATAATAATCCAATTAGTTCATTTTGTATTTGTGGTGAAAGATAAGATGTCAATATTCTCTTAGAATTTTTAATCTTTTCTATATGATCATGAAGACTATATCAAATTTAGATACAAATTTAATCAATTCGAGGAAGTTTCCATTATTTATATCCTCGTTTCTAATATCTTCATTATGCCCTCGTAGTGGAATATTTTGTATGATTAAAAATCGTAGGCATTCTATTTCCTTTTCAATTATCAGTTACCATTTTTTCTTTTCAATAAAAATGTTTGCATTATTCAAATCCGTCAGCCATTATTAATAATGGATATAAGATATTTAGTACCTATTCATAACGTAACGTTTACATTTATATATAAATATGTATTTATAATAATTATAAACTATATTTTTTTATAAAAACCCAAACCGAAACCGGTTGTCTTATTAATATATTATTAAATAAGTATTATATAGTTATTTTTTTCTATTATAAATAATTATTCTATATTTTTTTGGCGCCCCTAAAATGTTGGCGCCCGGGGCACGTGCCCCCCCTAGCCCCCCCCCCCCTTGCTACGCCCCTGATGTATATATATATATATATATATATATATATATATATATATATATATATATATATTGTAGCCAATGGTCCACGATCAAGTAATTACATGATTGGGTATTTTCAAGACATCCTATAACCTCCGAGGTTATAGGATGTCTTGGTATGTTCCTATATAAAAACTATCCTTAAAAAGAATAATCGTTATACATCAGTTTTAACTAAGTTTAACTAAGTTAAGACAATTTTCTAAACTTATTATGAGTAAGATTCTCAAAATAATTGTTTCTAAGCAAATTTTTAATTATCTTTATGTCAATCATATCCTTGACCCTCATCATAGTCAATACCTCCTATAACTGTCTTGTCAGAGTGAATTCGAGTAACACCATTAAACTGAGACTGCACTAACATCTGTTCTTAATGAATTACTACTCTTAATGATAATATCTTTAATGATAACCAATGCATAAAATGGTTTTTTTAGTCCTGTAATCTGATTTCTACAAACCATGATAAACTTATACATAGGCTAAATTATATATGTATGTGATATAGTATGTATGATGCTCCATTACTTTGGTTTATGTATTATCTGTCTAATCGTTCTTCCATAGTAGGAACACCTACTCATATAAATACATCAAGTTTGTTTATTTTCATTATAATTATAGTATATAGTATATAGTATATACTATATACCTATATTGATATTTAGCACTCCTTTAGCCTTCACTCGGACATACTTTAAGGGGATCCCGCAAATTTAAAGTGATGCTAATTTATTTATATTCATATTTTTTTTATTCCATATTTATTTTAGTGTTTTTTATTATCTGTAAAAAAATTAGTTTAGGAATTACATAAAAATGTGTTTTTTGACGACTAGGTATGTGCATTCAAACATAGAACATAAAAACTATTATAATTATAATATTAATTTGTTGTGCTTTATATAGAATTTAATTAGGTGAATAGTAAAATAGAGAGATAATTAATAAAATGTATAGTAGTCATTGTATAAAATTATAATTTCTATAGAAAACCATAATTTTATTATTGCTAATTTTTAATTTAGATATATATAATATAATAAATAATAATATTAAAAATAACTTTCTATTTTCCTATGCATGTATATGTTATGAATACAATACAAATAAAAGTAGGTCAATCGAACGAATAGAATTTCAGTTCTATTTTTTTAGTGGACCTATGTTTTTCCTATGTACTTATCCCCTTAATCATCCTTTAGTTCACCATACTAAAGTTTCAGATAGGTTAATTATTTACCTCGTTAGATTCCTTTATTGTAGAATTCAGGTAATCTCCCTTCGAATAGAAATATTTACTTCTAGTTTCTGCGTTATATTAAACTTTTCCAAGAGGGAGATATTATTAATATTAAAAGATTGTGCAACACCATAAAGTGCTATAATACAGCATAATTAGCATATCATAAAAAGTATATTATAATGATACTCCTACTTTTACATTACACTGTTTAATTTAACCTCTCTATCTTAACACAGTAACATCTGTCTCAGTGTTACCACATTAGTGTAGACTGCCCATGCAATCCTTACCTAACCTCTCTCTACCTTAACACAGTAACATCTGTCTCAGTGTGACCACATTAGTGTAGACTGCCCATGCAATCCTTACCTAACCTCTCTATCTTAACACAGTAACATCTGTCTCAGTGTGACCACATTAGTGTAAACTGCCCATGCAATCCTTACCTAACCTCTTTCTATCTTAACACAGTAACATCTGTCTCAGTGTGACCACATTAGTGTAAACTGCCCATGCAATCCTTACCTAACCTCTCTATCTTAACACAGTAACATCTGTCTCAGTGTGACCACATTAGTGTAAACTGCCCATGCAATCCTTACCTAACCTCTCTCTATCTTAACACAGTAACATCTGTCTCAGTGTGACCACATTAGTGTAAACTGCCCATGCAATCCTTACCTAACCTCTCTCTACCTTAACACAGTAACATCTGTCTCAGTGTGACCACATTAGTGTAGACTGCCCATGCAATCCTTACCTAACCTCTCTCTATCTTAACACAGTAACATCTGTCTCAGTGTGACCACATTAGTGTAGACCTCACATGCAATCCTTACCTAACCTCTCTATCTTAACACAGTAACATATGTCTCAGTGTGACCACATTAGTGTAGACCTCACATGCAATCCTTACCTAACCTCTCTATCTTAACACAGTAACATCTGTCTCAGTGTGACCACATTAGTGTAGACCTCACATGCAATCCTTACCTAACCTCTCTCTATCTTAACACAGTAACATCTGTCTCAGTGTGACCACATTAGTGTAGACTGCCCATGCAATCCTTACCTAACCTCTCTCTATCTTAACACAGTAACATCTGTCTCAGTGTGACCACATTAGTGTAAACTGCCCATGCAATCCTTACCTAACCTCTCTCTATCTTAACACAGTAACATCTGTCTCAGTGTGACCACATTAGTGTAGACTGCCCATGCAATCCTTACCTAACCTCTCTCTATATTAACACAGTAACATCTGTCTCAGTGTGACCACATTAGTGTAGACTGCCCATGCAATCCTTACCTAACCTCTCTATCTTAACACAGTAACATCTGTCTCAGTGTGACCACATTAGTGTAGACCTCACATGCAATCCTTACCTAACCTCTCTATCTTAACAAAGTAACATCTGTCTCAGTGTGACCACATTAGTGTAAACTGCCCATGCAATCCTTACCTAACCTCTCTATCTTAACACAGTAACATCTGTCTCAGTGTGACCACATTAGTGTAAACTGCCCATGCAATCCTTACCTAACCTCTCTCTATCTTAACACAGTAACATCTGTCTCAGTGTGACCACATTAGTGTAGACTGCCCATACAATCCTTACCTAACCTCTCTCTATCTTAACACAGTAACATCTGTCTCAGTGTGACCACATTAGTGTAAACTGCCCATGCAATCCTTACCTAACCTCTCTCTATCTTAACAAAGTAACATCTGTCTCAGTGTGACCACATTAGTGTAGACTGCCCATGCAATCCTTACCTAACCTCTCTATCTTAACACAGTAACATCTGTCTCAGTGTGACCACATTAGTGTAGACTTCCCATGCAATCCTTACCTAACCTCTCTCTATCTTAACAAAGTAACATCTATCTCAGTGTGACCACATTAGTGTAAACCTCCCATGCCATCCTTACCTAACCTCTCTATCTTAACAAAGTAACATCTGTCTCAGTATGACCACATTAGTGTAAACTGCCCATGCAATCCTTACCTAACCTCTCTACCTTAACACAGTAACATCTGTCTCAGTGTGACCACATTAGTGTAAACTGCCCATGCAATCCTTACCTAACCTCTCTACCTTAACACAGTAACATCTGTCTCAGTGTGACCACATTAGTGTAAACTGCCCATGCAATCCTTACCTAACCTCTCTCTATCTTAACACAGTAACATCTGTCTCAGTGTGACCACATTAGTGTAGACTGCCCATGCAATCCTTACCTAACCTCTCTCTATATTAACACAGTAACATCTGTCTCAGTGTGACCATATTAGTGTAGACTGCCCATGCAATCCTTACCTAACCTCTCTATCTTAACAAAGTAACATCTGTCTCAGTGTGACCACATTAGTGTAAACTGCCCATGCAATCCTTACCTAACCTCTCTACCTTAACACAGTAACATCTGTCTCAGTGTGACCACATTAGTGTAAACTGCCCATGCAATCCTTACCTAACCTCTCTCTATCTTAACACAGTAACATCTGTCTCAGTGTGACCACATTAGTGTAGACTTCCCATGCAATCCTTACCTAACCTCTCTCTATCTTAACACAGTAACATCTGTCTCAGTGTGACAACATTAGTGTAGACTGTCCATGCAATCCTTACCTAACCTCTCTCTATCTTAACACAGTAACATCTGTCTCAATATGATCTCATTATTGTAGTGACATCATCCGAGCATTTCTCATAGGTAATTTATACATCTAACTAGTGAAGTAAATGATGCCGAGCTGAGAATTTCATCTTCGGAAAAAAACGAACCCAGCCGAAAAGCGACAAGCCCAACTATAGTTGGGTATATATAGTTATCTATAGCTCAAGCTGAATTGAGAATCTTACAAAACATAACCTAGCCGAAATCGTGCTTTTTGAAGTTACATTTTAATACTAATTTTTATATATTTCATATTTACATCAATTTAAAAAAAATTATATCCCCCACTTCGCGATTCAGTGAATAATAATGTAAATTTCATCTAGTCGTGTAATAATACCGAGCTTTTTGATGTTGATCCGAGATTTTTGTTATTAATTCTGAGCTGAGTTTAATTTTCGTAAAAAAAACGAGCCCTATGAGACTCTAGTCTAGCGAGCCCGAGCCGAGCCGAGACTCTAGTCAAGCGAGCCCGAACCGAGTTGAGACTTTAGGTAACTGAGACTGAGATTGCATTGATGCTTTAGATTTGAGCTTGATCATTTACATCATTAATCTAAATATAGAGGTAGATATACCATTTAACTAAGTTAGTTATGTAATAGACTAGAGGATGCAGTCCATTACACAGTTATTGCTTTTATATATAATTCAATTATTGATTAATTTTGAATTTAAATAACACGAATTATATTGTAATTTACGTTTACATATATGTTTTCAAAGCTAAATTTGACTTATAATTTGCAATATATATTTATTAAAATCAATATATATTTTACATAAATAATATATATTTGTATATTTCTATAAAAATTATTATTTAAAAAATAATGCATACATTTTGTACATGTACCTATATCAATACAGATACCTATATATTGTATAAATATATAAAATTAAACTGATTACGAAAATGATCTGAATATTATTATACTTTGTTTTGAAGTATTACCGATTAAACAAAAATCCTGTCTTTTACTTGTGTAAAGTATAAATATTGCATTAACAAATAAATGACAGTTGCGTACATCCATAGAGTACATCTATAGGTATTCGTGTACAATGTATACTATTGTACACTATTACTTACTTACTTACTTTAGTCGAGCTATCGCACGACCAGATCTTGCAAGTGATTTCATTATTTCTCTGTTCATCATTAATTTGCGTAGTTTGTCTTCTTTGTTCACTATTGTACACCGATGTATGCGTGTACGAGTGTATTGCTAGGTTTAATGCTGGATACTCTTTACACTGGGAGATGGTGCTGGCAGCTGACATGTACACGAGGAATAAGAAGATACACCCGTGGAACAATGATTCACACAGTGGAGTTATGAAGAGTGGTTGTTGACAATGGGGTTATGCTACCTGCATATATACCCTGTAGATAACTAAAGATATAGCCTGAAGTTATACCTAAATATACCTGGGAGAGATAGCTAAATATGAGAATAATAATAATATCTATGTATTATTTTATTTACAGTTAGTTATAATTATTCAATACTTATCGATCATATAGAAATAGTATAATTATTCACACACTCATATATCAGGCTCCAAGTGATTTATAGTATTTGTTGAGTTCATCGCATTTATATTTTCTCAACATTATCTGTGTGGGGGGGAGGGGGGGAGGGTTAAGGTTTAGGTGGGTGTAGCTTGTAGGGGTGTGTCATGTAAAAGTGGGTGTGTCATGTAAAAGTGGGTGTGGCTTGTAGGGGTATGTCATGGAACAGTAAGTGTGGCTTGTAGGGGTGTGTCATGTAAACTGGGTGTGGCTTGTAGAGGTGTGTCATGAAATAGGAATAATCAGTTTAAGAATTATTAATTAGTATCTAATAGGCTTCCCTTGTTAAATAATATATTATTATTATATTGTAGCAAGGATAGGACATCTGCTAATGTATATTTGATGACAATTTTATTTAGGCTCGGATTATTTTAATGATTTCATCATGTTGCAGGAGTATACCTATATATTGCTTAACTATATATAGCTTAATTTTATATACAAATCGATACAAAAAATGATTTTTAAATAAATAATTTCATCTAATTAAAAATAGTTATCCAAATATTAATTTAAAGATTTTATTATATTAATATAATATAATACACATTATATTATTTAGAATGTTGAAATATATTATGTAGAAAAACATATTTAATTGAAAATAAATTTATAAATATTAATGCATTTTTATTTTACAAATAAATAAATATATTTGTTATCTTTGAAATCATTGGGGCATAAATAAATATTCCAATGAAAAGTTTTTAACAGATTACAAAAAGTTACCATTGTTGAAATATATAATATATGTCCTGTCCTTGATGGTAGTATAGGGGTAGGTGCGACCTCTGGTCTATAAATAGATTTTAATATATATTTAATAGGAAAAATAGTGGTCTATTAAAAGTTTATTAAGTTATTTTTTATATATTTATTCAATACAATATTGAACAGTGTTAACACAATGATAGATATTATATAGATTTATAATAATTTAATTTTGTATAGAAAATATTTAATATAAATTATATTTAACTAATACATTATTATTATTTTGTAAATAAAAGATAAAATTATGAATATTTTAAATTTTACTAATTATTAAAATTAAAAAAATGCAAATATTGTTTAATTGAATATATTATAAATTATTGAAAATTTAAATTAATTTAAAGCATTATTGAATGAGTTAATAAGTGAAATTGGCGTAAATAATTATTTTGAGTACATTTATTCTAAAGATTTACAATATAATTATGAAAAATGTATGTAATATTTAAACAGACGATAACTTATTACATAGTATTACAAATAAAGAGCCATTTATGAATATTTATTATTAAAATTTATATATACTATTTTTTATTTAAGATCAAAATTCTAAAAACGATCTTATTAAAATTAAATTAATTTTTTTTATATTATTATTATAGTTTATTTAAATGATATATTTTTAAGAGTCTATTTTATTGTTATATCATTTTAAGGATAATATTTTAATATTATGTAAATAAATGTGAACATTTTTTTTTATTTATCAATGTTAGAGGTAGCACTACCATTTTTAGTAATTAATTATTATATAAATAGTAGCGTTGTCATTCGGACCCGGACTTCGGACTTTAGGTCATTGATACCGGACTGATACAGTATAATTTATGATATATCGGACTCGGACCGGACTCGGACCGGACTTTAATATTTAACTCGGACTATTTCGGACTTTAAATATTAGATTCGTATTATTTCGGATTTTTATTATTGGATATCTAAAATACATTCCAATGTTTACCTTTGGGATTATATTTATTCGCGCCATTTTCAACCAACATAGCGGTTCTGTGTATGTATCCGCGACACTATTACTCAGCTTAGCGTTCCTTTGTGTGAATAGGCGCCAATGTCAATCAAACTACCCCGTCCTTCGTATGTATCCGCGACACTTTTAATCCACATTGCATCTTTTTTAAATTATTCGTGCAACCATCAACATCATTATTTTAAATTTTTGTATTCATTTTAAATATTGTATATAAATTTAAGAGATGATTCATATCGAAGAAGAAACTACACTGCCATTAAGTGCACAGTTTACATTACACTATACGATACTTATGATGCTGTCAAACGATGCGGATACAATTATCAAACGATACTGATAGTGATACTTCTGTCAAACAATACTGAGACTTCTGTCAAATGATACTGATACGATACTGAGACTTCTGTCAAACGATACTGATACTGATACTGATACTGATACAGCTGTCAAACGATACTGATACCATACTGATACAGCTATCGAATGATACTGATACGATACTGATACAGCTGTTGAATGATACTGATACGATACTGATACAGCTATCGAATGATACTGATACGATACTGATACAGCTGTCGAATGATACTGATACGATACTGATACAGCTGTTGAATGATACTGATACCATACTGATACAGCTATCGAATGATACTGATACGATACTGATACAGCTGTCGAATGATACTGATACGATACTGATACAGCTGTTGAATGATACTGATACGATACTGAGACTTACTTTTTAGAAAATTTGACAACACTAATAAATAGTATTACAAATAATGATAGATTTTTTTAATTATAAATTTAATTCATCAAGATTTTAATATAAAATCTAATGAAACTATTAAAATCTAAATCATATGACATACATACAGTGAGTCACAAAGATAGACGTATCACATGACACACTAACCGTAGCCAGGTCGAAGTTCTTCTTATCAAAGTAGATACGCAGCAGTCTCTTGTGCATGTATTTGATGACGTCGTCGGGATAGTTGATGTCTTGCATGAGATCCTGTAGCATCTGCAGGCAGTATCTCTCTCCGCTGTGTAGTGTGTGAGTGTGGGCGGGAGGGGTAAGGGTTACAGGTGTTGTGAGAGAGGGGTTATTAGTAGTGCACTATTGCAGCCGGGGTAATAGTGATATAATAAGTAACAATGGGGTGCGGCGGGGTATGGGTAATGATTATGCCGTTGTAGTAGATAAAAGTAAGCGGTGGAGTTAAAGTGTAAAGGGGCGTGCCTAGCAGGGGTCGGAGGTTAGAGCTACTGACCGGATGTTCTTGGTAGAGATGAAGTAGGCGCACTGTATCATGAAGAAACAGGGACACTCAGGATACAGAGATGTACCTTCCTTGTAGTACTTCTCGACGGTCTTCTTATCTGCAGTCTGTGTGTGTGTGTAGGTGTGTGTGTGTAGGTGTGTGTAGGTGGGTAGAGGTCGTACTGATACGGAGGGGCGTGACCTCTGAGAAACCGACCTCTGACATGACCTGGAAGTGTAACATTTTGATCAACGCAAACTTGTACTTTTCTTTGTCATTCCTGAATTAACGCGCGAGGAGGTATTATATTACGTGTGTTAGCTGTCAATCACAGTTATGTAATAGGTAGATAGGCATTTGTCAATACCGCCTAACGAAACATCTTGTCAGCCATCTTGAGAGTAGGGATAGGGAGACTTTGGATTTTTATATTTATATAAATATATATTTATATATTATATATATAAATATATATTTATGAAAATAAATTATGCCACGATCGGGATTCGAACCCGCGTATCTATAACTACATAATATCATAGTCCATCACTCTAGATGACTATGCCACACAAGACTACATTATATATATGTATATGATGATTCTATACTAAGAATACATCATTTATTTCAAACATTATATTTATATTAGAGTAGATATTTATAATATAATTTTATACTTATAAATACTATACTAAATAGAATAATACTATACAAGAAAACTACTATCAAATTTAATTTACAACTATATATTTATACTTGGTTACCATAACGGTGTATTTTTATAATAAGTTACTATATTAACATTTATTAACCAGAGTTGTTTGATTTAAATCAATTGATTTAAATCATTTGATTAAATCATTGATTTTTTTGATTTTTTTGATTTTTTTTGATTATAAATCAACTTTTTTATAATTTGATAAAATGTAATTAATAGTTTGGATTACTATTATTAACAAATCTAATAAATAAAACTGATTAAATAATATAAAATTTGTATTGATCAATTTATTTATTTATTCTATCAAAAAAATCAAAAAAATCATGATTTTTTTGATTTTTTTGATTATAAATCAACTTTTTTATAATTTGATAAAATGTAATTAATAGTTTGGATTACTATTATTAATAAATCTAATAAATAAAACTGATTAAATAATATAAAATTTGTATTGATAAATTTATTTATTTATTCTATCAAAAAAATCAAAAAAATCAAAAAAATCAAAAAAATCAAAAAAATCAAATAAATCAAAAAAATCAATGTGATTTTGATTTTTTTGATTTTTTTAAAAAAATCATGATTTTTTCCAACTCTGTTATTAACTATGAATTTTAGTTAAATATTCAATACTTATATTTCATACAATTGTATTAATACTCATTACAATACTGTATTGTAAACTAAAAATATAATAAATAATAATAATATGAAAGTTTGAATTATAAATATACTATTCTATTGATTAGTGATATAATCATTAATATTAATATTTTTATATAAAAATAGCTATTTAAAAAAATATCATATAATGTACTATTACATTATTACAATACATTTATGATTATGTGTAGGATATTACTGTAATCCTAATTTAATTTATAATAAAATCTGAAATACATTCAAATTTCTATGTAAACAAATAGAATCCCAGTATAAATAAATATAAAAATTGCAAAGATATATGCAAAGTCATATGACCCTACATTTAAGATGGTGGACCATATCTGTATAGATGTTTCACTGAATAAACGCCTATCTATCTAATTCTATTTCTGTGATTTAAATATATTGGTGTCAATAATGGTGTAATAAGTACAAGTCATCGATATAAAGAAAGTGGATAAGCAATTGACGCACGCAATGCATGTAAAAGATAGACACGTGAATGAAACTTTTATCGATAAATTAACAAAATGGTATCAGTGATTTTGATTGGATATTAGTCATATTATATATGTCAAATATTAAAACAGTAGTCTTTTCGTCGAAATAGATTAAAGTGACTTCTATCTATATCAATGGATTTAAATTATAAATATCAATAAAATCAATAAAATAGTATTATATCTTCAATTTAAATACACAAAATTACGAGGAATGTTGATATTATATATTTTAAATATATAATTTTATTTTTAGTATAGATAGTACATTAAAATTGGTAGTGATTATCAATATATATATGATAAATACATATTATTATAAATAAAAAGTAGTGGGCCAGATAGTGGGTTACGACTGCAGCGCTCGTAGCGGATAGTGCCATACACTACATTCAATTGCTTATCCACTTTCTTTATATCGATGGTACAAGTAACTAACTAATGTGGTGTCATAAGTACCTAACTAATGTTTGGTCATAAGTACAATTACCTAACTAATATGGTGTATTAAGTATAATTACATAACTAATATGGTGTCTTAAGTACAAGTACCTAACTAATGTAGTGTTATAAGTACAAGTATGTAAAAGGTATCCTAGTTTCTAGAAGTATCTACCTAAAAGGTGTACTAGATAAATATATTTAAATTAAAAAGTGTACTAGGTGCTAGAAGTACCTAACTAATGGGATTACCAACTTGTAATATTCTAATTCTTGATTCAATAAGCCTTCAATTTGACTGTGCTCGACTTGTTTGCAGGCAAGCATGGATAAGTATACCTGTATGAATATGTAGTAGTTGAAGGTGGTGGTAGCAGTGATAGTAGTGGTGATGATGTTGGTGGTGATAGAGAGAAGTTTATTAATAATATAATAAAGTTAGTGGAATGCAGTTAGAGAGAGAGACAGAGAGAGAGAGAGAGAGAGAGAGAGAGAGAGAGAGAGAGAGAGAGAGAGAGAGAAAGAGAGAAGAGAGAGAGAGAGAGAGAGAGAGAGAGATAGAGAGAGAGAGAGAAGAGAGAGAGAGAGAGAGAGAGAGAGAGAGAGAGAGAGAGAGAGAGAGAGAGAGAGAGAGAGAGAAGAGGAGTGTACACTAATACGTATTAAGCATGATAATAGAAAGGTGGTTGATAGTCAATTTGAAATATATAATATTGTTAATTATTGATATAGATTTAATAAAATACCAATTAAGGGCATCATAGTGTCACCAAATTTTGAAGAAAAAAATTAAATTCACATATTTTTATTATTACTAATTACAATTCGGACAAATCTTATATTAATATTCCGAAATTTGTAGATAATAATATTCATTAGAAGTTATTGAAAAATTATGTGTTATAGAGCTTTACTACTATTATTATAATTTGCATAATATATATATATATATATACTCAGAATAATTAATGTTGGCTATATACCTATTATGCCTTTAATCCTGCCTTTAATACATATAAAAATTTTTGACAATAAACTAATTTCACTTGTGATGACGATAGATGATCGAGAACACTATCGACATTCGTTAAAAAATGATTGAGTAAAAAAATCGACGATCGTGAAAAGTCGTGATCGTGTCATTGATCATCACTGCTCATGGTTCAATATTCAATATTTTCCCCTAACATGTCTAGTATATAAAGATTATATATCATGACACATTGTCCATTTTTTTTTGTATTATGTTAAATAGATTACTATTTATACGTATTTATTTAACTAATTTACAATTTTTAATTATTGGTAATTTTCAACATATCATTTCATATAGAAATAGATAATTATATTAAAAACAAACACGATAATCGATAGATATATATAATCTTAATGTAAAGCAGAAAAATGGTCGGCAATCAGACAAATAATAAATGCAGTGGACTATTGAAAATAGCATTTTCTTATATATTTACATGTAAATGTGGACACATATATGTATATTTGGTGTCACTAGGATGCCCTTAAGTTTATAAGTCTAGTTAAGGAATATATCTTACAACTTGTATATATATATATATATATATATATATATATATATATATATTATACACATATATATAATGTTAATTAAGTTTATTTCTAAGGATTTATGCCATATTCAATGTTAAATGATCAAGAATAAATTTTTGAAATATTTGTTAACCCACAAGTTTTGTGACATATGAAAAGTGATATAGAATGCGTGAACTCATCGTTCATTTGACCTATTGACCTCTGTAGGTGATACCTAACCATATTAGGCTTGTCGTAGCAGAACACCGTGTTGTCCTTCAAGGTGAGGAGTACTTCATTGTCTGGCATTTCTTCCAGTGCCTATGTGTGTGTGTGTGTGTGTGTGTGCAAAGGAAATATATAATGTGCTAATCGAGAGTGGCTTAGTAAAACTAAAACCATAGAAATTAATAAATTACTGAAGATCTAAATCTATTTATAGTTTTGTGTAAATGTTTAAACTAATTGCGTTATATTATGAATAGTAATACAGTGTGTGTTGATTGCCAGTAATACCATGTATACTACTGCAAACGAGGTAATACTGCATTCCACGATTACTATTAGACTAGTATTATATGGGGCAGGAGTGTAAACCTCTAATACAATAATAGTGGGGGGTTCTGGTATCTTTGGTGATTATTTTTAATTAGTGATAAAATGGGTGTGGTGTTAGGGAGGGTTAGGGGGGTGAATTCTAAGATGGGGGGGTTTAACCTCGTTAAGCAGAGAGTCCTTAGTCTGGGAGTTCACTCTGAAAGCATTGAAAACTTTCATCATGAGAATCCACTCGTGACGATTCACTCCGATAGAAGAGCTGGGCACTGCAACAGTGGCGGGGGGAGGAGGGGTTAGGGTAATGAAGAGGGGGAGGGGGAGATAGATGATGTTAGGGTAATGAAGAGGAGGGGGGAGATAGAGGATGTTAGGGTAATGAAGAGGAGGAGGTGGAAATAGAGGATTTTAAGGTAATGAAGAGGGAAGGGGGAGATAGAGGAGTGGTTAGGGTAATGACGAGGGAAGGGGGGAGATAGAGGAGTGGTTAGAGTAATGAAGAGGGAAGGGGGGAGATAGAGGAGTGGTTAGGGTAATGAAGAGGGAAGGGGGGAGATAGAGGGGTGGTTAGGGTAATGAAGAGGGGAGGGGGAGATAGAGGATATTAGGGTAATGAAGATGAGGAGGGGGAAGAGGAGATAGGAGGAGATGGAGGAGGTTAGGTTATACAGCAGGTAAAGGTTATTCTAATAAAGAGGAGGAAGATGTCAAAGGTTATTCCAATGAAGATATAGACTCTAGATGAAGTGAAAGGTTATTATAATGAATAGGAGGAGGTATAAGGTAGTGAAATGGTTAAATCTGATAAGAATGATAGCGGACAAATGTTATGAGAATTGGGTTAGGAATGATAGGTTAAAGGTCAACGGGGGTACACTAACGTAATTCGGAGTGGTAGATGGGATTATAGTCGCTGTTAGAAGTCTCGATGCATTGATTGTAGTGGGTGAGGAGAGCGAGGTCTTGGGTCTTGTCCATCGGGTAGTGCGGTTGCTCGTGGAACATCTGTTTAGCGTACTTACGACTGCCCGTCCATGTGGTACCCAGGGCTGAGGTCGCGATCAATATGTTCAGATCCATCTACACGTGGGTGGGTGTTTATGTGTGTTTAATACATATGTAAACGTGATATATATTCGATTAAACTCTAGATCACATGTTTAGTGTTGTTGTTGTTATTGTTATTTAACAAATAGATAAACATCCGGGTTCGTATGAGTGTGATTCCTAATGAATTCATGTTCTACAGAGAGGGGGAAAGCTAACGGGAATCTTATTATCAGCGTATATGTTCTTGCTTGCTAGAGCACATCTCGTAATAACATTACAGTTCTCGTTACCTATGAAAAGAGGGTTTAAATTGGGTTAAAGGTCGGTGTTTAGAAAGAGAGAAGAGAGATAGAGAAAGATATTTTGAAAAACTGCCTGTGTGGCTCAGTTGGCTAAGGCGTCAGACACACAAGCAGTAGGACACAGGTTCGAGCCTTTTCCAGACCATTAATTAATTTGATAAAATGTGTCTTAAATTATTATTTAGAAGTGATCTTAAATAATTATGTATAAATAAATGCTCTGCTCTCGTTAAAACCATGGATGCCTTAACATGAGAGCGGGTTCGAAGAGACATTAGAGCCATATATGGTTATAAATGAAAACTTCATCTAAGTTCCTGAATGGGATGAAAGGACTCCACCAAATAAAATAACAATAACAATATATATATAGAGTGAGACAGTGAGTGAGAGATACATATACCTTTATTCTGAGTACTCAGGAAAGTTGCGAACTGATGCCAAATTCTGGCGGAATACGGTCTCTCGTGGATCTTCGATTGCAGGTATCGTGAAACTTGCTGTGGTTCGTACTACGGGCCAGTTAAAGCATTAAACAAAGTCCTCTTCAGAGTTAGTACGGTATAGTTAACCCGCTAAATAATCGCTATAAATAGATCTAATCACTAAAGGTGTAGTCGGGAATAGATCTAATCCCTAAAGGTGTAGTCGGGAATAGATCTAATCCCTAAAGGTGTAGTCGGGAACAGATCTAATCCCTAAAGGTGTAGTCGGGCATAGATCTAACGTTTTGGGTATAGTAGTACGCGCTAAGAAGGACGTAGTCGTCCTTATCGTGTTCGCATTCCATGTTGTCATGGATACTGTCTAGGCACTGCTGTATGATTTGCATGTTATCGGTATCGTCGTGCACGTGTTGTTGAATGGAGATAGCGCACAGCATCTTGTAGGTCTGAATGTGTGGCATGTCTAGTAGCAGACTGTCGATGTGTTCTTATTAAAGCAGTAACACGGGTAATGATTTGCGTACTTATTTATATATATTCTATGATATGTTATGTAAACATTGATAAATAATAACAATAAATATAATAAAGCATACAAATAATACCACATGATACATTTTCTTAGCATAGTCTATCGATTAATTGGTTCATATATATCTACTATTAGTGTATGTTACTATATATATAATACTGTTTAATTATAATACAATACTGTTTAAGTATAATACAATACTATTTATAAAACATGAGTGATAATATCGTCATGAGGTTCTTGAATTATACATATAATGTTAATAATTACTACAATACACAATACATTATCGAAGTTTTTATAAATATTTTATTTCAATTAAAATTATTATGTAATGTGTTAATATAAGTATGATTTGAATGAATTTATGAACTGATTCAAAACAAAATTCAATTAGTTATGATATAAATAAAGAATAATTAATATATACATATATATATATATAATGATAACAAAGAAACAAGAGCTATAAGTAACCAATTAAGCAGGACTCCTTTAGCATTGGAAATCTGAGTGAGGTTGTAGTGACATAGGGCTATACATAGGTACAGGTCTCTCTTCAGTGTCAAGTTATCATCATCAGATTTCTTAGTGATGATATTCAGTGCAGTCTGATAGGCTGTACGGTAAGGGGGTAGAGGGGGGGTAGAAGGGTGGTGAGATAGAGGGTAGATAGGAGATGTTAGAGGGAGAGGGGAGTTGAGATAGGGGGGTAGAGGGGAGGAGGTGAGAGAGAGGGTAGATAGGAGATGGTAAAGGGAGAGGGGTGGTGAGAGAGGGAAGGATGGAGGGAGAGGAGAAGTTATAGAGAGGGTAGATAGGAGATGTTAGAAGGAGAGGGGAGTTGAAATAGGGAGAGTGGAGAGGTGTAGAGTGGTTGTGATGGGGAGGGGTAGAGGATAGGGAGGTAGATATGAGAATAAAGATGGAGGTAGGGATGGAGGATATAGACTTACCATTCAGAGCTACTTTGAAGTGATGAACATTAAAAGCGATCAAGGCAAACTCTATATTCTCTCTAACTGATTCCAGATTGTTGAAGTGTTTAATGGTGTTCAAGGCTTCGATATCTTTGCCACATTTACTAGGGGTAGGGGGAAGGACATGAATCACACAGATTGTAAACTATCGTTTAGTATTTCATTAATGTGTTATAGTTGGTACAATGTTGCAGGCTTATTTACGACATCAATCTTATCACTATCTGATCACTCTAATAGTAACTTTTGTATTCCGAAATAGATAATTTTTGGTGGTATATTTCATTCATTTCAATTTATTAAAATATAGGCAAAGAATCCAGATATTTTTATTTATTTGTAAAATAAAAATCTATTAATTTAAAAAAAATTTTATTTCTATATTAATCTTTATTAACGCTACATATTTATTTATAAACTAGCTTTGAATTGAACGGTATTTTCCTATATTTTTTCTAATAAATTATTCAAATTATTAATTATTAAATAGAGTTTTAGCATTAAACGATTATAAATAAATAGTTTGAAGTTTGAACGCAAAACGATGAGTCATCAGAGGACATCAACGTAATGTACGCATTAGTCAACGACCTTGAAAGCTAACCTGAAACATCTGGCAGTACTTAGGGTTGTAAAGTTAAGAAGATCTTCATCTTTACTGTCAGCTAGGATGTCGGATGCTCTGCAAGCGATGTGAGATGTAATGATTACAGGTAGCTTCGGTGATATGTGTACATTGTACAAATAAGAGTTTCTATTTATAGAAATTTACATTGAATCATAAATGCAAATATCGCTTCATTAAAGTGCGCTTAGCTTTACCAATATTAAATATTTTGCAATGAAACTTCACAAATATGTTTAATATAACATTTATGATATACTGTGAGCTAGTTAGCAAAACTTTCAAAAACGGTCTACCCTAGTGTACAATAAGTCAGTTTAGTTATTACAGATATTGATGGTTAAGATATAATTTAATGTTTCGAGTATTTATGTTACTATGGTATAATTTGTTTAATTTTATAGTCAGTATTATACCTGCACCAGAGCTTTAAAAATACCTATGCATATTTTAATATAGAAAAAATACCGTTATTTCATATATTGAATTCACTTAACGATTACATTCTAAATAAATAATTTTAAAACTATCAATTCAACTTGATTTATGAGTATACACTATTATTATAATATAATATATTCAATATATTATATAATTTGTTGAAGTTGTATTAATAAAATAAAAATGTTAGAACCATTGATATAATTTAAATAACCCAATTATTAATCCTGACGATAATACATTTTTTTTAATATTATATAATCTTTTTATTTTAAATATAAACTTTTTCATATTTGTACATTTAATAACCATTTTTTATATTATAAATTAATTTTGTTCTCATACATTTATTGTAATATTACACTCATACACTTATTATAATTATTTATACATAGATATATAATTTTATATATTATTATAAATAAAGATTTCAAATTAAAATTAAAATAATTTTGTTCCCGAAATTTTCTGGAAAAAAAAATAAGACAAATTTGTTCTTATAGAAAAATATATAATTCAAACTATAATTAAGGGGGCATCATAAGTGAAATATACAAAATTAACAAAATAAAATAAAATAATGTATTCAATAATATTAATTTAGTATCCGTCAACAAATTATACTTGAAATCGATCTATAAATACCATAATAAGAATATTTTTAATACATCATGTAAAATAAATAGTTATTAATTATATATATAGAGTATTAATAGACCACCACATGCTGCCTATCTATTTATATGGTAAACTGTGAAATGTGTGCACTGTGACATCCCCTTAATGATAACTTAACAACAAATTGGTTATGAGATAAATCAAAGTGTCTGGATATCTCATATCTCTTCCATGTTATTAATCCTATCTCTTCAATATTTAACTTATTGATGAGGGTTAAACTTTAATGCAGTAAGCTGGCTCATATTGGTAACTTTTTTTTATAAATATTGAGAATTATAGCATTTTGGTTGAACTAGACAACATAATTAATTGAATAAAATAAAATAAAATAAAAAAAATTAATTATTGAAGTGGCGCTCATAAATTTAATATTAAAGAGATAGGATTTTAATATAGCGGAGATATAAGATATTTAATAACTTTTATTTATATCATTAACAATTGTAAGTTATTTTTTTAACTATAGTTTACATTATATATTTTTCTATGAGAAAAAAGTTGTCTAATATTTTTTTTTCTATTTTCCAGAAAATTTTGGAACAAAAAATTATTTTAATATTAATTTAAAAAACTTTATCCTAAATAAAATATAAAATTATATATTTATATATACATAATGATAGTTTGTGAGTGTAATATTAAAAGAAATGTATAAAAAAATTTATTTATAATATAAGAAATAGTAAGTTATTAACTATTTTATGTAAACATATGAGAAATTTTAAATTTGAAAAAAAAAAGTTTATGAAATATTACAAAAAAAATTATTATAAAAAATAGACTGTATTAATAATATGGTGATCAAAATTATATTATATCGTTAAACATTTTTTTTTAAATATTTAGGAACTTATCGTCAAAGACATCTGAATACAAATTTTTTACATTTTATTTTATTAATAACAATATATCTAATATATTATAATAATAGTGTATAATCATTAAGATTAATTGATAGATTAAATTTGTTTGTTTATAATGTAATTAGCACTTAAATTCGATATAGGAAATAGCAGTATTTTTTCAGAAAAATATTATAGGCATTTTTAAAAGCTCTTGTGTAGGTCGAATACTGCCAAAAGTATGCCATAGTGACAGAAATACTCTAAACATTATATGATAACTTCTCTATTAATATCTCTCGAAACTTAACTGGCTTAGTGTACAGTGGCCTACTTAATATAGAGGTTATACAATACACAGGTATTCTAAAGAAGTATACGAGAGTACGAAATTAACTTAATAAACTTACCAAATAATAAACTTAATTACAACCTTGATTGTATTACGTCATATTTTATATTCATAACTTGAATTCAAATGCAGTTTATATATAATAAGTGACTAGTTAAGTCGAATAAATATTATTCATCGAGATTTTAAAATATTATATTATAAATATATAGTATATAATATGTATACGATATATAATAAAAACAATTTTTAAACATTACACTATATATATATATATATATATTAAAATGACATAACAATATATGTGATTATATTGATTACACTCGTATATCTACTATCGTACCTAACCTTTGAAACAATTTAGCTGCGAAGATGAAGTTTTCACTTCTTTCGACGAAACACGCAAGAGTTATCTGAGCAGAGATGTCTGATGGATTTCTCACTAAAGGGGGAGATTAGAGATAGTATTGGATGGTATAGATACAATATCAACCATGTGCTGTTACTTACTAAAGAGTTCATAAAGGTAATGTATATGATATGTGATTTAATATGGTACAGTATATACAATGATGTATTCAATAAAGATTCATCGAAAATGTATTCAAAAGCTTGATTAAAGTATTTCTAAAATGTTCCAATTTAAACATTTAAGAATGTTTAAAGAGGCATATGTGTGCAGTCATTGAACTTAATCGTTGACGTGAGGTTAAAGATCACAGTGTAGGTGACAGGGTTAACTGATACTGAAAGTGGAAATGAATAGTACTAAGATAATAAAGTTAGAACTGTAAGGTAGAGGTGTTGAGAATGGGACAGAGATAGTTAGTTAAAAGAGAGGGGTAGAGATTACAAAGATGGATATAGTGAGGTAGAATCCGAGAGAGCGAGCGGTCTATTGTGGGTACGAACGTGTATATTTCTCGAGGCAATCAGTAGCGAGGGTGAGGTCAGCATCGCATACCTTGCCACCTGCCATTAACACCTCAAACTGATTCATGGCGAAGCAGTAACCCCCCTCCGTCGTAACGCAGATCTCAACGCCCTGCTGGAACAGAGACGCACTCTTCGGGTTTCCCATCAACTTCATCGTCATTGCCTAGAGGTCACGGGTAGAGGTCATCGAGAGAGAAACTCAACTCTTCGCTTTATATTAGTATTAATATTTCTATATATAGTTCAACTACTTTTACCACTCATTGTTACCACCAACACTACCCTTTCCACAGCCAACACCGTATTTGATATTGACATTACAGTATTAGTTTGTTAGTATGATAGTTTATAACTAGGATAGTGTTTTGATGAGTCATTAGGTAAGTTATATTCACGATAGCAATATCATTCTAATATTTGTAATTTCCGATAATAATAAAATATAAATGTATGTACAATTCATAACCAGAATTCAATCTCAAATAGATTGCAATGATGCTGCCAACTTATTTAACAGAACCCCTAACTGTGGTAGAACGTAGTACGTATGCATGTTGTATACTATATCGATGTATCACGACGATATAGTGTTTCGAACCATACCTATGTTATCTATCAAAGTAACCCACTCCTATACACAATGTCAAAACATATATTTGTTTTCGCCAGGTTATACACTTGCCTGTACTAATTATTACTTTTATTTACAACTTTTTATGCAATATCGTCACGCTATAAGTATTTTATAATTTAATTAGTGTTTAAATAAATCATCATCATCTTCATCGCATCGCCCCGCCCCTTTACGCAACAAACCTGTCCTGTCCAGTTATTCGCGTAGTCTGGATCTATACAAATCGCGTGTTGGTAGGTTTTGGTCGCTAACTGTGTACGAGAGATAGAGAGGGGAGGACGTGAGAGGGGAGGACATCACGGCGGCAGGGACATAACCTCTAGTTTATCGAGTATCAAGTACATGGTTGCTAGATTGCACCAAGCCATCACGAAGACGCGGTCAATATTCGCGGCCTGGATAAAGCAGTGTTGAGCATAGGCGTATTTGCGGGAATCTGGCCGCAGGGAGATGGACAGTGAGATCAATGCGCATATAGTAGGGGTAGTGTGTGTATAGTGGGGGCAGTGTGTGTAGTGGGGGCAGTGTATGTAGGGTATATATACTATATATATACTATAGTATGGAGTGCATAGTGGTCAGTGTGAGTAATAAAAATATGAAATAAAATATACATTAATTATAATAATATAAATACATATAAAGTAGATCACGATAATACCTAATATTATAAAATAATATGTATCGATAAATAATAACGTAAAATAATTAAAAATAATGTACAATTAAATATAATAATATAAATTAATTAAAAATAATATAAAATTTATAATATAAATATAAATAACCATACAACACGATGTACACGTATATTAACCGAAATAGATGAGACCGAGTGTATTCCAATAGGTGGCGACCTTGTTATCCATCGATATCGCGTGTTCGCAGCGATCGAGCGCCTTCGCCGCGTAGTAGTCTCTGTCGAGGTCACTCGTCACGACGACCCCATCCACCCGAACAGGGGCGACTTTGCCCGCCCGTTTAGCCCGTTCGTAACTGACAACGGCTAGATCGTGCCAGAAGCTCGAGATGTCGGGCGCTCTTCGTACCGCGGCGCTGTAACATCGTACCGCCAGCGCGAGTATTTTATTCGGGTCGTCCATGTGAGCGATACCGTCGAGCTCTACTTCGCCCGGTGAGGTCGTGTGGAACTTGGCGGGTATGCGGAATCTATACGAGAGCGGGTGGGAGATGAAGGTTTTGTAAGGTAAGCGGGTATGTTAGTATATTATATATTATATTAGTGTAGTTATCGGGTTGTTTTCAGTTATTTCGGTTTAATATTAAGTTTTTTTCATAATTAAAAGAGAAAAATATGTTAGTGAAACATTTTAGAATAATATATTAAACTAAGCTATTCAGATATAATAATAATTAGTAATTAATAAGTATAGTATTATGATATTAATATTATAGATTATTTTCTTAAAATACAAAAAAAATCAATCTTGATATATATATATTAAGATATATTTTATTATTATTATTTTTATATGGTTTTTACAAAAAAAATCAGCCAGATATTTTTGTTTTTACTGGGTTTTAAATGGTTTTTTTCAAAATCATATTTAATGTATAAAATCATAAATTATTCTTAGTAACTTAATTAATATATTAAATATTGATTTAATTAATAATATAGATATAATATTATTATATCTATAAATTAATTATATAATTATATATTCATGGAATACAATCATTAATGTATATTCATTGACAAATATTAATTAGTAATAATTATTTTATTTTATAAACAAATTATATATTCCCATTTTTATATTTAATTAGTAATGTTTTATAATTATTTATTAACAATTTTATAATAATTATTTGATCTAATAGTAAGATAATATTAATAATATTATTCAGTTGAATTCTGAATGCCAAAGTGAACAGTCATGTTTTTTACATCCATTTATAGGATGTATATCCCTACATTATTTTATATTATATTTATATTTTATTTGCTAAATAACAGATATTTATAAAATATAATTATTTAATTTAAATTCTTTTGTATATCAGATTTTTCAATTGGTTTTTTTGATTCTCAATATTGGTTTTAATTTACATTTCTTAACTGGATATTACATAATTTTTTTTTCTTTTCTTAAAATAAATACTGATATCATTATATTTTATTATAAAGTATTTATTTAATATATATAATTATAATATAATGTTTAGTATTTGAATTTATTGATTTTTATATTATACAAATATGTATGTGGTTTGAAAGCGCTGATTTGTGTATAGTTTTAGTAAATATATGTTTTAGCTATATAAATTTATATATGTACATATATATACATACAAATAAATATAATATATATATATCTAGATTAAGCAAGGTTACATCATTAAATAATACTAAGTATATTGATAGTGATAATGTAGATGATATAATTTTAAAGATAACGAATATATTTAATGACAAATAAATATAATAAAATCTAATAATGACATTATAATTATAAAATTAAATATAATCATAAATAATCAGAATGAAATTATCAAATCATTAACTCCAAATATTAATGATTTAAATAGTTATGCTAGTATAACTTCAAAAAACATTATTGATAAAATATCAACATCAGTAGATAAAACTATATCAGAGTTATTATATAAATCAATAGTATGAATAAATAAAAAAGATAGAGTTACATTTACTGCTATTCTATATAATATTGATGAAGATATACATTTTTCATGTAGAAAGAACCTTGATAGTAATACAAACTCTTAAGGGGATCCCGCACATTTTAAAGTGATGATAATTTATTTATTTTCATATTATTTTGTATTCCATAATAATACTTATTTTAATGTTTTTTAGTAACTGTAAAGAAATTAGACATGTAATCAGTCTAGAAATGGCATATAAACGTGTTTTTTGACGATACTATTCAACAAAAAATAGCTTATTATTTTATTTATAATGAAATCAATATCCCTAACTTTATTTTATAAAGTTTTATAAATTATAATTTGTCGATTTGTAAAAAATAAAAAGTAGATCTGTTATTGTATTTATATAAATACAAAGTCATGTGATATTACTTTTCAATAAGAAGGTAGAAAACAGATGGTTGAATTATTACTTTATAATTATATATAAATATATTCAATAATATAATGCACATTTTATTTTATTTCTAGTGTAATTATATATATTTATCAAAGATAAGAATTATAGTATATTATCTTAATATATATTCTTATATTATATAATATAAGTCAATTACTGAATGATTTTAATTGATAATGCTATTATATAGTATATAGTATATACTATATACTATATTATATAATATATAGTATATACTATATACTATTCAATATTACATTTTTATGCTATCAAACTTCAAACACTGTTTTCTCATAATAATAATTTCACACTAAGTTGGTGCATTCAAAAATATAGAATATAAAAACTATTATAATTATAATATTATTTTTTTTTGCTTCCCCTTAATAGAATTTAATTATGTGAATAGTAAAATAGAGAGATAATTGATAAAATGTATAGTAGTCATTGTATAAAATAATAATTTCTATAGAAATACCATAATTTTATTATTGCTAATTTTTAATTTAGATATATATAATATGATAAATAATAATATTAAAAATAAATTTGTATTTTCCTATATATGTAAGCTTTAAGAATACAATAAAAAAAAAGTAGGTCAATTGAATGAATAGAATATCAGTTCTATTTTTTTTAGTGGACCTATGTTTTTCATATCTATTTATACACGAAATTGGCAAATGGCGTGTTATGTACGGGATCCCTTAAAACAGGTTATTACTATATTACCTATATATTAATTTATTAAAATCCAGTAAAATGAGGGAAATATATATTTTATTTGTTAAAGACAATATGGTGATAATAGGGTAGTATTAAAAAGAGAGATTTATCATTGAATATCTTATTGAATACAGTAGTAAATGGAATACAAACTTGTTGAGATTGATGCGAACAGCCATCATACAAGCGTCCCCAGCACACTTCCAACCCGTTAGTAGGTTATTGTTTAGGTTTAGGATTCTATATGAACGTTAGGGAGGAATGTTAACAGACAGGTGATTTAGACAGGTATACGATATACATATATATGTTATTTTAGAGGTCATTTATTATTTGTTAATGATTGAGATTATAAAGATTAATTATCAGTGAAAGGCAGAGGTTATTATTGAGAAGGTCGTCGGAGGTTATAGTACTTGGAGCCATTATGAAGCTAGATTATAACTCGTGGATATCAATAGCAGGCATAAAACTCTATATATTGTAAATGTTGATTCATTCTAAAGTTTATTATTAATAACAATATATATATATATTATGAAATAACTAATTATAATGAAGTTTAGCATTAGCCTACATTAACATACAGTCATTATATAATATAGTATATTTTTATAGATATATATATATATCATCGATATAAAGAAAGTGGATAATAAATTGAATGTAGTGTATGTCACTATCCGCTACAGGCGCTGAAGTCGAAACCCACAATCTGGCCCACTACTTTTTATTTAAAATTAATATTTATTTATACATATATATAGATAATTACTATCAATTTTAATGTACTATCTATTCTAAAAATAAAATTATATATTTAAAATACATTATATCAACATTCCTCGTAATTTTGTGTATTTAAATTGAAGATATCATACTATTTTATTCATATTTATAATCTGATCCATTGTTATAGATAGAAGTCACTTTAATCTATTTCGACGAAAAGCCTACTGTTTTAATATTTGACATATATAATATGACTAATATCCAATCAAAATCACTGATGCCATTTTGTTAATTTATCGATAAAAGTGTCATTCACGTATCTATCTTTACATACATTGCGTACGTCAATTGCTTATCCACTTTCTTTATATCGATGATATATGCATATTAAATAAATTTGTCAATAATTATTATATATTATATTTGAAATGATCATATACATATTTATAATGTAATGAGTAAATAAGAATATTAGGGACACCTGGAGAATCAACTATTATTGTACATCTCCACTACTAGGTTAACCATGAATAATTGTTCATCCCTAGTAGTTATTCATGGCAGACTAAGGTATTGACCTCTAAAGTAAATATTGACCTCTATTAAAACAAAGACTATAAATAATGGGCGATAATAACAATTTATTCTTAATTTGAATCCCTTTAGAGATAAAATCTACTGATAATTATTATATTATAAACAAAAAACTTCTAATAAATTATTATTAGTACTAAATTTCACGTAGACCTGATATTTATAAATATCTATCACCGACCTTGCACATATTTCAAGGGCGTTTTCGCAGTTCCTCTGTACTCTACCGTCCATAAAGTTGATTAAGTTATGTTTGGCAAAGTCATTGTATGTTTTTGCTAGGCCTGTAATAGTAGTGGTGATGGAGGCAATGTATAATGGGCGTATGTGTACACGAGCATACAATGATACTAGAGGATAGTACATTAATCTACACCAGTGTTTAACTATATATGCCGTGGTGCTGAAAAATGAAATGGGCGCTTTAACAATATGTCTTATATCTAATTACGTGTGGATATTATTGTTAGGAATTTAATTTAAAGACATTTTTATATATTAATAGGGATACATCAATTATGTAATTACATATTCATGATATATTAAATCATTAATGTATTTTCATTGAAGACAATAATTTATTAGTAAAAATTATTATATTTTATAAATAAATTATTAATAACAAATGAATTCCTGTTATTTATTAAGTTGCAATTGTTTCTAATTATATATTAATAACACTTGTGATATGCACTTATTTATATTAACGTAAGGGGGAATTAGAAGTCGTTGAGGTCACGAGCAGTAGACGATGAGGAGAATTGTTGTAATGTGGACAATGATGATTATGTAGACAATGGTGATAATGTGGAGAATAGTGGTAATTTGGACAATGATGATAATATAGACAATGGCATTTATAATAATTAGTGCAAGTCTCAATAGAAAACTATAATGATGATGTTGACTTAACAGACAGTTTGTACAGATCAGTCTACTGAAACCCAATGATTTACATCAGCATCACTAACACCACTACCACCATTAACAGCACTAACACCATCAGCACCATTAACACCACTAACACCATTAACACCACTAACACCACTAACACCATTAACACCACTAACCACACAACCCTATTAACCTCACTAACCACACAACCCCATTAAATGTTCCGGATCACGATCTAGAAGCTTACGATATACATCAACGGATTCTTGGTGATGGCCTTGTTCATTCTTCACTAGCGCGATCCTAGGGGGGAGATGGGAGTTAATTGTGGGTGTGGCTTAATAGTGGGAGGAGCTTAATGTATGGTGGGTTTTAATTGTGGGTGTGGCTTAAGGGGATATCGAAATGGGACGGTCATTTTGGTGAATTTACATGTATACAGATAGGGAACGTATTGCCTCCATATATTGTGTTTTTCTAAAAAATGATTTATTGAATTTAAAATTGTTTATTTGTTATATAAAAATAATATTAATATCTATAATCCTAAAGACAACAACATATTTATTTTACATGTATAACGTATAGACATACTTTTTTTTAATATGGCTCTCTGGAATTGTGCTTACATGTTATTTATAAATAGCAAAAGAAATTGGGAAGATTTATTCTGAGTAAAACACATTTGAAAAGTTAACAATAAATAAATTCTATAAAAAAAGTCAATACATAAATTATAAAGTAATCAAATTATATATTCAGCTAATATAAAATCAATATTTTAAAGTAATATTTTTATATTTTCTTACTTATATATACATTTTATTTTTATAAAATTGATATATTAAGGGGATATCCAACTACCAGTATAATCTAACTACCGGAAATAATGTCAGGAAATATTTGCTAGAAAGTGATTTTCTAGCAAGTTAACTACAATTGTCATGGGATACAACCCGAACCCCCTTACTTTCCGGCAACTTATTGAAAATATAGTAACTTTAAAGGGGGTATCCCACTAAAACTTACTAGAAAATACTTTCTAGCAAACATTTTCGGAAATACTGGTAGTGGGATACCCCCTTTAGATATAAAATATTATATAACAATTTATTAGTTAGGAATGTAGATTTCAAAATAAATAATTTATTTTAAAAATAGCATGATAAAATATGCTTTTTATGCCATTTATAAACTGATTTTATAGATAATTTTTTCACAATTACAAAATAATATATCATCAATTAATAGTATTTTATATTAATATATTAAACATTTTTAAATTATTTTCCGATTTTAACAAATGCATCCATTGCGACTGGGATGTCGCATCCCTAAATGATAGGGGAGCTTAATATTGGGCGGGGATATTAATGGGAGAGTAGATATAGCACCGAGTTTATTACTTTTAATTAAACTACAATATTAAAATATAGATATTATTCTTAATACATTCATTTTAAAAATCATCTATTTTCATGTTAGATTAATTTTGTTTATATCATTTATATTTAATTTAATTTTAAGATAGGTTCTAAGCATATTTGAATCGTAAGTAACTAAACACTTAACAATGGGGGGGGTTGGAGCTTAATGGGGAGGAGCTTAATGATTACTGCTGACCTACCTGCTGAACGCGTAGTAGTCTGTCGGACATAACTGTTGTGGAGTGATGGTGGTTATTCTGACGTATGGCATGTGACATGTGGCATGTAGTTATGGAGGTACAGATATCCTAAGGAGGTGTATCTAAACAGGTATCCTACACTAAACACTAGGCTGTTGTTGTTAACCTCCGCTGATTTCAAGTATGCTTTCAGAGCTGATCCGGTGCTTCCTCTATTATAGTACATATCACCTAGACTTTCCCAAACTAAACTGTGTATGGGAAGAGAGGTTAATATGTGAGGGGAGAGGGTTAATAAGGGAGGGGAGAGGGTTAATAAGGGAGGGGAGAGGGTTAATAAGGGAGGGGAGAGGGTTAATAAGGGAGGGGAGAGGTTAATAAGGGAGGGGAGAGGGTTAATAAGTAAGGAGAGAGGGTTAATAAGTAAGGGGAGAGGGTTAATAAGTAAGGGGAGAGGTTAATAAGGGAGGGTAGAGGTTAATAATGGAGGGGAGATTTAGTAATACAGCATTACATCTTATGACCTTGAGATCTAAACGGCCGTATGCAGTGAAAGAAAAAGTCATACATTTTAAAACAAAAAATGTTCATGTATGTAAAAAAATGTTAAAAAAATTAAAAAAAAATAAATTATAAAATATCATTTAAGGAATTACATTATGGATATAACCATATATTAATGAGTTAATAATAAGTTTATAAAGGTTGTATGTATTTATAAAATATAAGTTAACTATATTTTGAATATATTTAAATTAAATATATAATAAATAATTAAATATATATAGAATTTTGGATATAAGTTAGATATCTAAATAAAACAGAATAAAAAAATAAGCACACATATTTTTATTTAAAATAAAAATCAAAAAAAAATTAAAAAATTATGTTAATTTTTTTCTAAAAATAATTTTAAATATTATTATTATTGGTATTTCATTTATTTAATTAAATATTAAATTTTTTTTAATTTTAAATTATTATATTTTTAGATATATTTTTTTACTAAAACTATATTTTAAAATGGCATCTAGATTTTGTTGATAATTAATACTACTATAAATTCATCTATAATATAATACCTTTTAATTGTAATTGTATTATTATTATTATCTGTATTTTATTTTTTTAATTAAATAGTATCATTTTATTAATTTTAAATTATTAGATTTTTAGATATATTTTTTTACTAAAACTATATTTTAAAATGGCATCTAGATTTTGTTGATAATTAATACTACTATAAATTCATCTGTAATATACTACTTTTTAATTGTAATTGTATTATTATTATTATCTGTATTTTATTTTTTTAATTAAATAGTATAATTTTATTAATTTAAAATTATTAGATTTTTAGATATATTTTTTTACTAAAACTATATTTTAAAATGGCATCTAGATTTTGTTGATAATTAATACTACTATAAATTCATCTATAATATAATACTTTTTAATATAATATTCATTAAATATCTAATAATAATCATCATTATCGAAGTATTTATTACAAATATATTTGTTATAACATTTAATAAAACAATTTATTAATACAATATATAATCAATAAATAATCAATATTCGTCAAACCAAATAATCCAGTTTTTTGTTTAAAAAAAAAACCAATAATCCATGAAAATATGTTTAAATAAATAAAATAGAAAAACATCTTTAATCTGAACCAAATTTATTTATAAATATTTTATAAGTATTTTAAAAAAAATATTTATAAAAAAATAATAATTAAATAAATGAATGCATTTTATTTTAAATATTTATATATACAGTAAAACCTCTCTATAAGTAACTATTTTTTTTCAGTACTTTTTTTCTTATAGAGAGGTTTTCTTATAAAGATGTTTTTACTTTTCCAATGATTTTAAGAATTAATTTATAATTGAAAATGCATTATATAACCTATAAGTTATATATATATATATATATATATATATATATATATATATATATATATATATATACACATATATACATGTATATATATATAGTATATTTATTTTGTATACTGTATTTTGTGCTGTATTACTGTATTTTTAGACATGTTAATACATAATGACATTTTATTAGATTTACATTACAAATTATAAATTATGAATCATCATTAATGATATAATATAATGAATATTATAATAATCTATTATAATAGATAACTAATAATTATTTAACAATTAATTGTATAATATAATAAATTATATCATCAATACATTTAAGGATATAATAACATTTATTAATTAATTTTAATAAATTTATGGATATACAATAACATTTATTAATTAATTTTAATAAATTCAAGGATAAAAATAACATTTATTACTTAATTTTAATAAATTTATGGATATACAATAACAATTATTAATTCATTTTAATTCATTTCGAGTTATTTATATAATATAATATTTTTAAGAAAAAAATATCTTTAATATAATAAATATAAATATAATATAATATTAAAAAAAATATAATAATTAATTTCTACAATTTTTATCAATATTAACAATACTTCTATTTATATATAATTATTTTGTATACAATAAGTTTCTTATAAAGAGATTTTTCATATATTTTTCTTATAAAGAGGTTTTTTAATGTGGAAAAGGTTGAATTCAAACCAAATGTGTGAACAATTTTCTTATAAAGAGGTTTTTCTTATAAATAGGTTTCTTATAGAGAGGTTTTACTGTATCTGTTATCTTTAAAATTATTGAATTATAATTAAATATAGTACTGAAAATAATCTATTTTGGAATGTAAAAAGTAACTATTGCAGTTATAGAGAAGACTATTACATACATTATTTTACATAGGCGTGGAGGTGCCTGCCATATAATAATATAAAGGTTGCCTATTATTTGCATGAGTTTATTAGATTTAAAATATTATAGAATTTCTAATTCATTTAAAACTAGATTATTTTGAAATACATTTATATTATATTATTCATAGAATGAAAATATTTAACTATTCAAATAGTGATAATGCTTAATAATTAATATCACAAGAAAATATGTATATAGATATACATATTAATTTACAGTAGAGCGGCTTGTAAAACATCATATTTAAGAGAAATTCTTAGATATTTTACAAAGATATTTACATAAAGATATTATTAGAATATATAATATAATTCGATACAAATTAAATAAATTCGTAAAATATTGAATATGCATGTTGACTTGTAATTTTAACATTGGATATTATACTGGAGTAGATACAACATTAATTCAATACCTTTTGAATATAATTATTAATATATACTTATTGATGTATTGTATCATATATATGTAATATAATTTACAATTATTAACATAATAGCAAACAATTTTCAGATAAAGTTTATTATATTCTTAATAAATATATAATATATGTGATTATTATAAAATATTTGTTTTAATATTTTTTTAAGATAAATTTGAATATAAATGATATGTAGAGAAAAATAATAATATATGAATGCAAGTATTTCAAATATTAACTTTTTTAACATAATATAATGTTACCTATCATTGAGATCACCATAACATCATTTTTTTTCAAATTAAAAAAAAAAAAATATATATTTATATTTTTTTAATTTATTTATTTTGTTTAAAGATAGTATTAAATATTGATATATGTTAAAATATTAATTATTATATTATATATTGATACCAACATATACATATATATATTGATTAATTGCATTGTTATTTTTAAGAATTTTTTAAATTTTAATTAAATTTTTTTTTAGGTAATATGTTTATTTAGGTACTGAGTTTATTTTATCCACATTTTGATTTAAATATACCTGAGTTTCGTAAATGAATATTAAATATATAATTAAATAGGATAAGCAATATAAATTAATTAGTTGTAAAGGTAAACCTAAAGGTAAATAAATTCTAAGAATGCGCAGTAAATTTAATTGAAAATATTATTAACATCAAATTGACTACTCAATTAGGTATACAAATTGTGTTATTGCACTACTGTTTATATATATTATATAGTTTATAGTTTTTATTACATATTTAACACATATTTAATTACTGAAGAGCCACTCTAATGTACAGTTATATCCGTAATGTATATCATTAAATGATGTTATAGTTTTATTATAGTACTTTTTTAAAACTTGTGATTATTTACTCTATAAAATGTGTTTGTTTGCAAACCCTGACGTGAAACCATGTATTCGGGCCCGTAGCGGTTGTTGGTGCGAGGTAATAGAGAGGGTGCGTGTCTAGAGGAGGGGGTGTGTCTAGAGGTGGGGGGCGTTAACCTGTTTTGATTATCGTAGAGGACAGAAGCCTGGAAATATAGAATAGCCTCGTTGTAGTTATTGAGATTACCCTCAATCCAGCCTAGTTTAGAATGAGCCCAACCGTTACTGTTACGGGGTATGGGGGGTGGGGTGTTAGAGTGGGAGAGGTGGGGTTACAATAGGGGTGTTAAAGTGGGGGTGGGTGTGTTATAGTGGGAGGGGGGGTATTACAGTGGGGTGTGGGGTTACAATGGGGATGGCGGCACTAGAGTTTAGATAGTAGTAATGCGTTGGGGGGGGGGATAGAGATTAAAATGAAAGTAATAGTGATGCTTGGCTACATTAGTAAAAGAAAACATACTACATGTATTATGTTATATACATTGTTATAGTTGCTACTTATTGTTATCTTAAGATGACTACCAGCATACAATATCTACATCTACATCTGCATATACATCTATTACTACATCTAAAACTACATCTACACCTACATCTATATCTACACCTACATCTACATCTATATATATATATATATATATATATATATATATATATATATATAGTGATATCCCTTTTGTGAATTCATTTAGAAAATACCAATAAATATAGATATATAAATATAGATATATATATATATATTTTCTAAATGAATTCACAAAAGGGATATCACTACTATAGTAGTATACTGCATCACTTCTGTTACTGCTATCTCTGACAATAGGGGGGCGTAGCCTAAGCTGGGTTTGGTGTATTTCTCTCTCTCTCTATCTCTATTAGTGTAATGAATACGAGTGTATCCCCCCTACGAACCACAATTAATAATATTGAAGCGTTGTTCATCACTTACCACTTCACTTTTGTGTTGATGACTTGTCTGAGAACGGAACACCCCTCATCCTGTGTACGTGAGAGGTAGTATATGAGTGTGTGAGTGGGTGTGTAAGGGGTTGTATTATAATGTGTATGTATGTGGGTGTAATGGGGTTTGTGTTAGGAGGTGTAAATGAGTGTGTGGGTGATGCTTAGTGAAGTTATTTTTTTTAAATGCTAACAATTAAAATATGTGATAACATATATTATATGTATATTTAATTTAATAAATCTAAATATAAATCTAAATATATATATTTCTAGGAATGTACTTTATAATAAAAATATATTTTTTTAAATTATTGTCCATATACAAATTATTTTCCCAGTTAAAATATACATATATGTTTAACTTATATCTATAATACATATGTACCATTATTTAAAGAACAATTTATTTAATAAAAAAAATGGAATATAGAAATATATCGAACATTTTAAAATATAATTTTGTTTGTCTACAAATAAATAATTCTAGTGAAAGTGAAACTAGATGCGAAAAAAGTTAAATTTAAAATTTGATATCAATTGATTCATTCTTTCATATTTTATTTAAATTGTATAACGTGCTAAATAAATATTTCTCAGGCGTCTACCAATTATTTAAGTGTAATTTCTTCTTCGGTGTCTACAAAAATGATTAACTTTCGATATACTATTACGGAATTATATTATTATAATATTACGTATTATCAAACGATATACATACGAAGCATAGTATTACGATATCGATGACCCAGGTGTAAGTAAGGAGGGTGGGACGGGGGTATAAGTGTGTGTTTGGTGGGTGTGTCTCACAAACCTTTCGCTTTAGATTAAACAATATATCCACTAGACGTTGACCTGCAGCCTCGTAAGTGACATCATTGTCGACGATACGGTGTAGGAGGGCGATTATCTCACTATCGGTGGAACGGGGTGTCGGTATAGTACTGCGGCGCTAACGGCGGCGGCGGCTTATCCAATCGGATGGCTGTATTATTTAAATACAACCATCTGATTGGTCGAGCCGTGATATCGGTAGTAAAGCCGAGACCACACTTAATAATCGCGGCGGATTTCATAGATTTAACATATTAGCTATTTGCGGGTATTCACATATGTCGTGGTTATGAGTGAATTCTAGTGAATAGAAATGCTGAATTCAATGTTCAATATACAAACAAATTCAAGATACATAATAATTCATAATTGGTATAACATTAATATACTATTATTATAAAATATTTCATTCAAAAATATTTCCCACAAATATAAATCTATCATGTACTAAAGTTATTAAAAAAAATTTATTTATAAAATTGATAATTTAAGTAATAATTTAAGAAATTAATATAAGCAATTTAAGTAATAATATAAGTTTATCTGGAACATTTTATCATTATTTTATATAAAGATTCATCACAAATTTCATTAACATTGATATAAATACAATAAGTTGACTAAAAATTGAACATCAGTATTGACCAACACAACTACTATTGACCACTACTACTACTGACTACAACTATTGCCTACTACTACTACTACTACTACTACTACTACTACTACTACTACTACTACTACTACTACTACTACTACTACTACTACTACTACTACTACTACTACTACTACTACTACTACTACTACTACTACTACTACTACTACTACTACTACTACTACTACTACTACTACTACTACTACTACTACTACTACTACTACTACTACTACTACTACTACTACTACTACTACTACTACTACTACTACTACTACTACTACTACTACTACTACTACTACTACTACTACTACTACTACTACTACTACTACTACTACTACTACTACTACTACTACTACTACTACTACTACTACTACTACTACTACTACTACTACTACTACTACTACTACTACTACTACTACTACTACTACTACTACTACTACTACTACTACTACTACTACTACTACTACTACTACTACTACTACTACTACTACTACTACTACTACTACTACTACTACTACTACTACTACTACTACTACTACTACTACTACTACTACTACTACTACTACTACTACTACTACTACTACTACTACTACTACTACTACTACTACTACTACTACTACTAATACTACTACTAATACTACTACTAACGTGTCATACTTAGTGCCATACATAAGATAGTAGTCAGTAAACAGGAACAGGAAGTCATTATCGATATCGTCACATGAGCGACCCTGATGAGGTGATGATGTAATGTTAGGTAATCGTTTCAGTGTATTATGTAATCCCTGCATTGCGTAACACTACGAATAGATCAGAGCGGAGAGATGTAGATGTGTGTAAAGAGAGGTATTACATCTAGTTCTAGCTTACCTCGAGTCTGATCAGATAGGAGATATCTTAGTATGGCTGATAAGAGTTAAGTTTGGGAGATAAGGTGGGATATACTAGATGATAGACATTATTGGGAGATAGAGATTAGAGATAATATTGAGAGATAAAGAGATAAGGTGATATGGGATAATAGATAAGGTGATATATAAAGTGATAGATGTGATAACTAAATTTGAGATAGGTTTGAGATATAAAGAGATAGGTTTGGGAGATACACTGGATAAGAGATAAGGTAGGAAATACTAGATGATAGATTCACTGGGAGATAGAGATCAGATATATGTTTGCGTGATAAAGAGATAATGTTGGGTGGCGAGGCAGTGGATAAGAAATATGGTTAGGAGATGAAACCAACAGCCTTGAAGTGTCGATTCAAATCTTTATTAGCGAGTCGCTTCTCCTTGGTCTCATCCAGTTTCCATTCGCATTTAGTTAACAGACTCAGGGCTTTGTAGCACTTGATATCTCGTTCTAGTACTTTAGCAGCCCTAAAGGAGGGGGTATTAGTGGTAGAGGAGGGGGTAATAGTAGTGGTAGAGGAGGGGGTATTAGTAGTGGTAGACGAGGGGGTATTAGTAGTGGTAGAGGAGGGGTTAGTAGTGGTAGAGGAGGGGGTATTAGTAGTGGTAGAGGAGGGGGTATTAGTAGTGGTAGAGGAGGGGGTATTAGTAGTGGTAGAGGAGGGATCATTAGTAGTGGTAGAGGAGGGGGTATTAGTAGTGGTAGTAGAGGTGGTGATGGTAGAGGTGGTAGAGGAGGGGGTATTAGTAGTGGTAGAGGAGAGGGTATTAGTAGTGGTAGAGGAGGGGGTATTAGTAGTGGTAGAGGAGGGGGTATTAATAGTGGTAGTAGAGGTGGTGATGGTAGAGTTGGTAGTGGTGGTAGTAGTAGTGATGGTGATAGTAGTGGAGGTGGTAATGAGGAGGTAGTAAGGATTAGGACATACTAAAGGACATAAATCATGAACACAAACCTACGCTTACAAGACACATAGTTCTCTTCCTTGTAGTCTGCCAAACTCAACAACACGTCGTATTCAATGGAACTCTTGATGTTCTCAGGAACTTTATTTATCAGCTGAATAATGGGGAGTGAGAGGGATGGGGTAAGGGTTAATGGACGCTGCATCAGTTGAATAGTTCACTCTTATTTGGGTCAATCAACATAATCGTTAAGTTAGTTAAATGAATTGTAGTAGATCTAAAAGAATGAATACGCTCACCTATATTGATTAGTGTATTTTTCCCCAACCATGGTCGTACATGACAAAATACTAAGTGAAACCGAGTACCACAAATACTAGAAGGCTGAGGTGTTAATGATTCCCCGGTTACGTCTCGTCACTGGCTGATACAATCATTGACATACTCTGAACATGTTATTAATGCAGATTTTTAAAAATAATAATCTCATTCAATCAACCAGTCACGTCACTGACGAATCATTAAAACTACACCATCTTATAATAAGACTCTTATTGTATCATTATTGCTTAACTACAGCTGGTGATACTGTACTGTTGCTTAGATAGACTAGATATAACTATAGGTGGCGCTAGCATTGCTTAGCTATAACTATAGGTGGCGCTATCGTTGCTTAGCTATAACAATAGGTGTCGCTACCTGAGTGTACAAGTCTTTGTCATAAGCCATGTAAATTTGCCCAATGAGAAAGAATATTCTCGGTTCATGGGGAAACTCCAGCTGTGAATGAGGATGGGGTGGGGGTAAATGAACGATCGTGAGGTGGGGGCGGTACGGTTAATGGGATAAGATTAGAGCTTGGGGGTTCAATGGGGTATTAATGGAAGGGTACACCATCAAATGATAGAAGGGGTCGATTAGGTTCTAGAATATTATTAGTGTTAGCTACGAAATAGAGCTCTTACGAGAAACCTCGACAAACAAAATCAGTAATAATGCATTACAATCTAGTAATAATGTATTCGGTATAATAATTCATGAGTAATAATGCATTATAATCTAGTAATAATGTATTCGGTATAATAATTCATGAGTAATAATGCATTATAAAGGAGTAAGATATATCTAAAAGAGTAAGGGTATAATAAGGTATATATATACGGGTATTCAAACTAATTTTTTTTTAAATGTTTTTATTTTAAAAATAGTTTCTCGAATATAAACACTACAACATGTCAACATATTATAGGTTGAAACGATGTATAAATTATCAAAAATGTTAATTTAGAATGTTACTTATTTTAATAAAATTACGAGTTAAAGAAAATAGTGAATAAATGAATTATTACTGATATTGTAATGTTGTTCTTAAATAGTTTTAATTTAGTAATTTAAAAAATTTTAAAACAACAATATAGATATTTTCACAATGCCAACTAGCGACATCTATTTATGTTATATTGTATGAATGTATAACTGCATTTAATTGCGAATAAAGATATCAGGTACATGTAAATACTAATATGTCATTAAATTTCATTGTTATATATTTTAGATATATATATATATATATATATGGGATATTTGAATAAGATGATTTAGAATAGTAATCGAAATGTGATTAAGTTTATATTATATATATATAGTGATCATAACAGTGACCGTGATCGATGATCGTTAGAAAATGATTGAGTAATATGATCGACGATCATCAGCAACTGATCGCGATCGACGATCGTGAAAAAAATAACAAAAATAAGATAATAAAAGATAATACAATTTATATCATGAAATAACAAAATAGTGTATATAATATAAACTTTTATTAATGAAAATGTTGAAATATTGTATAATAAAATTAATAATAAAGTATAATATGATATAATCTATAATAAAGTATATAATTGTATTTTAAGAATAATATTTTTATAATAGGATAATTAAACATATCTAAATTAATATTTTTACTATTTGTATAATTGAGTATTTCTATTTATAAAATTGTTTTAGAAGTGGATGGTCCATTATCATCAATAACATATAATTAATTAATCTAAATTAGCCTCGCTTTATTCTGGTGTAGTTATTTAAACCTCGTTATCTGAGATATGTCTATTAACATATTGCTTATAATTATAATTATAATTATAATTATAATTATAATTAATGTAGATAACAACCGATATTTTTATTTTGCATAATTTTATATTACCTAACCAATTTAACTTAAATTTTGGGATAAATATTGTTAATATAATGGCATATATTGATAGAATAAACAAATGAAAAAAAATAATCGTTAAACTAACAAATCATTCCTTTAATACATCTAACAATAGTTGACAATAATCTAATTTCGATTGATGATCGAGATCGACTATCAAAATAATTACACGATCGACAATCGTTAACAAATGATAGAGTAAAAAATCGGCTATCGTTAGAAAAGTTGTGATTATACCCATCACTGTATATATATAATATATATAATTATTCAATAACAATGCATAAGTAGTATAATACGTTTAAAACATCAGATAAGTGTTTTTATTTTGAAATAATATCAAATATTTTCAATATTCTATTTATTATATATTATTTTTGAAACAAAATCTTAGATTGTATTATACATTATTATAATATAATTATAAAAAATGAATATCGTGTAATTATTATAATAATAGAATATATTATACGTATGCATTATTATAATATAGATTGAAACTCGTTTGAAGGCTTCTAAGCATAGAAGAGAAACATCATCTAAGGAAAGTAGACGAGCTAAAATAACACACAAACATAGACACAAAATCACCATGTAGATTACTAACAATAAACTATAAATCAATATACAAATAAATTTATTTTTTGTATATTTGTATTCTTCAAAATGTAACTAATAATATATTTGTCTACAAATTAATCGATGTAAAAATAATTAAGAATGTCATACAATAATTTAATATATTATAAAATAATAAGAACTATTTGAAATCATTTTAATATCCATAATAGAGTCCAAAAGCAGATAAAACATATGGTTAATATAATTTAGATTATCTCAGAATATTAATTTTTCAATAATCAACGAATATTAATCAAATTTTCACAGTATGTATGTTATTATGTCAATTATATATAATGAAAATCTATACAATTAGATTTAGAGATGATTATATAATATTAATATTTTAGAAATATTAATAAATTTGTATATAATTTGTTGGCCTTTTTTAAAATATAAATATTTTCAAAACTAATAATCTTATTATTACAGTATTCATTATATTTATTATCATGATGAATATTAATATAATGCAATTCAAAGTATGTCAAAATATTAATTATTGAGTATTTTGAATTTTCAAAAAATTACTATTTAATTACATTAATATTCTATATAATTACATTAAAAGTATATCCCCTTAAATATGTTATGTGTGTGAATAGAGTAGGTGAGGAATTAGTTATCGAAGGTTAAACGCGCAAGGTCAGACATATGAGACCATAGTTCAGAATGCATGCGTACCTTATCGTAGATCTTCGTTGCTTTCTTATACTTCTTGATGTTGAAGTAGGCTTCCATTTGTCGGAACCTCAGGAAGTCGTAGAGGAGACGAGAGTTGATGTCGGTGAAGAGGGTATCGCTTGCCAAAACTATATGTGTGTGTGTGCGTATTTGTATATATATTGTTATTGATATTTTTATTTGGTGGAGTCCTTTCATCCCATCCAGAAATTTGGATGAAGTTTTCACTTCTAATTTTCTTAATATTTCATATGTGTATGTATGTGTGAGTTTTTGTATACGTGTATGAGGAGGAGGAAGTAGATGTAATATAGGATATAGAGGAGATATATGAGGAAGAGATGGAGGCAGAGATTGAGGAAGAGATGGAGGTGGAGATTGAGGAAGAGATGGAGGTGGAGATTGAGGAAGAGATGGAGGTGGAGATTGAGGAAGAGATGGAGGCGGAGATTGAGGAAGAGATGAAGGTGGAGATTGAAGAAGAGATGAAGGCGGAGATTGAGGAAGAGATGAACGAGGCGGAAGGGGAGGAGCTAACAGGTGTTCACGTTGCGCGTCAGTCCCAAGTGGTCGTTCAGTTTGTGTTGACATTCGATACTCACAGCCTCCATGTACATTCGTAGTAAATAATGATGTGCTGCGGTGATGGGTCATATAAATAGGTCATATAAATGAGACGGAGATAATAGCTGTTTAGATGCGATAACGAAAGGCTGGTGACATATGTTAGGATAACAAACTTTTCATGTCTTTGATGAGATCGAGTACTTTTTGGAACTCGTTCATCTGCATGCAAGTGAATATCTGCAAGTATTGGTCGGCATTCGACGCACTCAAGAACTCTTTCGTAAACCTTGCGCAGCATGTAAGCAACTCTTCCATGGGTTCATTGTCTGGTGTTGAGTATCGGTATCAGGATGAGAGTGAGGGGAGCTATGAGGGTATGGATGGAGGAAGAGAGGGAAACATGGATGTTGGGATAGATGAGAAAAAGTGAGGGAGGGAGAGAAATGAGCTGTAAATGAACAATATATATAGAAATATACTAGTCACAGTAGACATTATTATCACGTGAATATATAGGTAATATTGTAAGTTGAGTTTGGGAGTTTGACTGATGTCACGTACCGACTAAGATCTTGAAGAACGCTCGGCACATCAACCAGATATTAGTGGACGGAGAACTACCCTTTTCCAGGCAATAGGTGGCGTGTCGATCAACTACAAAGAAGCAGGGCTCTGTTTTATTCGCGAGCGGTATCGAGCATATACAGTTAGAATAACGAACGCCGGAATACAATTTAAGCTATGTGATTACTACTAGTATATCTAGCAATGTATCGACTGACTGTACATCCGTCAATGGTCAACTGTGACACCCTTATAGAGAACAGACAGAGCTGCGGTAGTCACACCTTCGATGAGTATCCCCCTGTCGGCTGCGTCGTGCATCGCGTAGTAGATGATATCTTCAAACAACTCGTTCAGGTCTTTGTCGGGGAACGAATACATCAGGTCCAAACACATGGCTTCGCTCTGGTGATGATGGTTGCGGTAGTGGTGGTTGTGGCGGTGGTAGTAGTGGTTATTTTGGTAGTGAATCATGTACATTATAATTTTATAAATAAATATATATATATATATATATATATATATATATATATATATATATATATATATATAGAATAGAAAACTATTTATCGATGGGATTATTGATTTGATTAGAGTAAAACAAAATAATAATAGTTATTCGAATACTTCTTTGTGGATACATCAAATAAGCTGACGTCAAGTAATATAATCATGCTGCCTTGAAATAATGCATTCTTAGATATCTATAATTCTTTATAGAGGGTAACATTTTAGTTACGATTAAAATAAGGTATTAATTCGACTTAGTACGTAAATACTTTAAGAAAAAAGGTTCCGATAATGTCATAATCGTGGCACAGTTTGTGATTATATAATAATTAAAAATATGAAATAATTCATCACATGTATTCCTATTATATATAGTATTTAAAGTATATGTATATGTATCAATATAATGAATATATATATATATATATATATATATATAAAATTATTATAAAAAATTAAAGATTTTATTCATAGAAAAGTTTACAGGATTTACATCTATTAAGGGGGGAAGCGTGCATTCATCTAAACAATACTATTTAAGCTCTATCTAAAAATGCTAAGGATAAATAACTAATGGAGATAATTACTTAATTTTTTTTATTATTCAAAAGTTACGTTCCTCCATCATATAAGTTCTGTCTGTATATAAATGTAGTTAATTTAAAATGGTGTAAAAAAATAGTCTCAATTAGTTAAATATTTATTTTTTATTTTTTTCATTAAAATGCAAGTTTGTTATCATTTATTTAATTAATATAAAATGTAATAACAAATCCAATAGGATTCCTATAGATGTATACGTTTACATTTATAGTAAAAATTTCAGATAAAATAATAAAAAATAAAAAAGTAGTAGGCATTTACATGTGGTTACTAAGTGAAAAAGTATAAACTTGAAAAAATGACATCAACGTTTTTTAAAACAAATAGTCACAACAGATTATAAAATATATATATATATATATATTACATTTATATATATAAATGACAAATAAATTATAATGGTATATAAATTACACTGACATAATAATAATTAGTACTAATATAGAGTACTAAAATATATATTATTATGCGATATAAATAAATATATTTATAGAAGTTATAAAATAGAAAAATATAAATTTATATTTATAGTAATAGTTTACTAATAGTTATAAAATATTATAAATAATGAATAATATAAAATAAATACAAGAATATAACGTGTTGCCTAAACAGAGATAATTATAGAAAGAACGCATTTCTAAATTTTCTGTGGAAGTGTATCCTTATATACAATGATATCTTATATATAATGATATCTTGTTATACGTATACGTTATTTGTTTATTAATTATATGGAATTTATCTATAATCTATGCTTAATGTAAATATAAAAATATGTTAGTAAAATATTTGTATACGATATCGAAATATACGATTAAATGTGATAGGTATTTACAAAAATATTGAAATTTCATGTCAATTTCAAATAATTATTATAACGATTACATTTATAAAAACATTTATATTGAATACTCAAAAATAATTACAGAGAAATTTTACAAATTTATAGATAAGATATTAAACATGGAAAATATGTAATAAAATTGTTTTGTTAAAATAAAAATATTAATCATATTTAAACTCTCGCTTCCACCCCACATAAATATGTTAATTTCGCTCTCCACGACATTCAAGATAGTGATGAATATCTACTATCAATGATATCTACGATGAGTGATGGCATCACCGAGTATATTAGCAGATAGCGTATATATCAAGTGAAAGTGAAATGACACATATACATTATATTAATGACATGCGATTAATGCCGCTGAAATTTGATGAGATTTTAAGAGTCGATGAGATTTGAATAGATTTGAAGAGAATTGATGAGATCTGAAATGAGTTAATTAGATTTGAAGAGAATCAATAAGATTTAAAGAAATTTGATGTAATTTTAAGAGTCAATGAGATTTGAAGAGAATTGATGATATTTGAAGAGAATAGATGAGATTTAAAGAGTCAATTAGATATGAAGAGAATCAATTAGATTTAAAGAAATTTGATGTAATTTTAAGAGTCAATGAGATTTGAAGAGAATTGATGATATTTGAAGAGAATAGATGAGATTTAAAGAGTCAATTAGATATGAAGAGAATCAATTAGATTCGAATAAATTTATTGAGATTTTAATATAATTGGTAATATTTGAGAGAGATCGAATAGATGGGATTTGAAGAGTTGCATAGATTTGAAGATAGTCAATGAGATTTGAAGATAATTGACGAGATTTAAAGATATTTGAAAAGAATTTATGAGATTAGAAGAGAATTTTTGAATTTAAGAGAATTGATGAGATTTGCAGAGAATTGATGAGATGTGAAGATAATTTATATGATTTGAAGAAAATTGATGAGATTTTCAGAGAATTGATGAGATTTGCAGAGAATTTATGAGATTGGCTGACTATCGGCAGAAGTGAAACCTTAGGAACTCCTCTGCACCGTATAAACATGTACACATCGTACAACAGACGTTTAAACTGCTTGTCAACTGCATACAAGCGTTCGTACACCGCTACTAGTTCGTGGGTTCTATCCTCAGCCTGTAGAAGCTTTATTAGCTTCTGTAACTTCTCGATGCAGTACATATCTCTGGTGGGGGGTGTGGGTTAAAGTAGTCTGGGTGTGTTAAAGTAGGTGGGAGGGGATAAAGTAGGTGGGTGGGGCTTAAAGTATGTGTGAGGGCTAATGTAGTCTGATTAATCTTAAGTAGGCAGGGTGGAGGCTAAAGTAAGTTGTACGGGGCTTAAAGTAGGTGTTATGGGGATTACTAAAGAAGGAGGGCATAACAATTTCATTCTGTAGTATTTCCAAGCAATAGCTACATCTGAATGGGGCTTTAAAGTAGGTGGGTCGTAGTTAATGGACATGCGGTGGGGTTAAGGTAGGTAGGGTATAGCAGTATATTAGATTCGGTGAGTACCTACTTCTGAACGAGGGTGGGAGAGACGGGGGTTAAAGTAGGCAGGGCATAAATCTATTACTCGTTATATATTTCCTGTAAAACAACGATAATAAAGATATATATGTCTTATTCTAAGCTAGTTAGAAGTATAAAGACACCGTATATTTATATTTGTTATATTATAATTAAAAAAAAAATTCAAATAAATGCTTATTTTTATGATAAATATTTGCCTGTATTCACATTTATTATTGTAATATTACTGGAGATTCATCGTCAATACACTCGTTAATAGTGTAGCAGGTGGTAATGGGCATATAATGAGGGGGTATAAGATAGCGTGGGTTAGCATGAGGGTTAACCATTCTTAATGGTATTCCCACTATGGGGTCGTTGTCTATAATCAAGAGCGTAGGTGTTGACATTCAATCAAGAATGGGAGGTAACATTAACGCTGAAGACCATGCTAAAAGGGGTGCGGCTAACTTGTCATCGGCCAAGATACGCAGTATGCTGTAGTATACGTCGATTAGCTGAGCTTTCTCGAAGATCAGGTTGCGTCCTTCAAAGAATTTACATAGACCCTGAAGGTCAATAAAGTAATTGTTATTGGTAAGGATGTCTAAAAGAGTTATTTATGTTATAATAAATATACAATTCGATCAGCCATTGCCCCCTCACGTCCCCTTCTATACAATATATAGTATATTGTATACAGTATATATAATATATATTTATTATTTGTTATTTTGGTGTAATACTTAAATCCCATCCATGTGTTTAGATGAAATTCTCACTTAAAATGTCTATAATGTTCCTTCGAAGCCGCTCTCATGTTAAGGCATCCAGGTTTTAATGAGAGCCAATCATTTTAGTATACAAAATTATATAAGACCTCTTCTAAATAGTATTGTAATACTTATTTTACCGGTCGGTCGAGTTTTATCCTACTGGGTTTTTATCGGGTATATAATAAATAGTGAGTGATAATAGAGGGTATTGAATACATACTATTAACATCGCATCATTTAGTTTTCAAAGTAATCTAGTGGAGATAGAGAACCCTAATGAAGTGAGTTCATGTAGGGGTTATAGGGATTATAGGGATTTACATCGTGATTGTTGGTTCTTTAGGAAAGTCCAGAAACAAGGTTTTTATTTGCTATTTTATCGTTACATTAGCTGCATCTACATCTCCTTTACATTCATCTCCACCACCTCCTAGTCTAAGCTATTCAGTATACTTCAGCTAACCTTGTAAGCATGAATAATGTCGGGCTCGACCTCTATAGCTTTTAGGTAGGTAGCCAACGCCAACTTAGAATCAGCGATTCCCTCAAATGAAATGGCGGTGAAGAGCAAATTCATGTAATGCATAGGGAAATGAATCTCGATCTCCTAGTACGAGGGGGGGGGGTGGTTGGGGTGGGGTTAAGAGGGTCAGGGAACATTTAGGTAGACGGATACAGACTCAGGGAATATAGACACGCGAATGAACGCGATATGAACAGGAGTCGTTTACTTGATATTCTTAAGGGGGTATCCCACTACCAGTATTTCCGGAAATATTTACTAGAAAGTGATTTTCTACTACTACTACTACTACTACTACTACTACTACTACTACTACTACTACTACTACTACTACTACTACTACTACTACTACTACTACTACTACTACTACTACTACTACTACTACTACTACTACTACTACTACTACTACTACTACTACTACTACTACTACTACTACTACTACTACTACTACTACTACTACTACTACTACTACTACTACTACTACTACTACTACTACTACTACTACTACTACTACTACTACTACTACTACTACTACTACTACTACTACTACTACTACTACTACTACTACTACTACTACTACTACTACTACTACTACTACTACTACTACTACTACTACTACTACTACTACTACTACTACTACTACTACTACTACTACTACTACTATATTCTTTATAACAATAATATTAAAATGACCAACAATAAAGATCTAGAACAATTACACTCTGAAGCATTTTCATGTACATTCCATCCCATCAACTCACATCCATTCACTTTTATTACAATATATAGGCCCCCACATCATTCCATTCCTAAATTTATTGTAGAACTGAATAATCTATTAAATACCACAAACATGCATACAACAATTCTAGCTGACTTCAATATACCTATATCTAATAATTCACATTACTCCAAACTACTTAACAATACTATAGAATCCCACAACTGTATCCAACATGTCAACAAACCAACACACTCAACTGGAAACATCCTCGACTTAATAATAACCCACGACACGAACACCTCCATCACAGACATTACTGTTAACCGACTCATAACCGACCATCATATAGTCACTTTTTCAATACACTCTCCTAAACACAAACGACAACCTACAACCATACATTACAGACAAATCAAAAGCATAAACACCACTAACTTCATCGACGACCTTAACAAACTACTAAATATTTCCTCTTACCCCACTGACATCACAAATTTCGATATGCTCATTACAAAAACAATGGACAAACATGCACCCCTGATCACCAAAACAATCACTAAACGCAACAACACTAAATGGTTCAGCCCCCAACTTTCCCCAACTAAACGCAAGCTGAGAGCTGCAGAAAAAACATGGATAAGATCTAAAAGTAATGATGACCTGCTTCTTTTTAAACAGCAATCTACAATATATAGACATATGATCATAAGAGCTAAACAAGACTATTATATTGACACGATTAAGGCTGCTGGGAATAATACTAAAAAACTCTTTGAGATATCGTACTCATTACTCGGCCGTGCTACAACTCGCATTCTCCCAGACATTCCATTACAATCAATGCCTATACATTTCGACACCTACTTCAATAACAAGATAACTAACATAATCAATTCCCTACCATCCATAACGCTACCACAGATAACAATCTCCATATATAAATGTAACACTTTTAACACCCCAACTTTGACAACTATCGACTCGCTCCTACAGGCTGTCAAATCTGCATGCAAACTTGATCCAATACCAACTCCATTACTGCATATACTATCTACCCGACTTACACCCCACTATAAAACTATAATCGATAGATCCCTTACATCAAGTATCGTTCCTACCTCAATGAAACTGGCACTCGTCACTCCTATCATAAAAAACCCATCACTAGAAAAATCCACTCTTTCCAATTACTGCCCGATATCTAACCTGTCATATATATCTAAAACACTAGAAAGAGTAGTCTGCTCTCAACTCAATACTTACCTAAACGCTAATAATATACTTAATAAATATCAGAGTGCCTATACGATTTATAAAAGCACAGAAACAGCACTAACACACATACTTGACAAAATACGACTCTTCCCTACTCGACATCCCTCAATCATAATTCTTCTCGACTTATCTGCTGCTTTCGACACAATTGATCATACTATACTGTTACATCGCCTCGAAAGCATCGGACTAAGTGGAGTAGTTCTTGCCTGGTTCACCTCTTACCTCAGTGACCGAAAATACTCAATATACATAGAAAAACATAAAACCAAACCCCGCACACTATCACATGGAGTTCCACAAGGATCCATCCTAGGCCCCATCCTCTTTAATATATACATATCTCCCCTATTGGACATATTTGATAACTACCCTGATATTCACTTCCACACCTATGTTGACGACTTACAAATTTACTGCAACTTACCAAACCCACCAACAAACATAGCTACACTAAACAACTGTCTAGAAGATATTCGACGCTGGCTCTCAACCAACTCACTATCACTAAACACCCATAAAACACAAGCAATACTAATCAATACCACAAAAACCACACCAACCGTCCCACTCATTCAGATAAACAACCACGACATAAAATACTCCCCCTGCGTAAAAAATCTCGGAATCACAATTGACAAAACATTGAATTTCACCCAATATACAATTGATTTATCCAAATCTATTAACCGAACACTACACACAATCAGACTAATAAGACCATCTATAACTACAGAACTATCAAAATTACTAGCAACATCCCTCATACTTCCACGACTTGACTACTGTAACTCTATACTTCATAGACTCCCCAAAAACTCACTAATACCACTCAACCGATTACTGAATTCCACTGCACGAACTGTCTACAGAATCCCCAAATACTCCAGGACTCACATAACTCCATTCCTAAAATCTCTTCACTGGCTTCCCATCACACAACGAATCCAATACAAAACCTTACTGATATCCCACATTGTCATTCATCACAATCACCCCGACTACCTTACTGATATACTAATAGAAAATAACACATCTAGAATACAACGTAAAATCAATAAATACAAATTACTTATACATAATCTAAAACATATATCACGCAAACAAGAAACAGCATTCTCAATATCTGCCCCAAAACTATGGAATAACCTCCCTTACAAAATAAGAGAAATCACTTCAACCCCACTCTTTAAACGTAAATTAAAAACACACCTGTTCGAAATCGCGTATAAATAACTCCGAAAACACGGCCGAAAACTCACACGATGTTGATGGCAGTGTATAAACCATTAGGTTACAAGGTTACAAGGTTGGTTACTACTACTACTACTACTACTACTACTACTACTACTACTACTACTACTACTACTACTACTACTACTACTACTACTACTACTACTACTACTACTACTACTACTACTACTACTACTACTACTACTACTACTACTACTACTACTACTACTACTACTACTACTACTACTACTACTACTACTACTACTACTACTACTACTACTACTACTACTACTACTACTACTACTACTACTACTACTACTACTACTACTACTACTACTACTACTACTACTACTACTACTACTACTACTACTACTACTACTACTACTACTACTACTACTACTACTACTACTACTACTACTACTACTACTACTACTACTACTACTACTACTACTACTACTACTACTACTACTACTACTACTACTACTACTACTACTACTACTACTACTACTACTACTACTACTACTACTACTACCACCACCACTACCACCACTACCACCACTACCACCACTACCACTACTACTACTACTATTACTACTATAACTATTTCCATTATTCGTACTTCCACTACTACTACTGCCACCCATACTATTACTGACTTGACACTTTTTCAACGCCGTAGCAAATTCATCCTTATCGATTAATTGACGGATCTCCTTCAACTGACTTTTCATTTCTTTAGATAACATAGCTGTCAGTTTAGCTGTATGAATAAAGGTCATTGGGTAAGTTATCATACATCATATAGTTAGAATTATCAATTTCAAATAATTATGATATTGATTACGTTCATAAAACACTTTATATTGATATAAATAAATAAAAATAATTTGAGAAATTTTACAAATTTTATAAATATGATACTAAAAATGGAAAATATGTAATACAAAATTATTGTTAAAATATAAATATTAAACATATTTAACTAGAGCCTCCATTAAAGGTCATTGTAGTAAGTTATCATATATAATATATTTAATTATTACACTGACACTAAAACAGTAATCATTCTTTCATATATACATACATTTATATATATATATATATATACCCTAGTCAATTGAAATATGATAATTATATAAACAATAATGATAATAATATAGTAAAATCAAATGGTAAAATCAAACAGATTACATAAATTAATATATATTTAAGTTTATGAAACTACTTGTATATAGATAATTAATTTAATTTAATCATTTGATTTCAAATAATATAGAAGCATATACAACTTTATATTTTAATATCAATGTTACAATATAACATTGTTACATTGATTACAGTTATTGTAATTATAAATTGTAGCAGAATATAAAGTGTAGTGGAATTATAAATTTTAGCGGAATTATAAATTGAAAAATTTATAAAATTTTATAATTATTATAAACAGTTTTAATCAAACATTAATGTGTTTAGTGTATTTAATGTTTAATCCGTGATTGGCAGGATCACGATCCGATCCTGATCGGGATCGGGTAAGAAAGATAGGATCGGGTAACGAATCAATGATCGAGATCGCCGATCCAGAAAAAAAGATCGGTGCCCATCATTGCATATACGATACTCTAATATTATTATATTTATTTATAAGAATATTAACAACATTTTAGTATTATATTATTACATTGATATGATATTGTATTGATTATTATTTTGTAATATTTTCCAAGGTATTGCAATACCATGTTGTTCATTTTTTAAATAAGTATAACTTAAATGGAGCATCGTCATTTATTTATAAATAGACATTCATTTAAAAATTACTGATCTCAAAATGGTTGAATTTATATTTTAGTTACATTTCTTATATTTATTAATTATTAAAATTTATTAATTTTAGGTTATTTTTGAAGTCAAAAATAGTCAATATTTAGTATACAATTGGATGAATCAACCGATATAACACACATGTCACAATTTATGGTATTCGTATGTTACATAGTAAACAAATCTATAAAAGAAGAGTTCTTTCTGTTTTCTGTGAACTAATTTCAATGAAAACTAAAGAGTAGATGTCTTTGATATATTAAATTCATTTTATATGGCTAACGATTTAGAATGGATTAAATTAATTTCGGTGAGTATTGACGGAGCACATAGTATGTTGGGCATAATATCAGTATTAATTAAACTTATCAAAGATTAATCACCACAAGTAATCAGCACACACTGTTAAGGGCGATAATTCATAGAAAAGCGTTAGCTTCACGAGTTATCCCAGAATATTTATCAACAATATTAAAATCAGTAATAAAAACCATGAATTACATTAAGTCGAGTTCTTTGAGAAATCGGCTATTCAAAAAATGTGTGAAGAAATGGACTCAGACTTTTACAACTTGTTATATTATACTCAGATCCGATGATTATTAAAAGGTAAAGTTGTAAAGAGAGTTTATTCTCTTAAGGATGAAATTATTATTTTTCTTCAAGAGCAAAATATTATTGAACTAGCAATGAAATGGGAAGAATATAAGTTCATATTGGGATTTTCATATCTTATTGAAATGTTTGATTTACTTAATTTATTTAATACATTAAACACTTACAGGAAATATTTATTTATATATAATCTGATATAATATTTAAATTATTTATCTAGGAAAAAATAAATATTTGCCTGAATTAATATCTCAGATTCATGAATTTATTGGAAAATTGGATAACTGATATCGTAAAACTTTAAACAAGAACTACACAACATTCCATACGTATACTAAATATGTTAATTCTTGTAATCAAATTCCTAAAACTGAAATACAAGACAATTAACAATGCATTTGATTAATCTTTCAGATGAATTAAAAATGTAGGTATATTCCAGAAATTGACAATCATCTTTATAATATAGCACTTCATCCATTTTATGCTGATATTAAAGATATCGATGAATATAACCTGGAGCAAAGTTAACTCATAATGATGCAACATGATATTAGTGCAAAGCACAAATTTGAAATAAAAGAACTAGGATTTTTTAGGATATAATTTTTGGATTTCGGTGAAAATATCCTATCCACATTTATTTAATTTAATAATTAAATATATTTATCTTTTGCAACCACATATCTATGTAAAATGGCTTTTTCAGATTTATGAAATTTTAAAAATAAAAAAAATAAATAAATTAGAAGTCGAACCAGGCCTGAGGTGCACTCTATCAGAAACACAGCTAGATATTAATAAATTATTATCAATAAGATGCAAATATACCATATTTAATAAATTTATTTGAAAGAGTTAACTTATTTTAATTAATATTATATTTAAAAATATTTATACTTAGGGGTCATTTTATATAAAAAAAACTTAAAAAGGGGTCGAATAAAAAACTCTGGGAATCATGGTCTATAATATATTCAATAAATGTATTTAATTTAATTGGACTTATTATTGAAATATAATACAATATATTAATAATACATTTATTTACAATTATTAAAATTTATGATACATAGGTATTATACCTACATATGTATTGTTTCGAATTATGAAATAAAATCGTATTATTTAAATATCTAAATAATATCGGGATCGGGTAAGAAACTTAGGATCGGGATAGGGATAGGAAAAGGATCGGGTAACGAATGGAGGATCGGGATCGGGAAAGGATCGCATAAGAGAATAAATAGAGGATCGGGATCGCCGATCGCAAATCCAGGAAAAAATGATCGGTGCCCATCACTGAGTATAATATACTTTGATTGTGATTATAAGGAGTAAAAAGAAAATATTAAATCAATATAATAGTTTAATTTTAATTCATTTATAATTTCATCATTGTGTCAACAGTAGTAAAATTTCACTTAACTAAGTTAGTGACTAAGTTTGTCACTAATAATAGAAATTTTATTTAAGAAAAATTTCATTTTAATTCTTAATTCGTATCATGAAGTTATTATAGGCTATACACATGTCGGGCGGCATATGCCAGCAGCATCCTAAGTTCAATAAGGTGAATGTACGTTGTAGTTTATAAATGGGCGTATTATATAGGCGTATATAGGTGTGCCGAAATATATATATATAGTGATATACTTACTAAGTGATTATATAACCATTTATTTTGTATTAGAAATTTTGTAAAGTAAAACTAAATTAAACTAATAAATCAACTTATATATATATATATATATATATATATATATATATATATATATATATATATATAACATATAACATAGTTTTTATAGGCTCACTCCGGATGTGTGAGGCTTTAAAACTGGAAACATCAAAACTAACACAAACCAGTGTAAGCAACTCAAACCAAAAATATTAATTACCACACATATATATATATATATAGTAAATTCATAGTATATATAGAATTAAAATTTAGATATGCATAACCTATAAAGTATAGGTAATGTATTTATAGAATACTATTTATAAGTAAATATGTATTTACATATATAAATATAGTTATGTAATCAATTAGTGAATTTAATTCTATTCAATTTAAATATATAAATCGTACTCTCATAGTAACTATGGTTATAATATTTAATTAATTAGTGATTCAACAACGATAATATTCGACCAATCGTCAATCATCATCCTAAATTAATAATCACACCTACTACATCATACGCAAACGTGTGTTGCAAATGTGTGCCGGCTGTCATGATAATCATGATGATATCTCTATTATAATAAGCTTTCGATAATTATAGCTTTCGATAATTATAGCTTTCGTCTATATTTTCGACTCTGTATTTGCTTAAATAAAGTATCAATCAATTATTATATACATTATATTACAATTTAATTATAAATATTAGTGGTATTATTAATTGAAAAATGTATAATAATTATAAACAGTGTTTAAATTAAACACTTTTTAATATATAATATACTTTTCTTATGATTATGAGTAAATAGACAATACCAACATATTGTATATTAGATCAATATAATAGTGTATTAATCAAAATATTTTACATGTAAAAAGTAGTCAAATTTCCTCATTAACTGAAATTTAATTTTCTATTTTAATATGTATCATATACTATATGATGTAGTTACTACTAGTATATTATAATTTTTATTTTATTTAATTAAATCATTTTAAAAATTTGCTATGTTTAATGTTACTTTGATGCGAAACCAATATAAATAGTGATTACAATATTATAATTGTTAAAATAGTTGTTTTTAGAATCTATTTTAGAAATAGAAAGTAAATAAATTATTCAATAATTTGTTCAGAACTAAATTTGTCAAATTTTCAACAATAATTATTATAATTTATTGTAAATAATAATTATATTCAATATAATATTGAATAATAACGGATACAGGAGAAGCAGGTCGCCGATATATTTAAGAGTTCAAGTTGGGTGGTCCTACTAATATATAAGAGCCGCCCATCGATGTAAATATATGTCACTCAAGTAAATATGTTATGATTGATTTCACATTCAGTATTCCATACGAGTAACATACATCGAGTGTGGTCCATCGATAAAAAACTTTCTTTATATCGATGGTGTGGTCATGTTCAGCGTGTTTTCAAAAATATAAACTACTGCAATAACGCGCGCGGGCGTCGGGAGGTCAAGGGAGGCGTGGTTATAATAATACATCACGCTCTAGTGCACACGTACTAATTTACTTAATCAGGCAACATGTATAATATCAATATACTGAATATATTAATTGGTATATATATAAATATAGATACACACATATATTAAATATATATATATATATAAAATTATATATTTAATAGTTAACCCGATGAATAGGTAACATATATAATGTATAGGAACTGCATATATATATATATATATATATATATATATATATATATATATATATATATATATATGTATGTATCATACACATACAGTGTATGTGTGTGTATACAATATATGTTACCTCTTTATTAATAACACAATTGTGTTAATTATTAAATATATATCTTATATGTATATATTTATTTATATATATATATATATGCAGTTCCTATACATTATATATGTTACCTATTCATTGGGTTAACTATTAAATATATAATTATATATATATATATATATATATATTATAATATATTAATATTATACTAATTTACTTAATCAGGCAACATGTATAATATCAATATACTGAATATATAAATTAGTATATTATATACTATATATATAAATATAGATACACACATATATTAAATATATATTATATATATACTTAATCAGGCAACATGTATAATATCAATATACTGAATATATATAAATTAGTATATTATATACTATATATATATAAATATAGATACACACATATATTAAATATATATTATATATATTTAATATGTGTGTATCTATATTTATATATATAGTATATAATATACTAATTTATATATTCAGTATATTGATATTATACATGTTGCCTGATTAAGTAAATTAGTACGTGTGCACTAGAGCGTGATGTATTATTATAACCACGCCTCCCTTGACCTCCCGACGCCCGCGCGCGTTATTGCAGTAGTTTATATTTTTGAAAACGCGCTGAACATGACCACACCATCGATATAAAGAAAGTTTGTTATCGATGGACCACACTCGATGTATGTTAATCGTATGGAATACTGAATGTGAAATCAATCATAACATATTTACTTGAGTGACATATATTTACATCGATGGGCGGCTCTTATTTATTAGTAGGACCGCCCAACTTGAACTTTTAAATATATCGGCGGCCTGATTCTCCAGTCACCAATAATAACAAATTGTTAAACAATTCATCGAATTATTTTAATACTGAAGTAATATTTAACGTCAATTGTTTAAAAATATAATTATATATATACAAACATTCATTACTAATATGTATTAAATATCACTAACAAAATAATTAAAATGTATGTTTACTATAGTTATAAACCGTTTATAAATATTAATATATTATATGGGAAATTTTAAATAAAAATACGGGGTAGAGTCATTCGCCCACTGGTTATTTCGTCCGTCACTTCTTCCGTAAAATGTAGTCACTTCATCCGAAATATAGTTATTTCGTCCGATCTGAATAGTTATTTTTTCGAGATATACTTTTACCTAATTATATAAAGTTTTAACTAATATATTTAATTAAATATGTACTATATTATACTATATAGTAACTTTAAATATTTTAAATATATCTAAATTCGTAGGGTGGTATAATTCCTATTGATAGTCATGTTTTTTTATAAAAAAATACGCATAATATAATTATTACCTGAATAATTATTTCATCCAAACATATTTTACATAATTATAATCAAGACATTCTATAACCTGAGGTTTTAGGAGGTATTGTTATACACCTACATTTTTAAATAATGTATTTGTTTTAATATTAATTATAAAAGACTATATAATAATATTTGTTTTAAATACTTCTATATTAGGTAATGTAATGTATACATCTATATATATATATATATATATATATATATATATATATATATATATATATATATATATATATATATATATATATATATATAGATAATGTATAAGAAAACGTATAGGTTATAATAAACTGATGTTATTAAAAACTATAAACATTTATATTATTATAACGCTTGATTATTACATCAGAATTATTCATATTTTAAAATTAATTAATCATATGAAAATCTTATATTTACATTTATATTATTTTTATATATTTATATTTATATTATTACACCACAATTTTCAATATCAGATTAAATATTGTTAAGGATTTCAGTATATTTTATACTTTCTGACCATAGGGCTAGAGAGACATTTTTTTATCCTTAACAATATTAAATCTGATATTGAAAATTGTGGTGTAATAATATAAATATAAACATATAAAAATAATATAAATGTAAATATAAGATTTTCGTATACATTATCTATGATTAATTAATTTTAAAATATGAATAATTCTGATGTAATAATCAAGCGTTATACTAATATAAATGTTTATAGTTTTTAATATCATAAGTTTATTATAACCTATACGTTTTCTTATACATTATCTATATACATTACATTACCTAATATAGATATGTTTCTATAGATATCTTCCTATATATTCCTGACAGGAGATTAAATGCCAGAATAGCATTTGTAATATGTTTAAATATTCGAACATCGTACAGTGTACATCGTACAGTAACGTAAATCCAAGGACTTGGTAGATATTCGAAGATAACATTTAACTATCGATGTAAAGAAACATTTCTTTATATCGATTCATTTAACATTAACATTAAGATAACATTAATATATATATATTTAATTATGAACCGATGAAGTTATATGAGTATAATTGTATATTAAATGTACAATATATATATATATATATATATATATATATATATAATATATATATATATAAATTATAATATAATAAATAGTAGGTACATCTATAACCTACTTATATTTCATTACATATATTTAATTGCTATATATAGCATTTGATATATTCTCTCTATTAGAAAAATTGGTTAGTTTTACCTATAGTATATAATAATTATTATTGATTACAGAAATATATATTTATAAATATATTAAAAGTATAATTTTTAAAATATGTTTTCTTAGATAAGTGTAATTGGATCAAAGTCTACTCTCAATGAATTTGTTTTACTCATTAATATATTAATAATAAATATATTAATAGATATAGTACAGAACCACATAGATAGAGAGAAAGCTATCTAGCTCCATGTACAGAACAAACGAACAAATTATCAAATTTATTTAGACTATATTTTATATGAATCTGGAAGAATAATATATATTAATAAGATATCTTATAGATTTATTAATTTAGTATTAATAATTGTGATAGAAACAATACAATTAATCAAATTATTGATGATACAATCAAGTATCTCAGTGTCCTAGGAGAGAAGATGTTCTATGTTAATAAGATTGAAAACGTGGTTAAGGTCACAATATAAATAAAAATATTGGATATATGCAATGAACACCTGAATATATTAGATTATATTGACGATAATAAATTGATAAAAGAATGTTGTCAAAGAAATAATTTAAAAGACATTTTATAAGTATAACATAATAAATATATAGGGATACTATTTTGCCTATACTATTTTGGGATTTATTCTTGTTATAACATACATATTTCTTTACAATATTCCAGATATATTCATTACAGATATTCATCTTTTGTTAACTTAGTATAATTATAATTAGATGTTCTATAACATTTAAAATAAATCATAATGTGTACTCTATTATATGTTACAATATATATTTTACAATAATTACATGCTAGTATTTAGTTGATAAATTATACTTATTTCTTAACCCCCCCCTGGGAACAAATAGTTCCGGCGGCCTTACTACCATGGTATTGAGATTAATATCAATATTTAATTACCAATGGTAAATATTAGATCTAGAGGGAAATTTCTCTATAGCTCTATGCTATTATGCAAGAATATATATATACATATGTATATATATATATATAATATTAACTAAAATTCTATAATATATATAGTAGGTTAGTATATGGTGCTATAATATTTGATGAGATATAATGTCTACGATCATTAACTCATATAACATTAAGGTTATAGGAGGTCTTACTACGATTGTATGACATACAATGTATGTTCTAAATTTGTTTATAAAATGTACAACTTGATAAATGTTTATGTTAAATCAAAATATATTATCATTATCTTTGAAAATATAACGATCCTTGCAAACTGAGATTAATTAGTAAATAATAACAAAGTAAATATTAAATATTTTGAGTTCTTTATATTATATTAATATAGTTATTATATTATTTTATAGATTCGGTTAATAATATAATATAAAACTTAATATTAAATAATTAATTATAATAATAATTATATAATTATCATAATTATTATTTAAATATATGTAAATCTGTTTAATATAATAAATATTTAAATAAATATTTTTGATTAATAATCAATTTTTAAAAGTACTATACATTATTGCTATATAGTTATTATTTATGTATATATTATGTATATTTTATTATACATATCATTATATCTATGTTATTTAATATAAGTAATCTTTATATATTATTTATAATAATATATATATTTTATAAAATAATTAAATATTAATTTTATTTTATACTTATTAAAAGTCTTGTATTTGAAAAAAAGTATTATAGTTACTATTATTAGCATACTAATACGAATAATATGAATTACTAAACATATATAACAATAAGGCGTAATTTGTAATGTTATATATTATTTAAAAACTTTATTTAGAACTTTAATTATAAGTATTTTTAAAATTTATAAAATATGTATATATAAAATAATATGATGTTATACATCATAATGACGATAATTGTAATGATCAGATTATAAATAAATTATAAATATTTATAAAATATAAATTAATAAGTTTTATATTAGTGTATTTATATTACTATAAAAATAATAATATATATATATATATATAGTATATATTTATAATATATATTATTGATAATTATAATAATGCTATTTTATTATGATAATATCTAAATATAAATTACATATGCTTGAATTGTAGGTTTCAAACTTACTTTATAGTTTACGATATTACATAAATATTGTTATATTTTAAATATTCCGAGCGTAAATTGAATTTTTTTGAACTCACATAAGATAGATAATTTATTATCTCTCATTAAAGTCTATTATTATACCTCTTAACTCCTCTCGTACCAATAATATTGTTTAACCTCTTAATAACTTAATCATTTTATATTCTAACTTTCCAATTTAATTTACAATATCATATCGGTGAGCTATTAATATTCTCGATAATTCTAATGATTTATTAGTTAGTTTAATAAACTGAAAAACATATTTTCAATTTAATTAAGTAACCTAAGCATTATAGTAACTTATTGGTTGTGTTCAATAAGATTAATAACGACTAATATGCATTTCTACATGTATCACATGTATTATCAATATTCTAACTATACATACATCAATCTATAAAATAACTATAAAGCATGTCCAGTTAATTCAATAGGTATACAATATACACTAAATATCAATACACAATTATAAAATATCATTCAAATGAATGATAGCAAAACTTAGTTGTAAACTATCAATAACGTCATTACTAAAACGCTTAGGTCTGTAAGTGAACACGCGCCCACAAAATCTGGACCGCGGCCTATATAATCCGGATAGCGGCCTACATAAGCATCTCACTGATTCACTTTCGGTCGGACGTGGAACAAATGTGATGAATATAACGAAAGTAGGTGGAGCCAATGAGACGGACGACGCCCACACCAACGGTGAAATCTCAGAATGCGAGTGCAGTGACGACGAGAATTACTCTTACGAAGGGTTAGCGTCATTACGAGTGTCGTTGTCGTTGTTAATTAGGTTCCAGTGGACCAAAGTTCGAACTATTCAAAGTAGCGTAAAAACGCAAACTTTTTAATGTAAAGGATAGGTGAAGCCCTCCTCGATTAAACATTAATCTAAGTGCATCCTTATCGTACTATTACTTACGCTATTCCCTTACGTGGGGCTATAATCATTACAGGTGTCGTAGTTGTTAATAATTAGGACGTTTAATTGGACCAAAGTTCAAGTATTGAGTAGCGTAAATATTCATTGCGTTTACGTGTGATTAGTAATTCATCTGGGTGACACATTACACATTAGTAACTATGCGACCAACATCGCTCGCGCCCTACCTCATTGCTATCGTAGTACATAGTCAGCGAAATATGTATAACACAAATCTAATAGATTATAACATAATGTAAAAGATATATGGCTACGACTGTTTATACGAACACCGGTGATTTCGTGCTCGCAATGATCACATATATTAATGTAAATAATTATTTATAAAATAAATAGTAGAATTTACGCTAAGCACGAATCAGCGCACCGCCCGAGATCACTGGTTACCCTAGGAGTATTTCAGCCGTATTTTCATCGGCTTCGACCACTTTAGGTCACATGTTACACGAACACTATTATGTGGTTGATACGACTGTCTATTATCGCACAATCTCTGTTAACTCTCAGCTAGGTCACACTGTGTATGTGTATGTGATAAACCCAATCCCATATATCTATTTCTGTACGTGTTCAAGTAATCTAATTCAGTGATTTTATTTAGTATAAACTAATTCAGTGATTTTATTTAGTATAATCTAATTCAGTGATTTTATTTAGTATAATCTAATTCAGTGATTTTATTTAGTATAATCTAATTCAGTGATTTTATTTAGTATAATCTAATTCAGTGATTTTATTTATTATAATCTAATTCCGTGATTTTATTTAGTATAATCTAATTCAGTGATTTTATTTATTATAATCTAATTCCGTGATTTTATTTAGTATAATCTAATTCAGTGATTTTATTTAGTATAATCTAATTCAGTGATTTTATTTAGTATAATCTAATTCAGTGATTTTATTTAGTATAATCTAATTCAGTGATTTTATTTAGTATAATCTAATTCAGTGATTTTATTTAGTATAATCTAATTCAGTGATTTTATTTAATATAATCTATTTCAGTGATTTTATTTTGGTGTAAACCAGCATGATTGAGTCATTTAGTAGGTTATAACATTTGATCTATTCTCATAAAAGTATGATGTTATTCATCTACAGATAAATAAGGTGTACACTGCGTTACATGGTTCGCGTGTATATTTAAATAGCAACGGCATAGTATATATGCCATACAGAGAATAATATTAACTTCAAATGAATTAAACTATTCGTTGTACAATTTGTGTTTTGTTCACTAATGAGATTGAGAATGGAGTATAACCTAACGATATTGTATCCAAGTTAGCACATTAATGCGCTCGTGTAATGTGTACATCTCTTTAGTGTAATGCGCATAGTAAGTGAATGTATGACGGAGTAGTGGTTGCGCACATTTATAACATTATTATACCTTAGATCACATATAAATAGCATCACTTTTGCATAATTATTAAGACGTTAATGTTTAAGTCACATATTTATTATAATACTCTTAAATTGAATATAAACTCCTCTAACGTGTATTATATTGTTGTCGTATATATATATATATATATACATATATATATAATATATCTATTGAATATTATTTTCCTGTATGTATAAGGTGTGCGTTCTTAACAATTTTAGATTAAACGAAATCTAACTTATATTAGGTTTATATTTGCATTATAGGCATTCCTTTACATAGAAATTACTATATGAATACATGGTAATTATCTCTATGGCAAACATATCTTCTTATATACTTATACAGGACACGATGATACTAACACATAATTATAACGCAAGATATAGTAATATAATACCATCGTATTCACAAAGTGGGTCACCGGTATTTCAAGAGGGGCGTATAAAAAACTTCTCACTAGTGATTGGTTGTGTTTGTTTGTTTACGTTAATATCAATACAATACAATAGTATATTAATATTAAATATATTATATATACTATTTTTATTTATTTTTAAAATTATATTTAACTCCCTCTGTATGTGTAAATCATAAATTATTATATATAAATATATATATGTATTCTTTTTCATATTCTTTTTGTTATTGCTTCATATCTTTCCGATTATTATTTCAATAAACTAGTAATTATTATTTATTTATTTAAAATATTCACCTACACTAACGCTCATACAGCGCAGAAAAAGGAGTTTGGGAGCCCCCTGCGGACGTCGTAATCGAGTTGTATAGGAAACTCGGAGAAGGAAAACTACACATCGAATGGGTTAGCCGGAATAGATATAGTCAATATTGCATAGGTTTCATTATTAAACAAACCCATTTAGAATATCAATAATTATTTTATTCGCAATTTGTTACTAATTAAATAAATTCTTAATAAATTACAATTTTATTTCCTAAAAACTTTAAGCGGTACCCACTCCAAGTATTTCCGGCAAGTTGCCGGAAATACTTGTAGTAGGATACCCCTTTTAGAAACCTACTTAAGTGCCGGTATTACGTTCGCGGCATGTCAAACATAGGGATTTAGTTGTCTACTAGAATACCATATACTTTTGAGATTGTATAAGAAAATCTTCTTTTTTATATTACGTAGATAATATTCATATATTAAGCCCATGTCACACCGAAAAAATCGGCTGTTTTTCACCGATATCGTACCGATTTTATCTCTCTCAGTGTGACACCCCTACTGATATCTCATCGATATCGTGACGATATCGCTATTCATCATTTGGAGATGTCTCTAAATATTGACAGATTTCTCAACTGCGCATATCTGTGAAAAATTGGCCGACTTTTTTGGTGTGACAGGCTTAATACTATTAGGTCTTTACGATTCTCATGTATCAAGTATAAGATAATAACAATTAGACCTAGTAAATTTGTACTGACAAAATAATAAAAGGTATATTTGTTTACCTGTTTGTGTAATATAATTGTATCTATACGGTATCTACAATTGTATTACATCAATTAGTATAACATTAGCTATATATTAGGTATTTACTCTTAATATTTTATAAAGATTCAATAAAGGGAACAATATCTATTTGGTTTTAGAAATAGCATAACGATAGAAAATAGAGTTCTAAGATATAAGCTTATAAAGTTTTATTTTTATATTATATGTAATAAATTATAAAAAATGGTTATACTAAAGAGTTGATAACTTGTGCGTTTGAGTATGAAATAACAATATTTCTGTGTACTCTGTAGATAACATTTATATCTATCATATAAATGCTATTACTAATTTGTTAATCTCTAATATTAAGCATAATGTAATAAGAAGTTTATTTAGTGAATTTCCAAATATTTCGCATCTGTTTTGTTTATAGGTATCATCATTTTTTGATAACAAATTAAAACATATTTAATGCCGCCCCTTACTAAATTTTATATGAACTAAATGATTTGTGTATACATATTCAACTGTTTTAATGCTTTATAATTTTATTTCATTAATTCATTATATTAATTTAATTTATGTAAACGTTATTTCATTATTATATTATTATTGTATTATATTTTTTGTAATTATATAATTTTATATTAATTAATTAATACATATGTATATATATATATATTTGATTTAAATTAAAATTAATTTCATAAATTAAATTAATATAACATAATTAGGATATTGAAGTTACCCTAAGTCCGAAGACCTCTGTAGAAGGCCTTATATTAGAAGTAGTATCAATATTATCAGTAGTAGCATTAATTATCTACACTTAATAATGAATATCTACGCATCAAATTTAGTTTATTAGTTAACCACGATCCTATTAAAATACATAATAGTAACAAGCGTTATTCTTAGTACCCGTACCTCCCACCAGGTGCCACCGAAGAGCAGACGACCTCCGACCCCCGTCGAAGATTGCGACCCGCTCAACGTAAACAACACAAACTCCGAGAAGACCTCGCTGAAGAGCGACACGGAACCCGAATCAGAGTTAGTGATCGGCTCAGCTTACCTCACCACGCTACACACCATACTACCATCACCGCGCAGCCTTCTCCACTGCGTACACTGCAATTATATGTATTTATACTGAATTAATCACTACAGCCTCTTCCACTGCGTACACTATCCACTGCAAGTATATCTATTTATACTGAATATTGCATTAATATACGGAAGAATATTCGGAATCTATACTAGTAGCTTATATTAATAATATCCTTATTACAACGATATCAAATATTTAAAATATAATAATAATTATGATACGAGAAAATATAATAATACAAATGGTGTAATACGTGATATTTATATCAAATATACACGTTAATAATAATAATAATAATACGAGTGTTTATTACTAAAACTGCTTGTCGATAACGTAATTAATCGACGGCGGAGGGGATGATTTTAATACGAATTAGACGGTTAACCAGTCGTAGGTAATACGTCATATTTCTCTATGCACCGAATACCTGTATTTACGTACACCAACGTACGCGCGCGCGTATACATGTATACATTATTTACATAAGAGTACAGTTTATTTCATGTAGGAAGATAACAAATATATGATAAGTTATCATAGATAATGTTTGTATTCAGTTTAGTGAATATATTTAGATGATATACAACATAAAGTAGGCTATAGTGCAAATTGACATCCGCATCCGACGTTATATAATAGTTAATAATGCATCTATACACACATATATATATATTACGCCATCACATATATTATAAATATGTAATTATATAAATGACTATTATCAGCACCGTGATTACGCAATAATTATTATTATTATTATTATTAACCGTAAAACACCATTAATGTTCGCGTAGTTTCCCATATGTCGTAATACAATCTATTATTCAATATTTAAATACATATACCTATATAATATATATATATATATATATATATATATATAAGTATGAAAATTCTAATTTACCTGATTTATTTAACATGATAGGATATGTATATTCAAACAAACCAATTCAATATGTCCGAATTAAAGGAATTAACTCTAGATATATATATATATATTTTCTTTATAGAATTCAAATATACTTTCATTTTTTAGCTATAGTAATATTGACAAATGTCGTTAATCCGTAAAGCATATAGGTTACTGTATAGATTACATAATAAACTAGTCTACCTATTCATCTAGTCTACCTATACATCTAGTCTACCTATACATCTAGTCTACCTATTCATCTAGTCTACCTATACATCTAGTCTACCTATACATCTAGTCTACCTATTCATCTAGTCTACCTATACATCTAGTCTACCTATACATCTAGTCTACCTATTCATCTAGTCTACCTATACATCTAGTCTACCTATATATCATAAAGCGATGAACGAATAATTATTTCTTTATATATAAATTGATAAAATAAATTAGTAGTATCTATGGAAATTATAATGATGGACATATATGAATGTGAAGTGATACGTATGTACGTACTACTTAAACCACCCGTACTATACACGCGCATGACTCATTATCCGCACTATGACGCATGACTCACTAACCGCACTATAACGTATGACTCACTACCCGCTCACTATAACGCATGACTCACTATCACACAGGACCAGTTCCATCGTTGGCTTCAGTTTCGAGGAGGATGTTAAAGTGACGACCCCTCGCAGACATATCAGTTAGTTGAACCTCGTGCTATCACCTAGTGGTCAGTTAGTGAACTAACGTACACATCGATACAACGTACACATTCGTTTAAATTTAAGATGATGCAAACTTATTTAATATCGCGTTCATTTTTAAAGACATTCGAATACGTAAAATATCGATTAACATAAACATGAACAATATAGTATATATATTATACCAAGTCTGCTATCGCATATTTTTACCTGTAGCATTATTATTGCAATTTTGTTATATTGATAAGAATTTATATTTATTTTAAATATAGTATGTTGTTAATATTTTATATGTCATCTAAAAAATATGCATATAATATAGATTATTATAAGAAATATATAAACATTACATTTATCAGATTAATTATTTTAAAATAAAAAAGATGTAATAATTTTTCATAAATACAACTTAGTTAGTTAAGTTTTGAAAAGTTGTCCTTTTTTGTATTAATAACTTATTTATAAAGAAATTCAAATTAAAAAAAAGTAATGAAGTTTTATTTTACAAATAAAAAATATCTCCTATATCATTGATGTCTTAAGCAGTGTAAACGCCGCTAGCATCAAGTGCAGTAACAAGTCGCCGCCTAAAATCTATGAAAATGTCTATTTTCTAGTAACAAATCGCTGCGCTCGATGCTCGCTATGTGAACAGCTAATTTGCTCAGTAACAAGCGTAGTAACAAGTCGCCGTCAGATTCAACTCGTACTATTTTTATTAATATACCCAGTAACAAGTCGCCGCACTCGTGGTACTTGATGCTTGCTATCTGAACACCAATAATAATGCATACTGAGCATCAAGTGCAGTATCAAGTTGCCAAGCTTGATGCTAGCTGTGTGTACACCACTTTAGAATTCATATCTTCGAAATATCATTGTAATATAATAAATATACTAAAAAGTATCTATTTTACAGTACATATACAGTAATAGTCACAATTTCAGAAATAGCGATCATACGTCCTGTCCTTGATTATACTACAAAGTACAAAAGTAAATTTTTATTCTAAAATTGAAGAAAATTAAAATCATATATGTGTAAATATAACGAATAATGTATTATATGATTTAATATATAGATGATAAACTATGGTATTATATTAATCGTATCATTAATTATAAATTATGATATGTATCTCTATTATCATATGAATCTATATTTAAATTTGTGATTTAATATTGTAGTTACTTGTAGCCTTATTACTAGTGATGATATATTTAGATATTTCATTATTTTATAAAGTACAAAATATATAATTAATAATATGATTTAGTTCCCTGTTAATTATCTATTTTAAATATTTGTAACCTTTTTATATTGTACATAAACTAAATAATATACTTATAGCAACAATTACGAAATTATTTACAATATAACCTTTGATTATATATTTATAATTGATAAATATGTCTTAAATAAGTTAGTTTAGGATGTAATTTAAGTGTATATTACGAACATTATTAGGTTCACTACAATTATCGTATCTTTATCATAATTTACTATAATTATTATTTGAGTAGATTATAATCTTGGTTAAAATACAGATTACTAAGATTATATTATTAATAAACAAAAGTTATGATATTCTATAATAATGATATGATGATTTAAATGCTGGCATGAAAGGTATTCATAAGCTATATGATACACCTATATGTTTACATGTAAAAGATACAAAAAATGAATATTTTTCAAAGTATAACCATATCATATATAAATTATTTATTTTTAAATAAATTATATAATAGAAAATATATTTATTATTAATTATATTTGCTATATATAATAAAATATATATAAATAATAAAATAGAGATATTTCATAAATATAATTAAAATAATAAAAAAAAATATTATATATATTTTGTATACATTTTTACAATTATAATAGTAAACTAATAATGAACTATCATAATAAACCCTATTTTTCATTTCAATTTATATATATATATATATATATAATATACAATATATGGTAAAGTGGTAAAATATGATAAATATAATACATACAAAACTGGCTCAGTTCAATGAATAGATTGTTGTGTATCCTACTTCGAATAGAAATCTATGTATTATGACAACTATTCACATATAAATGCATTGAGTGATACCCCCTTAATGATAAAGTCAGTTGACTAGGTTTTATGATCATTACCTTATATTAACAAGAATATCATGTATAAAAGCATTCAAATGCATATACCTGTGCTTGATATATTCATTAATACTTTAATAAACATATCACGGTGTGTGCGTAGTCAATATGTAAAGATCATTACGATTTAAATTAATCGTGGTTTCCGCACCACCCGACAGATGTCAGCACCAAGATGGCTACGAGCGCCCAGAAGAGAACCGCGTCGCTGAACAAGATCATGACGGACATACGCCGACGTAAACACAACTCCGTAGTCGTCGTCACCGCGCCCGTAGTGCAGAAACCTACCGCGCGTAAACTCAACGTATCGGTAGCCACACCTATAGCCGTCGCGGCCCCGCCCCCTTGTCAATCAACCGCCGTAGCGCTGCCCTCTACGAACCGCAAGCCTAGCATCACCGTAGCGACGCCCTCCACCACCTCGGAACCCGGCGCAGCCCCGCCCACAACCAAGACTTATTACATAACACCCGTCAGTAAATCGGCGTCAATCGTAGCGGTGAGTAGCGTCGAAGGGGCTCGTATGGCTCTCCTAGCGACGACCTCTACACCCCTAGTTACCATGGTTACCAATAGGAGTATAGTCGCCGTCACCTCGTCTAACCCTCTGATAGCTTGCGACGCCCAGGCCATGTCGATAACGCCCGTTACGGACGTACCGAACGAGAAGACTGTGAACTCGACGACCAATCAGCTGTCGGCGGCGGTGACGGGCTCCTCGGTGATCACCGCTAATAGCGCCACCTATACTGCAGGTGCGGTATTTAAGTCTAGTATCGGGGGTGGGGGTGGTGGTGTGGCTCTCTATACGTCCAACACCGGCTCCGTGGTGTATAACGCGGTGTCTACCTGTGCTGCCTCTAGTGGTAGTAGTGGGGGTGGTCTAATGCTGGCGTCTAACACAGTCACAGTGTCTCCGTCCCTGATACCCGTCATCAGACGAACCAGCAGCGTACTGATGCCGACCCCCACGACCTTGACATGCGGTGTTCTCACCCGCGCCCCGTTGACAGCCCCCACTTCGGTGATAACCGCGCCGCCGGCACCCCCGCCCCTACGTAAGCAGGCCGTCGTAGCTGTCAATCAACTGCCGCACAACAACAACGCTAGCTTCAACGTGACTCGCCTCCAACAGCAGCCGGCTCAGTACCTCTCCTCCGCCCAGCAGACAACCATATCAGCCATAGCTAACATGTCGGCCGTATCCGTTAGCCACGCCCTCTCTCGGTTAAGTCCCGCCCCCCCCGCCGTCTCATCCGTCATCACGGCCCTATTGACGGACACCTCTGCGAAACCGGCCAAGAGTAAAGCCAACTCTATAAGCCCCGCCCACTCTGGAGGCGTGGTCGTCAACTGTCACTCAAACTCGTTCGGCGTGATATCCACGCTGGCTACTAACAAAGTGCCTACATCTACCACTGCCTCTCCTTTACTAACCCACCCCACCACCACCACCACCGCAATCACCACCACTACTACTACTACTACTGTAGCCACAACACCAGTTGTAACATCAGCAGCAGTAGTACCTGTAGTAGTCTGTACGAGTAACACTTGCAATAGTAATAGTATACCAATAACTACCGCCACCCCGATTACTACTAATACAACCCCGCCTCCACCGTCAATATCCACCCCCTTACAATCATCAACTGTAGCGTCTGTTGTAGTATTAGCAACAGCGACTAGCGAAGACAAGAGACCACTGAGTTCATCAACTAAACACATGACTCCTTTGTCTACTGCATGCGTTACTAAAGCTGTTACTAAAGCTGTTACTAATGCTGTTACTAAAGCTGTTACTAAAGCTGTTACTACAGATGTTACTAAAGCTGTTATTACAACTGTTACTAAAGCTGTTACTACATTAGTTAGCCCACCCGCTGCCCCCCGCACCACTAGCACTATCATAAGCCCCATAGTACCATGCGGTAACGGTACCGCTATCACTACTACTACTACTAATACGTGTTCGGAGCAGGTGGTCAACAGTATATCGTCTGGTGTCGAAGATATCGAAATGAAATGCACTGCCGATACTGCCCCCACTTCTATGTCCTCCTCCACACCTTCCCCCCCATCCTCCACCCCGCCCTCATCTATCGCCCTCGTGGAAAACATCAACGTCGGTTCGAATCTGAAACCGACGACCTGCGAGCCCATGGATACTAGCTAATACTGCCATACCCCCAACCCCACCCCCACCCCACCATACATACACACACACACGCAATTATGTACATTTCAATACCCCTGCGCTGTTGTTAATTTCAAGTATTTTTATATCCATACTTATGCCGCTCTAAAGCGAACCACTCATCATATTTCACGTCGATGTCGATGGAGCGTGTAGTGAGCGCGTGTGTGTGTGCGCGCTACTATCGCGCATACACACACGCTCGCACACCCGCGCAAACCTTCAATACTTATTAGTACGTTATATTAATAAATAAAATATTTTCTATATTTGCGATGTTATTTATTTCAGGTATAAGCTAATAGTCGACGCAATATAGGCGAGACAGAGTCCGACTCCCGACCTGAAATGTTATGTGATATCATTAGTAAGTAACATTAACAAGCTGACATTTGTTAGCATATATATATATATATATGTAATTTGAGTGATACATTTAGATTAAAATTATAAATAAAATCTATGATTTTATTCGAAATTTAATATTGTTAAACATTGTGCTTTAATTATATGCAATTATTGCGGAAAAATATATTTATATTAAAGCGTAATATGCATGAAAATAGGTTTATCATAATATATTTAATATTAATTAATTAATAATACGTATATAGTTAACAAATTATAAAAATATATATTTAAAAGTAATGTTTCGGTATATTTTTGAAAATCTAAATAAGTAAACAACATATTTTCATGATCTCATAGTAGGATTGTTTAGATATATTATTTGAAAAATAAAAAATAAAATACAATTAAAATACTTTAATATATCATTTATGGATTTAGTATTAATTTGTTGAATAGATTATTATGTAGATATATTATAACAATTCAATTATTTACCATTCTATATAATTCTATCAAACTATATTTCCACCAATAAATATAATCAATATATTTATGATTATATCTTATCTCTAATAATTTACAAGATTTTAAATGATGTGTTACTCCCATCTATATATATATTATATTTACTAATTGTAATTGAAATATATACCACATACAATTTCATATCTTGCAAATAAATATACGCCTATATAATTAGGTCATACAAATTCGATATTTTGAAGTTAATTAATTAATAACATTATGTACATATATTATGTTATTCTTATTAATATTATGTTAAGTGAATATATATTTACATTATATAATATAGAAATAACATTTATATACGATTTGATTTACATTCAATTTATTATATTAAAATGAACAATACCCAGCCTCATTTATTTTGATTAATAAGTCTTATATTTCGAATTACTAAACCTATCCATATATTACGATTTTTATTATCCTTTGGAATTATAAATGTTTGTTTATATCTTAAATGGAATACAAATGTAACGAAAGAATTATTACTTATTAAATTATATATATTATAAAATAAAAATTGAATAAAATATCAAAGAATTAATATTAAGAATTAATATTTGGGTTCCAACTATGACGTCACAGTTCATTTTTAGAATTTTATATTTCGTTTTTTGATTAAAACACATTATTTTGTATAAATAAGTATTATTTCAAAATGTTATGAATAGAATTCATATTTATTTATACCATATTATATTAATATGGATAATTTATATTCATGCATATTATGCTTTAATGAATAACTGAATATGAAAAATATGAACGTATGATATAATTTAGTAAAAGCATAAATGCGCAGTTAAAATTCTTGAAAATATATTTCAATATTAGTATACTATATAAATATATATATATATATATATATATATATATATATATATATACTAGTATGTAGTAGTGCTGTAAATGAACTCGGACAGTTCGAACAAGTATTGAACAGTATCAAACTTTGAATACAAATTCGGTTTCGAACTTTACAAATTTTGAACTTATGACTTTCGAACCTCAAACTTTTAATTCAAGTATCAAACTTTTTATGCAATTATCTAACTTACGATCATATTTTGATAATATAATTAATTTAAGTTATCCAAAGTATCGGGGCAGTCTTAGTCTCAGTTACCCAAAGCATCGATGCAGATATTAGATATTACAAAATTAAAAATAATAAAAATATAAATTAGCCACCTATGGAAATAATAACTTTAACAAATACACAGATTATGTAAGAGATATATAGATTAATATTTATATCTATAATAAATAATTAAAAATTATGATTAAAATGTAACATAAAAAGCATCGTTTGTGCTCGGTTATATCTAGTAAGGGTCTCAATTTGGTTTGAGCCCATTACGTAATAGTCTTGGTTCATGTGTTGATTGTCGAGTAAAAGTATCGGGTAGGCATCATTTACCCAAAGGCATGGCTCTATCAAAATACTTGCCGTAATTTATATACAAGTATGGATACTTTAAAAATGTTGTTCGAAAAAGTATCGATACTTTTCTTACCACATGGATGTCCTGATGTAAATGTTGTGATTGATGGCGTTGTACGTCTCGATCATGATGTCGGGGTTAGCCTTGAATCCGTTAATGATGTCCCGAGCGCTGTTACGAAGTGGCGATATATTGTTATTTTAGATATTTTCGTTATTTAGTTTAGATGTCGTAATGCAAATTTTAATTATGAAATGCTAACCGATAATTTGCGTACAATTAAAATAGAGTTTAAATATTTTATTCCACGATATTAAATTATAATGAAATGTGGTATATTATATAATTCAATAATATGTATCGTATAATTAATAAGTATTAATATATAATTATATAAGTATTATGAGTAATCAATAATTGCCATTGTGATTATATAAATGATTTTATCCGATACATTAATTTATAAACAGCATCTATTTGTTAATAAAATACGATCTCACATCTACATAATATAGTGTTTATTTATATAATTCAAAATAAATTTATATTTTATATAATTTCAAACAATTGAGTATATTAGTAAATATTACTATGAATAATTCTATAACAATATTATTAAAAATTAAGATTAATAGAATTTTTAAAGGGGGGTTATAACTTTGCACGCTTACAGGTCACAGTACACATTTATAGAATAATGAAAGCGTAGCCCGGGGAGCTTGGCTTAATCATATAGGTTTTCACTTAATATTTTTCAATTACTTTATGTTACTAATCAAATCTATATCAATTGATAAACATTTGTTATGTATACATGTTAAAGAAATATGAGAAAATTACTTTTATAATGTTTGTTAAATTATGAAGTAAATATGTTTTAACATTTTAATTTGTGTCTAAATAAAATAAAACGTTCCTTAGGTAAATATAGACTCTAATCAAACATTGAAAATGTCTACAATAAATCATTACAAATAATTATGCTTTTTTTAGTAGAGCAGTATTAGGTTACAGAGAATATCAGGGTTAAAGTTTAGTGTACTATTTCAATACACACTTACTCAAGTGTATATCCAGTATATATATATATATATATATATATATATATATATATATATATATAGAATATTGAGATATAATTTTTATATGAAATGATAGATTTCATAAGTAAATGAAAATGAATAAATTACGTAATAATATTAATTTTTATTTAATTAATTTTGTAATGAAAATTCTGAAGGTATCCCTAGTAAGTCATTACAAAATATTATTTAAATATGTTTCAACTTTAAATAAATGATCTAAAAAATATAATATTGTATATAAGAATTAAAAAATGAGAGTTTAAATCATATACATAACGACAGAAATAGATTTACGTCCATGTTATTGTGTGCTCTTATTTCAACATCTATACCAATAGTAATCTATATGGTAGACTCGTCTAAATTCAATTAAGTAGATACCTAGTATAGCATAAAACATTCCTTAAGTACTGTTTACATTAGTTGTTAAATATCACTGTCGTGAGGTACAGTGGAATATGTGGACTAGGCTACTGATGTTAGTTCGATCGGTATATAATTGTGTATACATAAATGATCGGTTCTCATGTTGAAACCATGGATCGCTAACGAGAGAGCGGCTTCGAAGGGACATTAGAGCCATATATGGTTATAAGTGAAAACTTCATCTAAGTTCCTGGATGGGATAAAGGACTCCACCAAATAACAATAACAATGATGGTAAAGTGTACCGTTCACTGTAATGAATGTTGACCTTACGTGTAACCAGGTAGTACTGAATACACACGCACACACACACACACACACATACACATACACACACACACACACTATAGATTACAGTCTAGTAGTGTTTCACCTACTGAGATTAGTCAATGCTTCGCGAATGTAATGAACAGATTCACTATTAATCTTGTTATTGTATCAATGTAATTGAATTAAAACATTAACGATAATATAGTGTATCTATAATTTTTATAATAATTTATCATCGATAACATAATGAGTATACAAATATACATATATATATATTGATGTATTGATGTATTGATGTGTGTTGAAACCTAAACATATTGGAGACCATCATGAAGGCAGTTCTACCGTTGGCTCTCATCTTGATGTCCACATTGCCGTACATACCTAGTAGTTCACATAGCTGTAGGGTGTTGGGTGAGGTTTAGAGTGATAGGGTAGGGGATGGGGGTTAGTGAATACATTTAGGGTAGGACGCATGTTCAAACCCCATTCCGGAGAATTACAATACGTCTTACAATAATATTTAGAAGTGATATTATATAATTGTGTATAAATAATCTTGATCGGCTCTCGTTAAAACCATGGATGCCTTAACATGAGAGTGTCTTAGAATGGACATTAGAGCCATATATGGTTATAAGTGAAAACTTCATCTAAGTTCCTGGATGGGATGAAAGGACTCCACCAAATAAAATAACAGTTAGAAAGTAAATAGGTGGTTAGGAAGATATGAGATCGTGTAGGAAGATAGTCACTTTATGCATAAATAGGTTAGGTCTAGTATACTAGTAATAAGTGGATAATTACTAAGCATAGCTAACATTAGGATAGTATGCATCTGTAGTTAACTATCCCACACGACATCGGGGATACGGGCAACATTCTATTGTGTGTGCGTACATTCACAACTAGTGTTGTGAGGAATGGTTTTAATGTGTTTCTACCAGTGCACTGGTTTGTTAGAGAGAGAGAGTTGTATTGTTAGAGAGAGAGTTGTATTGTTAGAGAGGGAGTTGTATTGTTAGAGATAGGGAGTTGTATTATCTGCTGATGTACATCATAACACTTGTTAAGAGGGGTTCATACCAAACAAACAGCCTTATAATGTTGAACATACAAAGTTGTCAGTTTCAGTGTGAACGGCTATACCGATATCAGGCAGGTAAACGCGTGCTTTATATAAATTACCTATTCAATCTTCAAGACTTGCTCGATATCGATTAAATGTTTTAAAACGAATAAATAATACATTATTGTTAGTGTGGAAGCAGATTTAAGAGGAATAATCAGTACTAGTGATTCAAATGAAATGGAATTTTGTGGTTTTGTCGAAAAAAATACACAATTATATTCGTTTCGAAATAATTAAAACTGGAATCGGGGTTGAGTTGGCTTCGAAACTTTCACAATTTCATTATTTGATAATAGAAAATTATAAACATAATTAATATGATTTTATTTCAGGTAATGTAAAATATATTAAATATTTTAAATAAATAATAAGGATCAATTTTAATTTTTATAAAAAAAAAATCTAGATCAGTCTCAGACTCAGAATCTTGCTCGGCTCGACTCAGAAATAATTATCTCATTTGAATAACTAATCTCGTATTCTTAAATATATATATTGTAATTTGATAATTTTCCATATGTGGTTATTATAGTAATATTGAAGTCATTTATTCACTTAATATACTATTGTTTGTATTGCATGAAACCTGAATATTTACGAGTACATTAAAGGATACTTTTTTGGTAACATTTTTAGTTCCATTCAATGAAAAGTGCCATCTATCGCGGAATAACTTCTCTTAATCATTCCAGATGTAATAAAAAAAAATTTTTAAACCGACAAAAATTCAGAAATAGATAAAAATATTAAAAAAAGATAGTAATTTACATTGAAAAATAATGACAAATTTATCAATGGAATAATAAAAAAAAAATGTATATTATATAGTCTATCCTCATTATATAAATATAAAATTATTATAAAATTATAACAATTAATATAAAAATAGGATATACTTATTAAAAAAGTAAGTTTCATTGCACATTTTTTAATAACACTATTTATTTTTGGTTAAATTTTATTTATATTCATTTAAAAAAAATGAATGTGAAATTTTACATACTTTTTTACTTTTTTAATATTATAATATATTTATATGTCAAATATTTCACTTTTATGATAGAGCTGTATAGTGTACAGTGTACATTGGCCTACTAAAACGTGATCGTTTAGAAACCATTACAGCATCAGATTACAACATCGACTTAAGTCGGCCCACTATTAAAACTTTCAAATAGCTTTCATCATACCCTAATCATACTTTGGCCTACTTAACCAACGTATTGCTTACATCGTAGTCTACAGTTGTACTTAATACCCCATAATCGTTTAAATCATACCCTAGGTACATACACTTTGTCCCACTTTATCGTAACCTAGACGCGTACTTTGACCCACTAACGTAGACATCGTCGAGATCTGGTGAGTCTTTGTGTCGCGCCTGAATGAACATCTTGGTGGTGGTAACGCGGCTGCTCGTACTGCGCTCCAGGTTCTGAAACCGTAGTGGTCAAGGGTTAGGTGTGGGTGAGGGTGAGGGTGTGGGAGTGTAGGTATGCGTACGTGTGTTGTGTATATGTGTGTGGATGTGTGCATATACATTGTACATTGTATAATGTAAAATATGATTCTGATATATTTACAATAACAATAATTTATACATATGAACAATGTACAATATACATTGTTCATGTGTGCATATGTATAAATGAGTGTTATTGTAAATATATCAGAATCATAATCATAATAGACAACAGTACACCAATACTAGTGGTAATAGTTGTGATATACTAATGTAAGGTAATGATAATGTTATATCTGTTATGTATAATAATATCAATAAAATGGTCATTACATGATGTAATTGAATCAATAGATTCGTATATATCTCTATTCGTAGATTTTAATATCATTTCATTTAGTTTACACTTAATATAAATTAACACACACATATATATATATATATATATATATATATATATATACAGTGATGGGCACTGATCCTTTTTTTCCTGTATCAGCGATCCCAATCCCGATCCTCTCTTATGCGATTCTTTTCCCGATCCCGATCCTAAGTTTCTTACCCGATCATGATATTATTTATATATTTAATCAATACGATTTTATTTCATAATTCGAAACAATATATATGTAGGTAATATAAATTGTTAATAATTGTAAATAATATTAATATTAATATATTTGATTATATTTCAATAATAAGTCAATTGAATTAAATGCATATATTGAATGTATATCATATAGACTATATCATATAGTGAATTAAATATAATTTATTTATATAAATGCATTGAATTGGATACACATATCTACTCATTGTACATTGTACGTTGAGTCAAAGTCGGTGGATTACTTATATGATATCAATTGATTAAATTCTATTATGGTAAAAATAAAAATTATTATTTAAATACCTACCTAGTTTTGCAATACCTTGGAAAACATTACAAAATAATGATCAATAAAATATCATATCAATGTAATAATACAATACTAAAATGTTGTTAATATTTATAAATAAATATAATAATATTAGAGTATCGTATATGCAATGATGGGCACCGATCCTGATATTCCATTCTTTACCCGATCCTTTGCCGATCCTCTCTTTCTTACTTGATACCGATCCGGATAGGATCGCCGATCAATGATCGCGATCCTGCCCATTACTGTATATATATATATATATATATTGAATGTAAATACTAATCACACACTAACTAAAGATGTCATGGAGGCTCTGATAAGATTAATGTTGTTGTTAAAGAGAAGCATAGTGTCGCTGTAGTCCGTAAAATTCAGTTCCTTAATGAGTTCAAACCTGCGCAGTACAATAGAACAATAGAATAATGATAACAATGATATCTTCGGGGTTTCTAGTATTATTGTTATATTAGTTATGTTTAAGATGTTATTTTTGGTAAAATACACTTTACTTTGTTCAGATAGGATACAATTTTAATAATTTTAAATAATTTATACCAGAATAGAAAATCAATAAGATATAAAAGTAATGAATTTTATTTTATTTTATTTACAGATTATACCATTTAACACAAAATTTCAAATTTCAAAATTACAAATAATAATTAGGGAATGATTAAATATAAATATGTTTTTAATATATTGATTGTCATTAATATTTTAATATATATATATATATATATATATATAGCATTATTATACTTTTTTTTATTAAATTCAAACAATAAATATTATTATAAATATTAATAATTATTTAATTGTTGTATTAAAAAATAATATAATTATATGTATACAAATATTATTAGTTTAAATACTACAAAATTTGTAGTACAAATTAATGGTGCTTTTCACATACTGAGATTAGTCAATGCTTAGTAAATATAATGAAGAAATTCACTATAAATCTTGTTACTATCAATGGCATCGTATTTAAACATTAACGATAATATATTTAATAATAATGTATCATTGATAATATAATGAGTATACACACATATATATGTATATATGTGTATACGTAAAGTACATTGACATATCGCATTACTACTAGGTGTGTGAATTAAACATGTAGCCATAGTCTTAGTCATACATTGAGGTAGGGGTAGATACAGCGGGGGTAGGGATAGATACAGCGGGGGTAAGGGTAGATACAGCGGGGGTAAATACAAACTTGACGTCTTTACAGGCGGAAAGGTGAATCAGGTGCAGGAAAACTGAAGGGGGGGACGGAATATTATGATGTAGTAGAACTACTACTATTGTAGTAGGTGTGTTCTGTACTATATTTAATTACGACATCATTATAATAATAATAATATTATTTGACGAATTTCTGTTTCATTTTCTATGTTATAATATCGATATACTGTTTATACTCCTAAAGGGCTTCAACTTAAGCTATATCATACTGCTTGTTGTGGCCCCCTATTATATTATCATCGCTTAGCTGATAACAGAGTGCTGCCACCTCATAGTGATAGCACCAATGATTCACCGGCAGTGTACACTGATCATAATCAACACACTCACACATACTTATAGCAGACATGATTAGTCATAGGGGTGATAACAATTGATAAGATTGTCAATTAGTGTAATCCCTTTTAGGAATCACATACACATACACATACACATACACATATCTATAATATTATATTAGGGTGCAGTGAATTTTGAAATAATTATGGCGGTCTGGTTATGTCTCGGGATAGTGATTTAAAGGCCTCACGATTACATTACATTTCAGTGCATGCGAGAACTTATACTTGTCAATACGAATTAATTCACATTCATAATAACATATATTACTATTATTAAATATTATTAAATTCTATTATATAACTTCATAACGTTAAACATGACATATGTCTTAATATTAAGAGAATGAAATAATGCATAGATAATAAGTTTACATAAGTCAGTATTATATATATATATATATGATAATTAATATTTTGGGTTTGAGTTGGTTTCACTAGTTTGGTTTAATTTAATTTGGTTTAGATTGGTTTAGTTTTGATATAATTAGGTTTTGTTAGTTGCATTACATCCAGTGTGAGCCTAATAAAATAATATATAAATTATATATACACATCACTCAATCTTCTTTTACTTTATTTATATTATATCATATATATATATGTTATATAGGCCTATGTTATATAATCTATATATTATCATATATACATATATATATATATATATATATATATATATATATATATTACATAATTATTCCTATAAATATAATATAACTCATCCCTAGCGTTACAGATACATCGTTATCTAGCATACATTACCACGTATATACTATTGTATTTATACATGCAATTACTGTTATCTTTACCCTTATAATGTTACGAATAATAGTGATATTTATTAGGATATTGTGAATGTGAATGCATTCGTATTGACCAATATAAGTTCTGGCACACACAGAAATATAAAAGTTGTGAGACCCTCCACTCGTTCTCAAGGTCATACTTTTGTGTTGCTACTTCGCATACATACCATTCAATATTATACAAGTACACATATTTAATATCATTTCTAAATTGTATTGTAATAAACTTTAAATGCCTTCATTTACATAAAATAATGTTTTTCATGTATTACTATCACTCAACATTCAATATATCATTGAATAATGGAAATAATGAATTTAAATTTTCAAAATAAGTAGAAAATACAACAGGCTATAATGTAATACTTTTTTTTTACTAATAATTATTTTTTTGTATTTTTTCTTTATTTATCAACGATAAATAAAACATATTTATAAACATATATTATAAATATTTTAATTAATGGATATGTAATAAAAAAATTATATATTATTAAACTATAGAAAAAAAAGCTGTGATTACCTATTATTAAATTTGTTTAATTGGATGTAATATAAGGCTTATAAACGCCTATCTTTTTTTACATTGAACGCGCGAAGGAAGTAACTCTCCTTAAGTGACTTATAAATAGTGAGAGAAATTTACAAATATCAAATCTAGGTTTCAGCTATTTATTATTAATTTCGGATCGGATATTTACATTGTAATAATTTTTGAATTACTATAATATTTATTATATATTATTTTAATATTTCAAATATTTTACAATTTTTGTTGTTGTAAATAACAATTTGTATTTCATTGTGTTTTAATGACTAATTATTAATAATAACTAATTATAACTTATACATATTAATTATTAAAATATTTATAGGATAATATTGTAGGTACAAATTTCACCTTCTCGTAAAATATATATTCTAATATTTGAATTGCTAGGCAACCTAATGTTGAACTTCACTAGAAGTTGCACTAAATAAGTCAGACTTCAGTTAAAGGCTTCAATGACTACAACTTACAAACCAGCGGGTAAGCTGCTGTTCGTGACTATATTAGGTACTTCACAGAATTAAATATAGATAGGAAATGAGTGATGTGCTAAACTAGGGTCAAATGGTGTGGGGTATTAGAGGTGTGATAGGGGGTATTAGGGGTTTGTTAGGGGTGTGATAGGGGTTATTAGAGGTGTGATAGGGGGTGTTAGAGGTGTGTTAGAGGGGTGTTAGAGATGTGATAGGGGGTGTTAGGGGTGTGGTAGGGGGTATTAGGGGTGTGATAGGGGGGTGTTAGGGGTGTGATAGGGGGTGTTAGGGGTGTGATAGGGGGTGTTAGGGGTGTGATAGGGAGTGTTAGGGGTGTGTTAGAGGGGTGTATATTGACCGCAGCGGTCACTAACCGAATCCTGTGATGTAGGCATCGTATCCTGCTTCATGAACCTTCTTGTTAGTCTCTGTGTTAGTCATGTAAAGTAGGGTTATTACTACTAACACTACATTAATCTAGTAGATAATCTGATTTATTTCCTGAAATTTAAATATACAAATATGTTGTTAATAAAAGAAAAGTATGTTCACGCATCCTAATATGGTAATACGAGAGTATCCAAGCATCTGAGAAAGTAACCGACTATTATATTTATTATTAATATGCTATGTTATTGTTTGTATAATAGTATAATAACTCGATTTATTTGTTATGAATTTAGTGCTTAATATAATTACATTTATCGAATATTAATGTCACTATTTTAAAAGACATAATTTATAATTGATAGCAGTAATAGGTTATAACAATGATAAGCATGATGGCATAAGCATGATAGCATAAGCTGATAGAGAACAATGTAATCTTACCATAGTCTCCACTTTCATCGTTCGTTAATGACACGGATGGGGCCAACAGTATTTGAAACTGACTTTTCTTTCTAAAGACAGAGATGATAGTCATCAAGATATAGAGAATATAACATGTTTTGTATATATATATATATATATATATATATATATATATATATATTTAGGAGTGAATATATAGTTATTATTAAATATTTGACTATACGATGATTCGATATTTACTTAAATTATATGATTTAATAATTATTTTATTCTAAAAATAGTTTATAGAGTAAAACATTTTAAAATAGTATAAATAATAAATAGAACAATTTCATAATGCTGCTTCGTATTATATGTGTGTCTTCCTACATTCTCAATGATTTATAATCGTTGGATAGAATATTTAATGGTGTATACGTATATTAATAGTATGTAGAATAGATAAAAGTTATATAATTATACATGTGTTGTAGATTTTCTATATAAAGCATATTCACATGAAATATATATAGAGTTGAATAATGTTAGTGACTGACTGTAGCGGAAATCAGACTGCAATAGAATTATTTATACAAAGGACGGTACATCGATTCTGCTGTTTTAGGACATACTATTCGGTAATTATTAAGTTAACGTTGCAGCGATGAAATACGTGCATGTCAACGACATATATCTTATATATTACTCGTAATAATAGTATATATATTATAGTATAATAATGGATTACACTGGAACAGTTGTCCTATGCGATTGTAGGATCAAACTAGACGTGTAATTAGATGTATCATGTAGCGTTGATGTGGCGTTGATGTGGCGTTGATGTGGCGTTGATGTGGCGTTGATGTAGCGTTGATGTGGCGTTGATGTGGCGTTGATGTGGCGTTGATGTGGCGTTGATGTGGCGTTGATGTGGCATTGATGTGGCGTTGATGTAGCGTTGATGTAGCGTTGATGTGGCGTTGATGTGGCGTTGATGTGGCGTTGATGTGGCGTTGATGTGGCGTTGATGTAGCGTTGATGTAGCGTTGATGTGGCGTTGATGTGGCGTTGATGTGGCGTTGATGTGGCGTTGATGTAGCGTTGATGTGGCGTTGATGTGGCGTTGATGTAGCTTTGATGTGGCGTTGATGTGGCGTTGATGTGGCGTTGATGTGGCGTTGATGTGGCGTTGATGTGGCGTTGATGTGCAGCTTATTTACATTAGAGTAAGTAAGACAACCCACGGCTTCGTACGACGTGATGTACCTACAAACGTACCTAGCAATGTACTTAGGAATGTACCTAGGAATGTACTTAGGAATGAACTTAGGAATGTAACTATGAATATACATGTGAATGTATCTACACGTGTACCTAGGAATGTAACTATGAATGTACCAATGAATGTACCTATTAATATACCGAGCAATACTAACGATTTTAGGTCAGTGTACAATGTACCCAGATTGAAAAATTTTGTGATTCCTATTTTGTCCATCATCTGTGATAATAGTGATGAGTCATTACATATACGGGCCGCGACAATAGCCAATATGCTATAGCTTATTGTGAAGCATTTTAGTAGGGAAAATCATATTAGTATTATAAACTAGAACACGATACAGAAAATAAACACAATTTTCCGTATACATATTATTATTATTATACGTGACACATGCGACATATTGACACATGCGACATATTGACACATGCGACACATGCTACTATTGTATTGAATACACACTGCTTGGTGTCGGGCTTCAAATACGGTAGCATTATCTACTGACTTAATACGAATACCTGCCTACTACTAGTGGCGAAAGCTTGATATAATAATATAATATAATATAATATATATATATATATGTGTTATGTAGTGTGGTTTGAGTAATGGGTATAAATGAGTTTGTATCATTATATATAGGTATTCAATGCGCGGTTATCAATAAGCGGTATAATTGTGGGTATGAATCGTATATAGACGATTATTATATTGAGTGTGGCGCGGAGTATTCGTCGAGCTATGTACGTTATATAACTAGTTAGGGTAATATTAGAGGTATGAACGGCCAGTTATAGAGTAACGATGAACAGCGACTACAATGCACGACCCTGAACCAGCGAACATGACCTCACATAGAGATATCGGACCAGTGTAACATAATTGATACTGGAAAGTCGTAATAATATCTTCCGTATATTAATTAGACAGCATGCGCAATTGTATAGTCACGCTCCTAAATATATCGTGGGCGTGGTTAGACAGTTGTGGGCATAGTGAGACCTATTGTGGGCGTGGTTAGACATATTGTGGGCGTGGTTAGACAGATTTCTAAGGCTTTCTACGACTCGACTTTGAAGCGAACGCGTCGAGGAAATTAGCTAACATAGTCATAGAATATAACGCGAATAAAGATACCTGGAACCTGCATAGTCTTATTTACATTATTCACATAAAGTAGTAGTAGGGCATTACATAACATATATATATATATATATATATTACTATAGTAAATTTTTAGAATGTACATTATATAAATATATATTTATATATATAATTAAAAATAATTAAAAATAATATAAATACATACATCATCATACACATATACAGATACGCATACAATATACATATATACACAAATAACATATACATGCTAAACATACAGAGTCTATACATACAATGCCGGTGTCGTATTGAGATGATAACAACTATCGATATGATACCAAATGAACTTTGACATCTCTATTATCGCTCATAGATTTTTTAAATTCACATTTACAGTGTTATAATAGCATATTATAATATTGGATATTAAATAATTAGCATTGTATATAAACATTACCATGTTGGTAATAAAAATGTATACATATCAATAGTTGTTATCATCTCAATACAGTGACGGCGACTAACTGTTTTACTGCGGTAGTAGATACATCTGGTATCGTAAACAGCGGGAAACAGCCGATGAATCTCATTCTTAAATATCGTTAAACTCTCTACAATGATAGGTCGATGGTGATCGGCGATGATATTCGAATATAGGGAGAACTTGGCATTTTAGAATGGGTTATATTATGTTATTATGTTATTATTATTATTGTTATTATTATTATTATTTATTATCAGACTTAGGTTATTACACCAGGTTAATTATAGAAGCAGGAAACTTACGAAAGAACCGCTATGCAAACGGAGAACTATTAGATGTGCAAGTTATTTAAGATGATAAAGTTGCATTAAGTTTCTACAAGAAAACATGTTTTAGTTGCACTAGTTCATTAATAATGAACTAATTATAAGATACATTCCAGAAAATGTGTAATTCTATATCGAAATAAATAGATAATTTTGAATGTTGATACATGCCGCCGCATTATTAGTACATCCCCTCTACTGAACACGATACCATAGCATCGGTTACCATAGCAACGGAACCGATAACAACTCTAATCAGGTGATTAAAACACTAGAAATGGTAACCACGAACCATCGTTAACCCTAGCAACAATGACTACTGTAATACCTTGTAACCTGGCAATTGTAACTATGTAATTAGTAACCATGGTAACAGTAAATACGGTAACTATAGGTAACCCTAGCAACAGTAAATATGGTAACTATAGGTAACCCTAGCAACATTAACCATCCTATTATTATGCCTATTAACGGTATCCATGGTAACTATAGGTAACTATGGTAACTATAGGTATCCATGGTAACTATAGGTAACTATGGTAACTATAGGTAACCTGGCAACGGTTGATAGAACTTGTCGTAGAACAGCAGTAGATCTGATAGACAGTTGTGTCCTACGATGGGCTGTGGTGAGGTATATTGATATATTAAAATGTAATTCATTATCTTTAAAATGATATATAATATATCATATACAATTAAACATAAGTGCTTCAAATACGAAGTTTAATCATACACCTATTCAAAATGGTGGGATTTAATAATTAGAAAATTATGCAAGTAAAACTTTAGATGCCAATATCCCTGGTGTTTTTTGTTGATTTTTTTTTTTAAATGTCTATATCTTTTGAACTCTTATATTAATCTTTATAAAATTGTCTGAGTATATACCTAATATAGGGTTATTATTATATAGGTTTTTAATTATTTGAAAAATAATAAAAAAAATTGGTAATAAATTTATTTTTAAATAATTTTAATATTATAATTAACTTTTCTTTAAGGAGCATGGGTAAAAATCATGAAAAAATATAATTTTCGTATTATTTTATTATTATTTATTTATAATATTTGAAATATTATCTTTAAAATGGTATATAAATAGTTTGTTTACGTAAAATAAAACTGATAAAAAGAAGCATTTTAAAACAACTATAAATAAAAAATAATATTTGTAATAAATATATTAAAATAATTTATTTCATGTGAATTCGTAAAATGCATATTATTACATTTTTATAAGATAACATTTATAAAATTTAAAAACTAAAGGAAAGATTAGTATATGATGAATTAGTGTATAGGTGGCGCTTTTATTATGAAATATAAATTGTGATAGGTAGATCTTTTGAAAAATGTGTGTTATAATTATATGATTTATTATTTATATTATTTATACTGATTCTATATTATTTATAACTGTTTTTTTTATAAAATTAGTATATATTATATAAATTCTACAATATGTATCTATTAATTTTCTATAACTATACTGATATCTATATATATATATAGAACTGCCTGTGTGGCTCAGTGGCTAAGGCGTCAGACACACAAGCAGTAGGACACGGGTTCGACCCTCGTCCGGACCATTAATTAATTTTATAAAATGGGTCTTAAAATATTATTTAGAAGTGATCTTATATAATTGTGTATAAATAAATGATCGGATCTCGTTAAAACCATGGATGCCTTAACATGAGAGCGGCTTCGAAGGGACATTAGAGCCATATATGGTTATAAGTGAAAACTTCATCTAAGTTCCTGGATGGAATGAAAGGACTCCACCAAATAAAAATAACAATAACAATAACAATATATATATATATATATATATATATATATATATTACATGTATACACATTCAATATACATAGATATACCCGTGTATTAATTTATACATATATATGTCATTTATTTGTAACATATCAATACAATTTAATTTAACTTTAAACTTGATTTATACAAAATAATTATTTTTACCAACTACGTTCACTATAATTTTAATAAGTTTAGTAATATTGCTTTATTCTATTTAATTATTTTTGCATTATATCCATATCATATGTAGCTTTATTATTCTAGTTTTTGTATTGATAAGAATTTATATTTATTTTTAAAATAGTATTTTGGTAACATTTTTGTTGATATTTTGTAGGTCATGCATATGTAGGACATACATATGCATAACTCTTAGATTATTAAAAATAAAAACTTGGAAATTATGATTAACAATTATCAGATTAATTAGTATACAACTAATTAAAAATTTAATAATTTTAATATAAATTACTTAGTGAATTAAGTATTAAAAATTAGTCCTTTTTTGTATCTTTTACATGTAAACGAAAAACCTGTGCCGCGTGCCCTTAATTAATAATACATTTATCATTTTATTATGTACCTATAAAACTAAGATGAATGTTATCTAGATAATTAACAAAAAATAGAAAAAAATACTAATAAATAGAAAAGATATAGATTGTTAAAAATAGCTATTTTTCCCTATCTTTTACATGTAAACGCCGGCCCTTAATAAATATGTTATGAATAGTCGAGCTAGCTCGATCTGGTAAGATAAGTGAAGAAAACACATACGTAAACAAATTTGTTTACATTTTTAAAATAATTTATATTATTATTATATATATATATATATATATATATATAATTTATAAATTATTATAAATAAATGTATACTATATAAATGATTATATAATGTTAGATTACACAATAAATAATTAATTTATATTATTATTATATATATATATATATAATTTATAAATTATTATAAATAAATGTATACTATATAAATGATTATATAATGTTAGATTACACAATAAATAATTAATTTAAAATTTCAATTTTATAATGGAGTGATATACTTTTTATGTTATTTTTAGATATATTCATTTGGTTATTTTTGAAAGTTGCTAAATAACATGTAATCGAGTATTATAAATAATATCATATACATACACTTTATTATAAATAATGTTATATATATATACTTAAAGTTTATGTTTATATACACTATTGTACTAAGTAATTTATATATATATATATATATAATTTTTTTCCATTGCAGAAGATTTTATCAATAAATGTTGAACAATAAAAAACTTCTATATGTTTAAGTAACATTTAGTAACACAAAATAAAAGTTATTGAGTACATTTAATTTGAAGTATACATTAATATTTGTTATACTAGATAAACCTATAGGTATATTAACTATATGTTGCGGAGGTGGTTATATCTATTATTTACTTTAACCGTATTGATGGTAAGAAATACGGAGATGAATTAAAATAAAATATTAAATTATATAATTTAGTAACGGCATTCATTGTTTGTATTTGAAAGCGAGTAACAATAGATTGAAATAGCAATATATATATTTAATGCATAATGTAAACCAATAAAGATATTCACATATTTTGTTAGTTTTAAAATTTAAAAAATCGATTTTATATTTATGAAATGTAATATATTTATACATTTATAGAATATAGTATTTTTCAATAATTATTATTTTATTATTTTATTTATTTATAAATTATCTAGAAGCTGACAAATTATTAGATATCATAATATATCGAATTTTGATGGTTATATATCGAAAATATCATCACATTTTTTTTAGTAAATGAAAGATAATTAATTATATAGTAAATGATTTTTAAATTTTGTTAAGCAACAAATCATCGTCGCTCTCTCTTTAATGCTGACGATAATTAAAGAGAATAATCGAATGCGTATACGATATCCAATGATAATAGAAGCTATTCGTGTAGCACCGATCTTAGAATAACTAATAGCTAACCTTTTTAGCCGCGATCAAAGCCTTGAACACGTGGGAGAAACCTATTGCGTATTCTATGTATCTAGTGGGCAGGGGTGGGGTATATATTAGGGTAGGCGGGGGGGGGGGGGGGGGCTATGTGATAGGGGGGCAGGGTTAGGTGATAGGGTAGTGGGGTTAGAATCTGAGCTATTGAATGTTAATCATTAACTATAGAAACTCGCGTCTACATTACATAAGATGATGGAATGAATAGAATACACAAAGTATATATTAAAGTGATGTGGCATTATACCCATGATCAGACACACACACACACACACACACGCATGTGTATAGCTTATGTTCAGGTGTGTCGCATTATACATACGAATAAGACATACAAGCGATACCTCTAGATTATATCAAGGTCATGAGAAACTTCTAGACTATATCAAGGTCGTGCGTAACCTCATGTGCTATTGATACATATGATCAGATGAACACACACACACACACACACACACACATGCATGCATTAGGATAGTCTCTAGGTTATTTCAAGATCATGTGATATTATACCTATATATCATACTTCATACTAGAACACGTGTGTGTGTGTCTAAAGTTCACTGTCAAGGTCATATGCTCGGTGAGGACACGTGAGATATTAACCTGGTTCTGTGTTCCGTTTCATCAATCTTAGTGATGGTCAACTACGAGAGGGGGGGGTAGGGTATTAGTGAGGGGGGTAGGGTATTAGTGAGGGGGGTAGGGTATTAGTGAGGGGGGTAGGGTATTAGTGAGGGTGGGTAGGATATTAATGAGAGGGGTAGGGTATTAGATAGAGGGCGGTAGTCTACAAAAGTGAGAGGAAGGTTAGGTTATGAGTGAATGGGGGAAGAGTATGAAGGAAAGGGGATCTAAGTTAATGGTTGTTGTGATATTTAATAATTTAGGATATGCTAATGTTTATCTGTTTTATTATCATCTTTATACTAATAATAGTAGTAATCAGCATGTATATAATACTAATAATAATAATAATAATCATTAGAAGAATTTTGTTTGTTTTCTGTTCTGTTTTCTAGGTTCTAATATTAATATATTTCTCTACTAAAGGATTTCAAAATAATACAGCTACATATTTTCCGTTTCTAATACCGTAACATATATACATTATTATTCTAATAAAATATAGCAATGATGAAGACAATAGCAGTGCCATATATACACACACCCACATCCTCACACACACACACACACACATATACCTACAAACACACACCCACATCCGCACACACACACACCCACACATACCCACACACACCCACATACACACATACACACACCCCCACACACACACACTATGCAGATCTACCTCATCCCCTTCTATAGCGGTCCACACATACTCGAATGTAGTCCTGATCTCCTCACTGATGTAGTTGATATCTATGTCCGGCCCTGTTATAGTAGTAGTCATGTGTTATGATCTCTAGTAGAGGTATTATAGGTTATTAATGGTTTAAACATTCACTTCTTACGAGCTATCAAGCTATCAACGAACAGAGAGTTTCATTCGACTAACTTATATAAACACACACATACAGCCACACACATACTCACACACATGCGAACACACACCCACACACCTACTTACCTACACACACCCACACACACACCTACCCACACATATACTAACCGGGTTTCAGGTGCATAGTGTCCCCACGAGAAGACTCTGTCAGCCAATCGTTGATCTTCTCGTAGATTTCGGGTAGTTTGTGTTGGAAACTGGGGGCGTGGTTACACCATTAAGATTGTGTAGTATTGGATTGTGTAGTATTGGATTGTGTAGTAACATTATGTCAGTAACTTCATACGACGCTATCGAAATATTCTACATGATAATAAGTAAATATTAGCATTCGTAATTATAGATAAATAATATAATAGATAGGTAAGTACTAGTTTACTTGAACTCTTTCAAATACTTTAATATTTAAATATATTAGATCTAAAAAAATATTCGATATAAAGCACTTTATAAAATATTAAATTATTATTAAAATTAAATTTTTTGAAATATTACAATTATTAAATTTAAATTTATAAAAGGAGATATTATAATAATAATTTTCTTAAAAGTAATATTAATTTTATTTTTTAATGATTTCTACACAAGCTTGAATACACACCAACCAATACATACTCACACACACACAAAGAGATAGACTAACTTATCCTTGTATATCAACGACTGAAGCTGTAATTTAAGTTCCTGCGGTCTATTCAGGTACCTGATTCCATCCTCTATCCACTGAGAGCGGGTTTTAAAGGTAGGTAGTGATAGGGGGGTAGGGAGGTAGTGATGGGGGTAGGTAGGTAAGTAGTGATGGGTAGGTAGGTAGAGATGGGGGGATAGGAAGTTATGGGTGGTAGGTAGATATGGGGATAGATATGTAGAGATGGGGTTAGGTAGGTAGTGATGGGAATAGGTAGGTAGATATGGGGTGGTAGGTATAGATGGGGGGTAGGTAGGTAGGTTAGTTAGCTAAGAATCAAGTGTACTGAGTATTAACATTATATGTATACAGGTGTGTATATGTGACGAATGATATTATTCTGAAGTTTGTTAACAAAGATGATAAATAGTTCAGAATATTCCGTTATGAAACTATATGATGATTATGATGATGATGATGATGATGGTGATGATATTGATGATATTGATGATATTGATGATGACGATGATGATGGTGATGGAGTGAATAAAAAAAGAATACATTTTTTATAAGAATTAGTTATCGAAATTTCCAAACATCAAATCCCAGTTTTGTGGGTACTATGTACTAATCTCAGCTAGGATATTCACTGTCAAGAATATAACAACTATTATATAAAATATAATTTATATTTGAATATTTCAAATATTTGTTTAACTTTTTTCGTAAGAAACATATATGTATCGAATCTTCATTTTAATGATTTAGAATTGTTATTGTTTTCTTAATATATAAATTATAAATATTAATAATTCAATTCAATGTAATTTTGTGAATAATCGTTTAATTTTCTCGATATCTATATTTTAAATATTTTAATTTTTCAAGGATCAAATTTTCACTTTTCAACTTATCAAAACTTTAAACTACTTGTTAACTTGTAGGAATATCTATGTGTGAACGAAAAGGCGTATAATATAATAAAATATTCAATTTTATATATAATTTATTTATTACTGTATAATATACAGTGTATAGAAATGTTATATTAATATTGTATGACTAACATTACTGAAGTTGAAACGGTTTTGTTTCAAAAATTGAAGTGAAGACGCCTGTAATAGGTGTATTGTTATTTATAGTTAATTGTTATGTAATGCTGATAATATATATTATATATTAATATATACGCATGAAAATGCTACCGTTGTTTATATATTGTACCATTAATTCATTTCTAACATTTATGTATAATTTGTATACAAATATTAAATTTTCACATTAGAAAGATCTGAATCTCCTATCTATCCCTCTCTATTTCCCTCCCTCCCTCAATTAATCTGACACATTAACACAGTATCTTTCTCCAACCCTCCCGCTCCCTCTCTTACCCTTCTATTATTCGATATATCTCTTTCTCCCTCGCTCCCTATATCTCTCCCTCTCTCCCTCCCTCTATATCTCTCTCATTCCTTCCTTCCCTACCTACCTCCCTCCCTACCTATCTCTCTCTACCTCCCCTTTCCATCTCTATCTCCTTTCTTCCTTCCATACCTCTTTCCCTCCCTCCCTATCTCTCTCCCTCCCACCCTCCCTCCCTCCACTAACCTGACACATGAACACAGTATCGTTGACGTTATCTGAACTCGGGAATAACATGAAGTTGTACGTCATTGATTTGTAACTGTACGCATGTATTAGCATTGTAAGTATACATCATACATTACTATATAATAGTATTCTTATTAATATTAAGTTTATAAGACATACAATCATTATTACAATTTCCGTTTGTATCATATAACTATATAACATAAATTGCCTATGAATATTGTATGTTGACCACTTATATATATAGAACATAAGTAAACACAAATGATTATAGCATGAATACACTGTATCAATAACGAGGGGGTGGGGCGAGTGTTTACATGGTGAAGAGGTAATGTGATGTCATATGTCTATGGTCATACTTCTACTACCCTATTATATGGTGGTTGTGCATTGACGAGGAGAATGTCATTGTTATCATCAAAGGTTGACAGGTATGGCTATGTAATGTAACATAACTTATGCTATTCACGATGTTACTAGGTAAACAACAAGTACGATGTCATAATACATCTTATCATTACTATTATACAGTAATGTGCTCAACTCATAGATATAAAGAAAGTGGACCTGTGCAATTGACAATGATATCTTCAAATTAATATAATATTAATATCTGTACAAATGATATCTTCAATTTAAATACACAAAATTACGAGGAATGTTGATATGATGTATTTTAAATATATAATTTTATTTTTAGTATAGATAGTACATTAAAATTGGTAGTAATCATCAATATATATATGATAAATACATATTATTATAAATAAAAAGTAGTGGGCCAGATAGTGGGTTTCGACTGCAGCGCTCGTAGAGGATAGTGCCATACACTACATTCAATTGCACAGGTCCACTTTCTCACTATATCGATGGTACAACTATGTAGTATTAGTAGAGTTTACTAATCATATAGATAGCATTAAATAAGAAGTGACTCGTGATCAGCTAATAATGCATTCTGAATATGTTATATATTCTGAAAGCATTATTGAGAGACATTATATATAATATATATATATATATATATATATATATATATATATATTATTAATATATATTATTAATATATTGTAGAATATAATTAATTAAATAACCTATTGGATTGTTCTTCTTTTATAAATATTGACATTCCTATAAATATTAGTTTTAATATAGCATGTCATATGGGTTCATATATTTATTGTTATGGTGAGATCAACCGTTACATATTAATATTAAGAATTAGATGTTAATTCTAATTTTGATCATTTTATTTAAATAATAATATATAAATACGATTATAATAAATAATAAATTACAAATTATCTTTATTTAGATGCATTTTTTTAAATAATTTAACCAAATATACATTGATTAATTTTAATGTTATAAGTATAATTGTAAGTTATAATAGATTAAAATAAGTATTATAATAGTATACATTATATAATATATCAATAATTTGAATATATAAATATATATAATGATCATAGTTAACTGAAAAACTAGATAAATGGGAAATTTACGAGTTTAGCAGAAGTACAGTGTTATATAGTTACTATAAATAAGTAAAGGAATTAAATAATTAAATGTATATCTAATACTAATGCATGTATACTGTAGTAACCGAATTGCATGATGATGTAGTTAGTGAATATCTTCCTTAGCTTCACATACCTCTGTTGTTCTCCATCAAACAGACTACAGAGGGGGGATGTTAATAGTAATGTTTGGGGCAGGGTTGTTTGGGTTTTTTCGTTTGGTTTTTTCAAATGGGTTTTTTCGGTTTTTTAAAATGAAAAAACCATTGGTTTTTTCGGTTTATTCGGTTAATTCGGTTTTTTCAAATTTTATTCATTAAATTTTATATAAATATAATAGTACTACATTAATAATATTATTAATACTGTATTAATATTGATTATGTTATAATATGTTATAATAATTAGAAAATGAAAATATTATATACATAATCAAAAAGACTCTCTATAGAGATATATGTTTATGATAATATATTATATAATAATAATGAATTTCATATTATGAAATATTATTGTGAAGTTTGTACTTTGCTGTCTAGGCTTTATAGACCAAAGTTTAACTCAGCTCTTCTAAGACAAGCAGGTGGAAGTAAGCTAATGATGCTATGGAATACGCTTGCAGATAGTATCAAGAGTTATTTAAAGAATTGGACATTAATAAAGATATTATCACAAAAATATCCAACATTGGATTGAAAAGAAGTACTGAAGATATGCTAAAAATAATGAAACCAATTTCTATATACTTAAACATGCTACAGAACGATTCAACAAAAAGTGCAGATGTTGTACGAATCTGGAAAGATCTAATTGATAATGTAACAAATATTATAGATGATGATCAAATAATCACGCCATACCATATGTTAATGATGAAATATTTAAAATAATGTAATCCTTAATGACAGCTAAAAGTTCTAGTGCTGGGGTAGAAAAATGTGTTCATCTTTTTGGTCTAGTTCAGCCAAAGTTAAGAAACAGACTTGGAGATGAGAAGGCTGGAAAACTTGTATATTTATTCAAATATTTTAATAGTTGATATCATAATCATATGCTTAATTTATTGTTAATAAATTAATAAGTTTGTGTGTTACGTTATTATGTATACATTATAATAATATGTGTTATTTGTTATTAATAAATACTAAATAAATTTAAAGAATTTTTAATAAATTATAATTATTAAAAAAACCGAAAAAACCGAATAAACCAAATAAACCCAAAAAACCCAAAAAACCATGAAAAAACCCAATAATCCGGTTTTTTCGAAAAAACCCAAAAAACCGACAACCCTGGTTTGGGGGTTAGGTGTATGGGGCTGTTAGATCATCTAATGTAGATGCATGTGGATGTTATATGTATGGGGGCTTTAAATATAAGGGGGAAGGGTTAGGTGTATGGGGGCGTTAGGTGTATGGGGGAGTTAGATGTATGGGGGGAGTTAGATGTATGGGGGAGTTAGGTGTATGGGGGGGTTAGATGTATGGGGGGTTAGGTGTATGGGGGGAGTTAGGTGTATGGGGAGTTAGGTGTATGGGGGAGTTAGATGTATGGGGGAGTTAGGTGTATGGGGGGAGTTAGGTGTATGGGGGGAGTTAGGTGTATGGGGGGAGTTAGGTGTATGGGGGGCGTTAGGTCTATGGGGAAGGGTTAGGTGTATGGGGGGGTTAGATGTATGGGGGGAGTTAGGTGTATGGGGGGCGTTAGGTCTATGGGGAAGGGTTAGGTGTATGGGGGGTGTTAGATGTATGGGGGGTTAGGTGTATGGGGGGAGTTAGGTGTATGGGGAGTTAGGTGTATGGGGGAGTTAGATGTATGGGGGAGTTAGGTGTATGGGGGGAGTTAGGTGTATGGGGGGAGTTAGGTGTATGGGGGGAGTTAGGTGTATGGGGGGGTTAGGTGTATGGGGGGCATTAGGTGTATGGGGGGAGTTAGGTGTATGGGGGGAGTTAGGTGTATGGGGGGAGTTAGGTGTATGGGGGGCGTTAGGTCTATGGGGAAGGGTTAGGTGTATGGGGGGGTTAGATGTATGGGGGGAGTTAGGTGTATGGGGGGCGTTAGGTCTATGGGGAAGGGTTAGGTCTATGGGGAAGGGTTAGGTGTATGGGGGGGTTAGATGTATGGGGGGAGTTAGGTGTATGGGGGGAGTTAGGTGTATGGGGGGAGTTAGGTGTATGGGGGGCGTTAGGTCTATGGGGGGAGTTAGGTGTATGGGGAAGGGTTAGGTGTATGGGGGGGTTAGATGTATGGGGGGAGTTAGGTGTATGGGGAGTTAGATGTATGGGGAGTTAGGTGTATGGGGGGAGTTAGGTGTATGGGGGAGTTAGGTGTATGGGGGGGTTAGGTGTATGGGGGGAGTTAGGTGTATGGGGGAGTTAGGTGTATGGGGGGAGTTAGGTGTATGGGGGGCGTTAGGTGTATGGGGGGCGTTAGGTCTATGGGGGGAGTTAGGTGTATGGGGGGAGTTAGGTGTATGGGGGAGTTAGGTGTATGGGGGAGTTAGGTGTATGGGGGGAGTTAGGTGTATGGGGGGTGTTAGATGTATGGGGGGAGTTAGGTGTATGGGGGGAGTTAGGTGTATGGGGGGAGTTAGGTGTATGGGGGGTGTTAGATGTATGGGGGGAGTTAGGTGTATGGGGGGAGTTAGGTGTATGGGGGGAGTTAGGTGTATAGGGGTGTTAGATGTATGGGGAGTTAGGTGTATGGGGGGAGTTAGGTGTATGGGGGGAGTTAGGTGTATGGGGGGTGTTAGATGTATGGGGGGAGTTAGGTGTATGGGGGGAGTTAGGTGTATGGGGGGAGTTAGGTGTATGGGGGGCGTTAGGTCTATGGGGGGAGTTAGGTGTATGGGGGAGTTAGGTGTATGGGGGGAGTTAGGTGTATGGGGGGCGTTAGGTCTATAGGGGGAGTTAGGTGTATGGGGGAGTTAGATGTATGGGGGGGTTAGGTGTATGGGGGGAGTTAGGTGTATGGGGGAGTTAGGTGTATGGGGGGAGTTAGGTGTATGGGGGGCGTTAGGTGTATGGGGGGCGTTAGGTCTATGGGGGGAGTTAGGTGTATGGGGGGAGTTAGATGTATGGGGAGTTAGGTGTATGGGGGGAGTTAGGTGTATGGGGGAGTTAGGTGTATGGGGAAGGGTTAGGTGTATGGGGGGTGTTAGATGTATGGGGGGAGTTAGGTGTATGGGGGGAGTTAGGTGTATGGGGGGAGTTAGGTGTATGGGGGGCGTTAGGTCTATGGGGGGAGTTAGGTGTATGGGGAAGGGTTAGGTGTATGGGGGGTGTTAGATGTATGGGGGGTTAGGTGTATGGGGGGAGTTAGGTGTATGGGGAGTTAGATGTATGGGGAGTTAGGTGTATGGGGGGAGTTAGGTGTATGGGGGAGTTAGGTGTATGGGGAAGGGTTAGGTGTATGGGGGGTGTTAGATGTATGGGGGGAGTTAGGTGTATGGGGGGAGTTAGGTGTATGGGGGGAGTTAGGTGTATGGGGGGCGTTAGGTCTATGGGGGGAGTTAGGTGTATGGGGGAGTTAGGTGTATGGGGGGGTTAGGTGTATGGGGGGAGTTAGGTGTATGGGGGAGTTAGGTGTATGGGGGGAGTTAGGTGTATGGGGGGCGTTAGGTGTATGGGGGGCGTTAGGTCTATGGGGGGAGTTAGGTGTATGGGGGGAGTTAGGTGTATGGGGGAGTTAGGTGTATGGGGGAGTTAGGTGTATGGGGGGAGTTAGGTGTATGGGGGGTGTTAGATGTATGGGGGGAGTTAGGTGTATGGGGGGAGTTAGGTGTATGGGGGGAGTTAGGTGTATGGGGGGTGTTAGATGTATGGGGGGAGTTAGGTGTATGGGGGGAGTTAGGTGTATGGGGGGAGTTAGGTGTATAGGGGTGTTAGATGTATGGGGAGTTAGGTGTATGGGGGGAGTTAGGTGTATGGGGGGAGTTAGGTGTATGGGGGGTGTTAGATGTATGGGGGGAGTTAGGTGTATGGGGGGAGTTAGGTGTATGGGGGGAGTTAGGTGTATGGGGGGCGTTAGGTCTATGGGGGGAGTTAGGTGTATGGGGGAGTTAGGTGTATGGGGGGAGTTAGGTGTATGGGGGGCGTTAGGTCTATAGGGGGAGTTAGGTGTATGGGGGAGTTAGATGTATGGGGGGGTTAGGTGTATGGGGGGAGTTAGGTGTATGGGGGAGTTAGGTGTATGGGGGGAGTTAGGTGTATGGGGGGCGTTAGGTGTATGGGGGGCGTTAGGTCTATGGGGGGAGTTAGGTGTATGGGGGGAGTTAGGTGTATGGGGGAGTTAGGTGTATGGGGGAGTTAGGTGTATGGGGGGAGTTAGGTGTATGGGGGGTGTTAGATGTATGGGGGGAGTTAGGTGTATGGGGGGGTTAGGTGTATGGGGGGCATTAGGTGTATGGGGGGAGTTAGGTGTATGGGGGGAGTTAGGTGTATGGGGGGAGTTAGGTGTATGGGGGGCGTTAGGTCTATGGGGAAGGGTTAGGTGTATGGGGGGGTTAGATGTATGGGGGGAGTTAGGTGTATGGGGGGCGTTAGGTCTATGGGGAAGGGTTAGGTCTATGGGGAAGGGTTAGGTATATGGGGGGGTTAGATGTATGGGGGGAGTTAGGTGTATGGGGGGAGTTAGGTGTATGGGGGGAGTTAGGTGTATGGGGGGCGTTAGGTCTATGGGGGGAGTTAGGTGTATGGGGAAGGGTTAGGTGTATGGGGGGGTTAGATGTATGGGGGGAGTTAGGTGTATGGGGAAGGGTTAGGTGTATGGGGGGTGTTAGATGTATGGGGGGTTAGGTGTATGGGGGGAGTTAGGTGTATGGGGAGTTAGATGTATGGGGAGTTAGGTGTATGGGGGGAGTTAGGTGTATGGGGGAGTTAGGTGTATGGGGAAGGGTTAGGTGTATGGGGGGTGTTAGATGTATGGGGGGAGTTAGGTGTATGGGGGGAGTTAGGTGTATGGGGGGAGTTAGGTGTATGGGGGGCGTTAGGTCTATGGGGGGAGTTAGGTGTATGGGGAAGGGTTAGGTGTATGGGGGGTGTTAGATGTATGGGGGGTTAGGTGTATGGGGGGAGTTAGGTGTATGGGGAGTTAGATGTATGGGGAGTTAGGTGTATGGGGGGAGTTAGGTGTATGGGGGAGTTAGGTGTATGGGGAAGGGTTAGGTGTATGGGGGGTGTTAGATGTATGGGGGGAGTTAGGTGTATGGGGGGAGTTAGGTGTATGGGGGGAGTTAGGTGTATGGGGGGCGTTAGGTCTATGGGGGGAGTTAGGTGTATGGGGGAGTTAGGTGTATGGGGGAGTTAGGTGTATGGGGGGAGTTAGGTGTATGGGGGGCGTTAGGTGTATGGGGGGCGTTAGGTCTATGGGGGGAGTTAGGTGTATGGGGGGAGTTAGGTGTATGGGGGAGTTAGGTGTATGGGGGAGTTAGGTGTATGGGGGGAGTTAGGTGTATGGGGGGTGTTAGATGTATGGGGGGAGTTAGGTGTATGGGGGGAGTTAGGTGTATGGGGGGAGTTAGGTGTATAGGGGTGTTAGATGTATGGGGAGTTAGGTGTATGGGGGGAGTTAGGTGTATGGGGGGAGTTAGGTGTATGGGGGGAGTTAGGTGTATGGGGGGAGTTAGGTGTATGGGGAGTTAGGTGTATGGGGGGTGTTAGATGTATGGGGGGAGTTAGGTGTATGGGGGGAGTTAGGTGTATGGGGGGAGTTAGGTGTATAGGGGTGTTAGATGTATGGGGAGTTAGGTGTATGGGGGGAGTTAGGTGTATGGGGGGAGTTAGGTGTATGGGGGGAGTTAGGTGTATGGGGGGAGTTAGGTGTATGGGGAGTTAGGTGTATGGGGGGTGTTAGATGTATGGGGGGAGTTAGGTGTATGGGGGGAGTTAGGTGTATGGGGGGTGTTAGATGTATGGGGGGAGTTAGGTGTATGGGGGGAGTTAGGTGTATGGGGAGTTAGGTGTATGGGGGGAGTTAGGTGTATGGGGGGAGTTAGGTGTATGGGGGAGTTAGGTGTATGGGGGGAGTTAGGTGTATGGGGGGTATTAGATGTATGGGGGGAGTTAGGTGTATGGGGGAGTTAGGTGTATGGGGGAGTTAGGTGTATGGGGGGAGTTAGGTGTATGGGGGGTGTTAGATGTATGGGGGGTGTTAGATGTATGGGGGGAGTTAGGTGTATGGGGGGAGTTAGGTGTATGGGGGGAGTTAGGTGTATAGGGGTGTTAGATGTATGGGGAGTTAGGTGTATGGGGGAAGGGTTAGGTGTATGGGGGGTGTTAGATGTATGGGGGGAGTTAGGTGTATGGGGGGAGTTAGGTGTATGGGGGGGTTAGGTGTATGGGGGGAGTTAGGTGTATGGGGAGTTAGGTGTATAGGGGGAGTTAGGTGTATAGGGGTGTTAGATGTATGGGGGGTGTTAGATGTATGGGGGGAGTTAGGTGTATGGGGGGAGTTAGGTGTATGGGGGGTGTTAGGTGTATGGGGGGAGTTAGGTGTATGGGGGGTGTTAGGTGTATGGGGGGTGTTAGGTGTATGGGGGGAGTTAGGTGTATGGGGGAGTTAGGTGTATGGGGGGAGTTAGGTGTATGGGGGGTGTTAGATGTATGGGGGGAGTTAGGTGTATGGGGGGGTTAGGTGTATGGGGGGAGTTAGGTGTATGGGGGAGTTAGGTGTATGGGGGGAGTTAGGTGTATGGGGGGTGTTAGATGTATGGGGGGAGTTAGGTGTATGGGGGGGTTAGGTGTATGGGGGGAGTTAGGTGTATGGGGGGAGTTAGGTGTATGGGGGGAGTTAGGTGTATGGTGGGTTAGGTGTATGGGGGGAGTTAGGTGTATGGGGGGAGTTAGGTGTATGGGGGGAGTTAGGTGTATGGGGGGGTTAGGTGTATGGGGGGAGTTAGGTGTATGGGGAGTTAGGTGTATAGGGGGAGTTAGGTGTATAGGGGTGTTAGATGTATGGGGGGTGTTAGATGTATGGGGGGAGTTAGGTGTATGGGGGGAGTTAGGTGTATGGGGGGTGTTAGGTGTATGGGGGGAGTTAGGTGTATGGGGGGTGTTAGGTGTATGGGGGGTGTTAGGTGTATGGGGGGAGTTAGGTGTATGGGGGAGTTAGGTGTATGGGGGGAGTTAGGTGTATGGGGGGTGTTAGATGTATGGGGGGAGTTAGGTGTATGGGGGGGTTAGGTGTATGGGGGGAGTTAGGTGTATGGGGGAGTTAGGTGTATGGGGGGAGTTAGGTGTATGGGGGGTGTTAGATGTATGGGGGGTGTTAGATGTATGGGGGGAGTTAGGTGTATGGGGGGGTTAGGTGTATGGGGGGAGTTAGGTGTATGGGGGGAGTTAGGTGTATGGGGGGAGTTAGGTGTATGGGGGGAGTTAGGTGTATGGGGGGAGTTAGGTGTATGGGGGGGGTTAGGTGTATGGGGGGAGTTAGGTGTATGGGGGGAGTTAGGTGTATGGGGGGAGTTAGGTGTATAGGGGGAGTTAGGTGTATGGGGGGAGTTAGGTGTATGGGGGAGTTAGGTGTATGGGGGGTGTTAGATGTATGGGGGGAGTTAGGTGTATGGGGGAGTTAGGTGTATGGGGGGAGTTAGGTGTATGGGGGGAGTTAGGTGTATGGGGGGAGTTAGGTGTATGGGGGAGTTAGGTGTATGGGGGGAGTTAGGTGTATGGGGGGAGTTAGGTGTATGGGGGGAGTTAGGTGTATAGGGGGAGTTAGGTGTATGGGGGGAGTTAGGTGTATGGGGGAGTTAGGTGTATGGGGGGTGTTAGATGTATGGGGGGAGTTAGGTGTATGGGGGAGTTAGGTGTATGGGGGGAGTTAGGTGTATGGGGGGAGTTAGGTGTATGGGGGGAGTTAGGTGTATGGGGGAGTTAGGTGTATGGGGGGAGTTAGGTGTATGGGGGGAGTTAGGTGTATGGGGGAGTTAGGTGTATGGGGGAGTTAGGTGTATGGGGGGTGTTAGATGTATGGGGGGAGTTAGGTGTATGGGGGAGTTAGGTGTATGGGGGGAGTTAGGTGTATGGGGGGAGTTAGGTGTATGGGGGGAGTTAGGTGTATGGGGGAGTTAGGTGTATGGGGGGAGTTAGGTGTATGGGGGGAGTTAGGTGTATGGGGGAGTTAGGTGTATGGGGGGAGTTAGGTGTATGGGGGGAGTTAGGTGTATGGGGGGAGTTAGGTGTATGGGGGGGTTAGGTGTATGGGGGGAGTTAGGTGTATGGGGGGAGTTAGGTGTATGGGGGGAGTTAGGTGTATGGGGGGGTTAGGTGTATGGGGGGAGTTAGGTGTATGGGGGGAGTTAGGTGTATGGGGGGAGTTAGGTCTATGGGGGGGTTAGGTGTATGGGGGGAGTTAGGTGTATGGGGGGAGTTAGGTGTATGGGGGGAGTTAGGTGTATGGGGGGAGTTAGGTGTATGGGGGGTTAGGTGTATGGGGGTGTTAGGTGTATGGGGGGAGTTAGGTGTATGGGGGGAGTTAGGTGTATGGGGGGAGTTAGGTGTATGGGGGGTTAGGTGTATGGGGGGAGTTAGGTGTATGGGGTGTAATAAGCTATGTAGCGTGTATGTTACACCAATGTCACTCCAATGTTTACCTACTATGTTGGTATAATATACCTGGTGATAGCCTCATCTAAATCATAGGTGCTGATACTTTTGGTGTGGCATAAGCTCAAGGGGGGAGAAAGCTTTCATTTTAATGTTGTACAACAATTATTTTACTTTAGCATATTAAAATATAATTCACAATCTTTATATGTTCTCGTATACGCTCTAATTAGGGTGAAACCTGTTCGTTATAGATTTGTTTTTATCTTCATCGAATGCATTGAGACCGGAAAACTCGGTGTCGAAAGCTGTAAAAGAGCAGGATACAATCAGTAATAGACAAACCAAACAACAATAGATTAAAGGTGGTGTAAAATTAAATTATTATTATTTTTTTAATGTTATATATTTACAGTTATATTATCATATATTATATACCTGTATATATAATCTAGAATTATTTGTTTTATTTTAATTATTTTGACCTCAATAAAATATCTTACAGTGAGAGATACAGTAATACAAAGTTATACGCAATGTAAAAATATTTCATATATTGGATATATAGTTTGGATCAATTATGTAAAGTTAACAAACTTTTACAATATAAATGTATATATATATATTTATGATGTTTATTGATTCATATTATATTATAAATATTAGTATGAATTAAATGAGTGGTTGTGCGAAAGTAGCGAGTTTACGTGTAACGGATAGGGAAAAGGGATATTTATTAATTTCTATAAACTTTATTATTTATGATTATTCTTTTTAAATTTGTTGTTGTATATATTAACGATATTTAGTTACATCAAAGCCCTAGGGCTTTGGTATTATGATATATATATATGTACATATAAAACATGACTACATTACTTGGTGAATAATTTACTGTGAAATATAACGCCCGATGCGAAATATTTACTTGCATTATCGGTTATAATCGTGACTTATTGGGGGGCCGATATCAGTATTCAGCTAATTTATAAACACTCTATTAAGTGAATCAGTGACATCGTATTATATTCTATATATTGATAATATTAGAGGGAACACTACCACCCAACTTATATTACTGTGTCCATAATATGAATTATCTCGAAGCAGGCCGCCGATTGTTATTATAATAATGGCAGAGTTCAAGGTGGACGGTGTTATATGTCTACACATATCTATGTATTCATATATATATATATATATATATATATATTTATATATATATATATATATATATATATATATATATATATATATATATATATATCTACGTATTAATATAACCTATATATATATACATACATATACATATATAACACATGTACATATATACACCCATGTATTCACGTTCACATATACATTGAACGTTAATAGTCTAAATGCAAGACACACGATATTACGTAATAGTATTCGGCATACCGTAGACATGAAATACACAATCTTGTTGTTGTATGCCATAGACCGTGACACGGTTCAGGGCAGGAATGTCTCCACCACATGGCTACCCATTGGCGGAGCGCTTCATCATAAGCCACGCCCCTATTCGTATATATATCAGACGATATGCCACGATATCGTTGTCTCCTTGACCTTATATCTATACGTCGTACTACACGCTATAACTATACTTGTACGAACAATACACTTTAACACTGGACCCCTTGACTCTATGCTTTTCGAAAGCTGCGGGATATACACATTAACTAACATATTCTATTATACACAGGTTAACATAACAGACGGTACTTATATATGCACTACTGCCCATTATACGCATTATAAGATATTTTATAGTAACACAATATTTATAGGATCACTTGGGAATATAATGCAGCTAAAAAAAACAGCACAATAAAACCAAATGATAAGAAATCACACAATCCCAAAATAAAAATTGAACTCTGACATTCTAATAATAATAATCTTCGGCCTGCTTCGAGATTCGTGCATAATATTATACAATAAATTATTGAATAATTATTATTATAATAATATATATGATTTATTTTAATAAATTATATTACTACGATTCGTAGTACGAAAATGCATATCTTGAATTATATTTATTAAATAATTTAATATAATTTTACAGCTACAAGTCCAGTAACACTTATATTAAATTTAATTTATTTTTAAATATTATTTAAAATAATTAAAAATAATTAACTAATTATTATTATAATTATTATAAATCATTAAATATAATAGTATTATTTAAAATAATTAAAAATAATTAACTAATTATTATTATAATTATTATAAATCATTAAATATAATAGTTATAATAACCTATAAAGTCGCAATTTTTAATATTTTTTAAAATGTCAGGTAATAAACTATCAAAATTCTTGTTTGTTACTTGAGTCATATTTAATATAATACGATTATATTGTTTATTAATTTTATATATTAAAAAATTATTAAATTTAAATTTGGTTTGATTCAAAAATATATTATTCTATAATTAATGAATTTATCAAATTAATTATATCATGCCGTATCATGATGTAACTATATAAATATAAATTATAATTAAATTAATTTGTTAAATTACACATTTATTATTTATTGAATATAATATTATATTTAATTATTTAAACAATATTAGATAATAAAATAAATAAATATTTTATTTTCTTCTATTACTAATATCTAACTCCTAGGATCTAATTGGTTATTGAATTTAATTTCTGATTTAAAATTTTAAAATTATAATTTAACCCCTATATTTTTATTATATCTATAAACTAAGGTTATTTAATAGAATTATAGTAATTAATTATATCTATACATTTTCAGTATCTAGTTAATTAATTTATCCACAGATTATTATCTAATTATGTGTTAATATAATTTAAAAATGATTTGATTTTGTTAAAATATTTTTAATAATTTTAAATTAAAATCATTTTAAAAATGTAATAAATTATTATAATTATTATATCCAACTAAAAAGGGATAACAAATTAAATTAAAGGGAATACTTCAAATATATTTAAACTAAAGGGGCGATAGATCATATACAATTACAAAAATATCATATTAATAAACGCCTAATATTTACTCGATTACACTTTGTATATACAATTATTTAGTATTATAATTATTAATTATTAAATTAAATTAATTATTAATTATTAATTTAATACTTAGTATTATAGTATAATTATAATATTAATACTTACTATTATACTAAGTATTCAATATAATCAAGCAAGTTTTATATACATGTATATTCATTATGTTTGTGACAATCATTGTCACATGAGTTACATACAAATGATTGCAACTAACTATTAATTAAGGCTTATATTATATATTATTTATACATTCCATTATGTTATACTATTATATTGTTATATCAAATATAATATTTAATATGATAATGATTATGACATACTGAGTATGATTAGTATGAGTATGGTGTTCATTATGATAATGAAATGATATTATTATAATAATTATAATATATATATATAAATAAATATAATATTAGGTTAATCAACTATTAATAATTTATAATGTTCGTTAAATTATACTATCATTATGATAACCATAGTAGTAACTATATAATATATATTCAGAATTAAAAATAAATGTAAACTAAAATAAATTTTCCGATAGTCTGTATACAAATGTATGATGAAATATCGTATTTATAACAAGAAGCACAGACAATTATATGAATATTATTAAATTATATTTATATTTGAATAAGTTTTTTATTTATTATATTGTATGGTATTCAATAGTAACTTTGATAAGTTATATTGAGTATTTATAATCAATATGATGACGTGACAGTATATAATATACTATATGCATTATAGTACATGGATAATTAAAATATGTATATTATATAATAATTATAAATTATATATTTTTTATAAGATTAGTTTATTGAGAAGTATTTATTACTACATGGAGTGGTTAAACTTGAAGGTTAAAGGTTACATTTGGTATGTGAATAATAAATTAAAAGTACATAGATTATAAATGTATTAGAAATATATCATATTATATATAAATTATGTTTACTTGTATATATATAAATACTAAAGATATGTATATAATTAAATCGGTGTAATTTTATATCATATCGAATATATTTGTATTATTACATGTAATTATATAAACTCCATCAAGATATTCTAAAAATAATGAATTATTTATTATTAGATATAATGTCACACATTAAGATTACAGATAACTATTCCCGTCTACTTTGTGTATATTTTATGTTGTAGGTTAACGTTTCTTGCGATATATACGCATTCATTTATAAATAGTAATACACATGAAGAGATTCATACTCTATATCAAACTATAGTACTTTACTGTATTATATAGTATATATTACGATATTATTTTGATATTAATCATGCACCATATTATTGAATTATTTAAAAAATGTTAAATTTAGTCGAGATACAGTTTTTACCAACATTTATATACAAGATTTCTATCATATTAATATATCCTGCAACAATGATATCTATATGGTGTGTATTAATTATATGATGGATACATTCTATAGAACTATTTTTAAATATGACATAAATATTTCATAAATATATGCCAAATTGTAAGAGAGTAGGATATACTATGCAAGTTAATCGCTGAGTTAAAACTTGGCCGTACTACATATGTATTATATATATACGTGTGAATATATATTCAAATATATAGATATGCCCGGATGTAAATACATAAAGTTTGATATTGATTTAAGATCTCGTGAATCAACATCATCATTCAAAACATCATTAAAACATATTTATTTATAATTGCCTATGATTTATAAAGTACTTTTTGTTATTTAATATATCACGAGCCTATATTACCATTTTAATGGTATCTCATATTACCATGTTATTATAAACACTTTTGTTAAGTATCATTTAAAAAGTGTATAAACTCAAATAATAATAATAATAAATACTCGAACATTCACAATGTAAATATTCAAATCCGTTAACATGATAATATGAATGTAGGATCTACAATGTAGGTTACACACAAATATATATTATCTAAAACGTACAAAATATTACCTTATCTTCATTACCAAAATGCTCCTCTCATTATCTCCTGGAACTTTAGTAAAATTTCACTAAATTTTAAATTCAAGAACTTTTAAAAATTCCGGTCCCACTCTATGAAATTCCTTTCCACCTACCTATCATTCTATAGATCCCTCGAACTATTATTATTATCTAATTGTTATCGTATTATTTTTATCTTATTATTATTTTCTACCTGCGCGAGTGTCTATGGCCATATTTTAGTGCCTAATAAACCGTATATCATCATCACCATCATATACTATAAATCCACTGAAATTCTACTTAGATTCCGTGACAAGATGCCTCGTTACCTGTTCTACATCAGCTATATAGGGACTGCCTTTCAGTTAGTATTCGGTTAGTAGTCTAACCTTACCTCACATCTTGATCGGTAACTAATGCTGGGGTCGGTCTACTGGATGTAATGACTAATTAATATGCCCGCCTAGTATGAATGTACCTTGACTTTGATTATATCCGGCTTGTAACTAGTTATGCTATAAGAGATGTATATGTTATTGTGTATTAAGATAGAGTGACTGGTCTATATATATATTATATATATATATATATATATATATATATATATATATATATATATATATATATATATGTGTGGGCGTATCTATTAGTCACACTCCACTAGGAAGCCATACACGTGACAGCTATATATAGATGATGCTATATAATTATACTAGATATTTCACTTGATAAATCGCTAAGTAACGGCTACACGTACATCCCGCGTTAACCCTGAACCCGACTCATTGCGTTACACCGAGAACACTAACCCGACCAAGATGTAACGCACACACTCCGATACTGAGACATGGAGTGTAGACTTCCTAAATGGATGTATAGTATCACCAAAGATTTTCCGAAGGAAAGATATAACACTTACGCGAAATCGTGTGATTCGAATTTGTATACAAAATACCCCAGTGCCACCTATAGCGGGTTACTTTTAGGAACTATATGTTGTTTATAATGTAAATTCGTATTAAACTATACACTTTTAAAATGTTAAATAATATGCTTTAAATTAATATTTATATGATGAAAACTAAGTGTTCATTACTAATATATAACAAACAAATATGATATGTATGTTTTAAATACTACAAGTATATATTTAGTGAGTAAAAGCTAATCTATATCGCATATAATTTAATAGAGCAATGAAAAAATTGTTGTATTCAAACAGATCCGAACCTAAATCTATTTCAGTAATTTCGATATTACTGTTAGCAGCGGCATTGGGTATTACTAAATTACGTTGCATGCATAGGGAGTGTTATATCTTTGCTTCGCAAAATCTTTGGTATCACACTAACTCCAACATTGATCGCAACTTATAACGGTATTGAATAGTACACGCGTAGTAATGATAATAATGTGTGTACGTCCGTTTATTAAGCGATGATGACATATGGTTTATTAGGCTACGTTACAAAGGATGACACTCCTCGTAAGTGTACGTATAATAAATAATAAATATAAAACACAATAACCACAAAAATGAATAATGTATATATATACGAATATATATATGCTTAGCTATCTCTGTAATGTATCTATAACATTCACCACAATATAATATGTCTAATGAATATCACTACAACTTCTTATGATCGATGTTAATCATTTTATTGATTGATATTTATTATTTTATCAAAAGTTAAAGTTGAAATATTGATAAGATAAGATAACGTGCGTTATTGAAATTAATAAAAAATATCATTAAATTAAACGAAATAAATAAAGTTAATATTTGTACTATTACTTTTAGTTTTCTATTTTTAATATTTGCTTTAACTCTATGAGGATTTTACTTTGTAAAGTGTACATTAGAAACTAAATATTTACCAATCATTATATAATTAATATATATATATATATATATATATATATATATATATATATATATATGTAATATAACATCATTCGTGAATATACATTATTAACATTATTATTATTATTATTAAAAAATGGTTTATTGTAATGTATTATATATATTTCTATTCTATATAGAATATATGTCATTCAATACAAATTCATTACCTTCCTCCTCTACCCCCACTTCTTTCTTCCTCTACCCCCCTTCTCTCCTCCTCTCTTCCTCAACCCCCCTTCTATCTAATTCAGTGGTCTCGCCCCTCAGCCTAATCTGCCCACTGTTGTCGGTACCCTCAAGGTCAGTTAACTCTCAAGGTCTTACACTTCATACAGGGTTAAGACTTACACCTCATACTGGGTTAAGTATTATAGCTAAGGGTGTTGTTCTACAAAAATATTAGGTTTTAAGGCTTGAATTAAGGCTTGGCGCCTATATTTTAAATTATACATTTTTACTGCGGAATAATTCTTTGTAATGTAAAGTTTAGGCGATAATTCGAAACCTAATTGTACTTTTGTAGAACTGCACCCTACGATTAACTCTTAGCCTCTACTTTTTTTAAAATTATATATGGTATGTATTGCATATAATAAAGTGTGCACTGATACATACTGTACAAATAATAATATCATTATATATAATACATGTTACTATGTACTACATGTGACGTTAATGTAAACCCACCTATATCTACCCCAACCTTAGCATTGACTGACAGGGTTATGTATGGGTGTTATTCCAACCATTGTTTACACCCCTTTAACTATCTGGCAGGGTTATATAAGAGTAGAATGCTAACCTACAGTGTGGGATCCACACCCCCAGAACTGTCTAACGGGATTACGTAAGGGTATCATCCAAAATATATCCATTCCCCCAACAAATTCCTTTGATGAGGTTATCATGTTAACCTATATCCCTGCTTCCACCTCGAGAACTCTCTGTAGGGGTTATGATGTAATGGTAGTAATAATAATAGTTTATTTAAAAAAAATTTAAAGTATTTCGTAATCAAATAATGATAATTAAAGATGTTTATTCAGTCATTCTTATCAGCCTACCTATACCCCCTACCCGTACCCCCTAGAACTGTCTGTCGGGGTTATGTAAGAGCGTCAAGGTCACCTCCTCGAGTAGGACGGACCGGGGAGTGCACGCCTACTGCAACACCGTACACGTTGACCTTCCTTCGCATACGTTCGTACCACTCGAGTGCAACGCGTGTGTGTTGCTATGCTGTTTGTGTTGACATTCCGAATAATATAATATGCGTACGATGTATTATATCATGATTTTAATATATTTAAATTATTAAAATTGTAATATATCATATCGCGATCGTTAATTAAAAATGAGGTTTAGCATTGATGCGTGTACCGAATTCGAATATGTACTCCTGAACTATAATACAATACGATAAAACTATTCATGCGTAAAATATAATTAAAGTTTCATAATTATAGCCGATGTAATGTACTTGGTAATTCTTAATAGGAGTAAGATTTTATTGAGTTTTGTCTGTGTAACCGTTCACACCGAAACCGACCGATTTTCATTTTCGACGATAACGGGCTATACAAATCTGACCGTTTTCAAGCTGTTTTATTCGTGTGAAAGCATATTAATTTACTAATAAGCGCATTTCTAATGACTAATGCTACGACGATATAACCTCAGCGACGAAGGAAACCTGATATCCCCGGGAGTGCTAGCTAAAGGTATCAACAATCACATGACTAAGAAGCGACACCATATAAGGTTTAACGCCTCATTGTTGTACCACACCCCACGGGCACACGATCCAACCACCATTCTATGATTAATGCTTAAACATGCGTATAATCACGTTATTCGTAATATTTCGATACGATTAAATTTCACAATTTTCATAATCTTAGGTAATAAAATGAAAAATTCCGACACGATTTTATATAATAATATCGTAAGTGATAATTTATTATTTATCGTTATCCGTTATTAATGATATTTAGTATAATCACGATTATCTATTCACCGCAATAATTGTATGAGGGATAACGGCATGCATATATCATAATTATTCTCTGTATATTACATGATGATGCATGGTCATAGCTATCTAAGGTCATACATTATCACTATCCAACACACTCGTACATTACACTGTTAATAAACACACAAACTCTTCGCTTATTTCTTCTCAACATCAGATATTTCAACTTTATTATTATTATATTATCAATATTATATTATTTGATATTTTTGTTATAAGGATATTCTTAATATAAGCTACGTATATATTCTGAATATCCTTACATCTATTAATTCAATATTCAGGAAATAAATATTCATTCATTCATTATACGTATGCGTTAAATGATAATAATAATGTATGTTATCGTTAGAAAATATTTAAACTTCATACTTTCGACAATATAGTTATTTATATAAAATCAGGCGACAGCATAGAAAAGATATTGATCTTAATCCGAAGCCCTTTAGAGGAAATAATAACATAAATAATTATATATTTCATACGAAAAAAAATGTACAATTTAAATCTTCTAATGAATATCTATTATTATTATTATTATTATTATTATTATATTATACGCTTCACACATGAATGATTACATCCGCGCAGGGTGCTGAAGATAAGGAGAGTGCACGATCAGTTTCACAGTCGACTGCACGCCATCGGTAGGACGTACGTGTATCGCTTGTGCGAATCACCAGGGGAGCCACCGTCCGACGACGACGAGCTATGGGTCACGCCACCTATGGAGTTCGAATTCACGCACATGCTGAAGTTGGTAGCTATCTCCGCAACGTTAAATATTGTAGTAGGGTAATCCTAAGACAATCCTTAGCTATCTCCGCAATGTTAAATATCGTAGTAGGGTATTCATTGCACACTTATATTTCATAACAACTGACCCCTGATACACTACACCGCACACTTACTTCAGTACTAATACCTGGGTATCATACCACCATACCATCATACCATCATTCCAGCACACAGTAGTAGTAGTAACGTATAGATACGCATCTCAGGTTGACCTAGTTCACTCTCTCTCTCTCTCTCTCTTGCACAGAACTCGTCTGGATGCAGACAAGCTGACGGAGACCGCCGCCCTACTCTCCGGTACGAAAAACTATCTAAGCTTCACTAACACGATATTGAGTTGGCAGGTAAGCGATGGTCGGCATTGTATACTTGCAGGTGTGTGGGTATAGGTGTATCGTGCAAGTGTGTGCACACATGAGTATAGGTGTATCTTGCTAGTGTGTGTGTATAGGTGTATCGTGCGTGTTTACATACAGTATAATTCATCGGATTAATAGTAACTCACGCTATATTGTATGGTAGGCTTTATTATCAATGTTAAGTAGAGGAACATATGTAATTTAACTATACGTATAAATCGTATACATATATAAATATAGTTAAATTACATATTATCCTCTACTTAACATTGATAATAAAGCCTAAAATACAATATATATATATATATATATATATATATATATATATATATATACTGTACACAGTAGTACAGTAGTACAGTAGTACATGTACACTACAGTGACATCCCTTTTAGCTAACTTCTGCGGTCATACACCGGTGGTAGTATGTGTATAATCATAAGTCCCTGTCTCTTATTTCGTATGACACATTGTAATGGTAAACAGCGATAAGAACTGTGACTTAAAACATATATCGTTTATAGTTATATTTATAAACTTATCTCACGTCAACTACGCTATGAAATCTTGAATCATTAAATATAGAATTATACGTAATATATATATAATTAGATATATAGTTTTTATTTAATTATAATATATAAATATACGAATGTTATTAATATTATACCTACTTTAGGTATATTTTGTCTACTAAAACTTATATGAATATTTAAATATACGAACAATTTTAGAAGGTATTTTTATTTTGTATATTTAAAAACAGTGTTCAGGTGGTGATTATACTATGACCCAATTAAGTTGGTAAATATATTCTGTAATATTTATTTATGCTGGTGGAATATTCCGTATACTTATAACATTTTCTTATTATTAAATCGAAAAAGAGAATTATGTAGAATTTATAAATATATATATTTATACATGTCTAGTGAGTATTATGATATACTACATATAACACCTTATCTAGATCTCATATACTATATATATATATATATATATATATATATATATATATATATAAATACATTATGTGAAGGTCATATACAAATATCTAACCCGAAGAAATTTTAGCACTGATGATGTTGATAATGATGATGATGATAATGATGATAATTTGATTTGATTTGATTTGATTGTTTATTTATACACCGTAAAAATATAAAACGAATTACATTACTCACAGTGTGTGATAAAAATGAAACAAATGAAAATAAATAAATATAACATGTTAATTTAAATAATTTAGATAAATAAATATAAAACAATATTAATATTAATGAAGTAAAAACAATTTTACTCTACGTCGGAAAATATTGTAATTAATTTCACAACGTAATTTTGTCGAAAGTTTATTCCAGTTGGTAGGTGCTGACACACAGAAAGATCTACCCATAATGGTCTCATAATTATATTTAGGTGATGATGATGATGATGATGATGATGATGATGGTGATGGCAATTACTACCCAACACCACCACCCCCAGAACCCGGTGAAATACCTAAAAGTGGAGGTAAGCAAAGGAGCCGGTGCCCTATTCGCCGAACACTCGCCGACCTTGGTACGACCTCTAAACTTTGACTCTCGACCTCAGTTCGAAGACGCCGCTATCCTACCACCGAACTCCTGCTTACAAAGGGGTCAACACCAACAGTTCACCTATTGGAACCTGGCCTTCCGTAGCGGATCCTTCCTTTACAGACAAGTAACTATCACATGCACATGTGACCTAATTATCATATTATTACCTAACATTTAAGTATTACCTAACATTTAATTATTCGAATAGTCAACATTTGAATACAATCGGTTATAAGTCAAATTTAAAGTCCCAGACGGAATTATATAACTCGAATAAATAAAATAAATTAAAAAAAATTAAATATATAAATATATTAAAATATAATAAGTATATTGTATATAAGTATATAAGTATATTAAAATATAATAAGTATATTGTATATAAGTACATAAGTATATTAAAATAGATGTGGCATCAGCTGTTGCCTAGGTAACGCGTAACGAACTCTCGGTTCACAGGTCAGACGAATGACTTCCGTAATGATTGCCGTAGGCGATGGGAGGCTCGCGATAGAAGAAGTCGAAGACATGTTAAATAATCCAGTATTAGGTGAGAGGACGATGCGATTGTACTCTAGGTGTAAGCTTCGTTTTAATATCGGCGAATTATTTTATTGAATTATTAAAAATAATGAATTATCTTTAAAATGATATTTAGTACGCCATACGATAGTAAATATAGGTACGTACTTTTATTGATGTACATCTAATGTGCATTTTAATTATCAGTCTAGAGATAATATTTCTATAAACAATACTTTCTTATCTATTTTTCATGATACCTTATGGTATTTTTCATATACCAATTACATTTCATCTAATATATACCTATTTATATTATAATTGATATATATATATATATATATATATATATATATATATATATATATATATATATATTAGTATTAATAGATATAATATTCTTATTTTATATATTATATCATGTACATATTATAGTAATAAATAGTATTATAATATTTATTACCCATAAAATATAAGTAAAATTTAGAAGCTTTTTTAGAATACTATTTTTGCTAACCCCTATGATAATTGGTTATACAATGTTTAGAGTATAAGTTTAATACATGAGTGACGATATATACATAATAGGTATTACCTATATATATATATATTGAAATAGTGAAATATTATAAGCTCTACAAATATAATCATGGTGTAAAATAATATAATCACTAAAAAAATGGTACATTTTATTATTTATTTTTATTAAAATTATTAAGTTCACTTTTAAATATGTTATACTTAAAATTCTTACAATCGTAGAATATATTTATTGCGTTATATATGAAGGGTATACCCTTAAAAGTATATATACTTAAAGTACAGTAATTTTGGATCATAGTCTTGTAAAATATAATTTTTCACAGACCTATTGTGTCACTGTCTTTAACTTTAGATATTAGCAAGCAAACGCCTACCCTTGACATTTTCTAGTTTCATTGTAATGGGCTATATTTCACATATTAATTAAATAGTTTAATTTTCTTAAATTTATTGATTACTAAATTATCGTACAACAAATTTTCTCATGCAATTTAATTAAGAATATATTGCTCATAATTCATATTTTGTTTTTATTAAAATAGTAATATTTAAATCTTAAATTTATATATTCTTTAGCATAATAATTACTTTTTATCTTTACTTTCCAATATATTAGCTTCATTAGAAATATCCATACCTATAGGTATATAGGTATGGTATACTCCTGGTATCATCTGTATCTAATTTATCAAATTTATAATTATATATATATATATGTAATAATGAGTGGCCGAAATAAGTGTTTGCAATATAACACCACTCAAAATGATAGAGGAACGTTGTATTTACTCTTTATTTATATATCAAAAAAAAAACCATACACTAATGCTGTTTAACATATATACAGAATTACAATATGGAATAATATAATATAATGTTTTACAAACCTCCACGTGTCAAGGTATATCAAAAATGAAATAATATTATTAAATCTAATATAATTCAGATTATATTATTTCTACGCGACGGTTCATTTGTCTAACCAATTCTATAAACTAAATAACACAAAATAAAAAAACACAAAAATCAATATACATAAAATCAACATTCCATACAAGAAAAAAAAAATATAACCAATTAAAAATATATAATAAACTAAATAACATTAACTAAAAACACAAAAAACACTAGACGAAATTAACATTTATAATTATTACATAATACACAACTAAATAAAATAACTAATTAAAAATGAAAAACAACTATATAACCATATATAAGACGCTAGTCTGCTACATAATATATATATATATATATATATATATATATATATATATAAATATATATATCTTTCTTTCTTTCATAAATTTCGTGTAGCTTTAAACTGAACCACTAAACCTACAACTCAGGTTATAAATTGAGGAACACACAAATATACGACATACCTCCTCACGGGCTTCATCTTCTTGGAGTGCATTATAAGCATGCTGGTTAGTGCTTACGGTGCTGTCTAGGGTCGATGTATGAGTCATATAAATAACTGCCTGTGTGGCTCAGTGGCTAAGGCGTCAGACACACAAGCAGTAGGACACGGGTTCGAGCCTCGTCCGGACCATTAATTAATTTTATAAAATGGGTCTTAAAATATTATTTAGAAGTGATTTTATATAATTGTGTATAAATAAATGATCGGCTCTCGTTAAAACCATGGATGCCTTAACATGAGAGCGGCTTCGAAGGGACATTAGAGCCATATATGGTTATAAGTGAAAACTTCATCTGAGTTCCTGGATGGGATGAAAGGACTCCACCAAATTAAAATAACAAAATAACAATATAGTATGAGTCATTGGTTTAACCTAAACGTCACTCTTTAACAGTCATATTAATAATGACTCTTACATTTTATTACAATATATATTATTTATATGAAATATATATTATCAAATTATAGGCCAATTATTCTTTGAAAAATAGTCATTTATTGTAACGTATATGTAAACAATATAGGTATATCTCCTAACCATAATGACATATATATATTAATATTATATTTATATAAGCCTATATAATCTTCTTTATTCTAATAATAATTATAATAATTTACAGATCTGATAAAGTCGGAAGTGTGATCAGAATATGTATTATTATTACTAACCGTGCCATATGAACTTTACCCGTATCTTATCAGCAATGATCAATACAATTAGAATCATAAAGTCGATTTTATTCATTAATTCTACATACAAAATATGTATATTCAGTTAAATATGTAATTATCATATATAAAATATAGATTGACTATATTATTATTATTATTAAATATATATTTGTATACATTGCTTGTTAGCATTATTATATGTTTATAGTATAGTAGAGTAGTTTATACGAATAATTATATTTGTTATTATAGACTAGATAAATACAGAGCCAGCATGTTGCCCTATACAATTGAGGCCTTAAAGAAACACTAATGATAAAGGACATTAAAGTTTAAGAAATTAGAACATATGTCATAGAAATAAGAAATACCAAGACATATGTAAAACTTAAATATAAAATTATTGCATCTATAGTCAATCACCTTTCTATGCGATTTATTTTTAAATGCTTGCAGTTTCTTCTACATTACTGCATTAATGGTCCAAGCCTCACATCCATAAGTTAATATCAAAATAATGAGTGAGTGGTATAAATTGTATTTGAGTTCTATATAATTGTATAAATTCCATATAACATATAGTCGTAGCATGGCTGAAGTAGCAAGAACTTTTCGTATTTTGATGTCATTTTCACATGAACCATCCTTTGTCAGAGTTGTGCCTAATAACATAATTTGTTGACTTCTTCCAATTTATTATCATTTAGTGTGATGTTAGCATGAAGAGAGGAGTCATTACTATACACCATTACCTTTTTTCTAAACTGATTTCCATGCTATATCTGCACACTAATTTAGATAGGTGCTTGGTTATATCTTGAAGATCTATAGTGGGACCCTCATGTATATCAATACAATCTGCAAATTTTAGATTACACACTCACCTACCTATTTATATTATAGTGTTAGATTATCTTGTACTTGACATTATTTCCTCGAGGAATATATTGAAATGTAGGTATATGTGATAATGTGATATATGTGATAGTAGATATCCTGGACGTACTCTGTAACTGTTAGTTTGAACTAAGTTGTTACTAATCAAGAATGAATTGGAATTGATAATATATAAAGCTTTAATCGTTGTAATTAATTCGTGATGGAGACCACACATTTGAAGTGTTGACCCCAGTCCTTCATGATAGACTCTGTCAAATGAAGTTGTTGAACAGTTCCTCTGGAAATCAAGATGATTTTCTATAAGGGTACTGATATTTGTAATCTATTCGACCGTACTCTTGCGTTTCTTAAACCCATCTTGTTGCTTAGATATGCATCAGCTTGGAATGTTAACCTATTAAGTATTATCTTTAGTATACTATATTATAATATCTTACTTGAATGATATATTAAGCTAAGGGTTCTGTAGTTTGAAAATTTTTCAGTTCAACTTTCTTGGGAATATGTATACATTTTATTAGCCCAATATTGTTGTCATATCTGAGTAAGGATCTTAGTTGTCGAAATTCCTCAGATTTAATTAGCTCGTTTGGTATATTATCTATTCCTGGAGATTTTCTTTCTTTCAAGTTTTATAGCATTGTTAACTTCTGATTTTAGAATGTAAGTGTTGTTCAGTAAGTTTATTAAATGTATTACCTATATTAACATCAGGTTTTATATGATAATTATATAAGTTGCGGCAGTATTCAGTCCAGCGGTTTAAAATATACGTTTCCCATTACTGTCTTAAATGATGGGAGTATTTCTTCTTGATGATTTCGTTAACATTGTAAGTATTTTATGAGCTATCTTGTTATTTCTTTCACATCTTTGTCGATATATTTACACTGTATTTGAATCCGAAACTCTGCTTCTTCAAGATGTATAATATGTTCAGCTTGACGGTTAGCCTATTAAATATTATCTTTAATAATATCTAATATATTTAATTATCTTTTGCTTCTTACATGGTCTTCCATAGAGGTTTGAAATTTATTAATCTTACATGTTGTCTATTTTTAATCGGTTTCATGTTGATTGATGATTTTTATTTGATCATAGGTAAAAAACACAATTGTGATATTGTGTATATTAATATCGTGATCTATGTTTAGTTTGTATTATTATTATCATGTGAATTATACGATGTATTCATATAATGCAAATCACTACATTTGCACTGCTATTGTTATACATATTTATTCTATAGATGCGTTGTGCCTAGATCATCATATGATACTGGCTGGTCATGCGTGACCAGTAGAGGCTATATAAACCAACGTTGATACCGACACATTGTCATTTAAATCTCATATATACTACCTTACATTGTTATGTACGCATTATAAATAAACTTGTTATACCTTAAACCAGATAACTTTACAATCTATATGTATATTTCAGCACCTGAGTATGTTCTGATTGTACTTCGAATACTATTATTCAGCATATGCTAGACCCATCTCTTTGTGATGTTAGTTTATTGCCAATTTGATTGTGTCATATACCGTTTGATGAGTGCCATGTTATAATTCCTGAGTTTTTGTGCAGATGTATTGTATTTGAAACCACTAGTTTGTGTATTTCCGCGAATTCATATAGCCTCTGTCCTCGGTCATTACTGTCACCCATCGCAAAGCTATACAGCATATTTTGAATTACAGAGTGATTAATAAAATATTGTTACATAACATTTACGATGATAAGGCTAAATATGATATAGAAAAGTAACGAGATTACATTGAAATTAGAATTTAACGTATACGATTATCTAGTTTTCTTCACCATATGGGATGATAATTATGGAGAAAACTATAGTAAATGATCTCCAAGAATTCGAGAGGAAATCACACAAACGATGGCTTCACATAATTGATCGCGAAAGAAAAAGTACCAAATTGATTTAAAATACAACTAAGACATCATTACTAATAACCTCTATGAACAATAGTCGATATACACACATGTTAGTATGGACATGTTACTCGGCAGCGGGTTGTGAAAATGTATGTTGTAAACAAATGAATAGGCAAAGTAAATATTGGATCAGTAATATAAATTAATTTACTTAAGAAATATGAAGAAATAAAAATAGATAAGATAAAGATATAGTTACTAATGATTAAAGTGAATTTAAAAGAAAAATCATGAGAGGGTGTAATACATCTTACTAAGAATACTCATAATATAATAAAACTTGTTATTAAAACATATTATAATTGTAACGTAATTTATATATACCTATACATATAGGTCTTCATACTTCTTTATAACTACTTATCCTGCCCGCCCGGCGGCGCCCGCCTAACCATCCACTCGCCCTTATAGTGTATTGTGCACGAGTTGTATATTTATCATCTAATTATGATTATTATTGCGTTATTCATTTATAGCCTATATCGTAATCGTAATTCTAATATATTATTTTAACACAACTGATGTCCTTAACGTGTTCTCAACGCAAGTTATAACGTAGCTACGTTATACCAAAGCGGGCTTTGGTTATACCTAGGTATACTAGAGTAGTGAAAACTAAGAATACCAGTAAACTCGGACCAGGTAAATTCGGACCAGGTAAACTCGGACCACTTTTGAGGTAAACTCGGACCACTTTTAAAGTAAACTCGGACCACTTTTTAAAAACATAAAGTTAACTCGGACCACTTATTAAAAACATAAAGAAGATTCGGACCACTTTTAAAATAACTATATTTTGTATATTTCTATAATATAATATGCTTTAACTTACTTCCACCTTATATAATTATATTATATCTGTTAAATAAATTATAAAAAGAGTCATTTAATATGATATTTTTGTGGAATTATATACTTAAATAGGTAAACATTTAATTTGAACTCGCACCATTTTTTAAGTAAACTCGGACCACTTGTGAAGTAAACTCGGACCACTTGTGAAGTAAACTCGGACCACTTATTAAAATAACTTATATATTATATACTTCTATCATAATAAATATAGCTTCTATCGTGGGTCTCGTCGTGATATACATAGAGCTAGAGAGAAATTTCTCTCTAACTCTGTGGTGATATACGACAATTTAAATTATGTTAAGTTATTAAATGTTATTAATGTTATTAAATGATAAATTATGTATGTGTAGTAATATCGTAATACTCGCAATTATATACAGTGAAATTATACTTTTAACTTATAAGTTAAAGAATATTATATGTTAGAAATATACAATATATAGTTTATACGGTTGGTCCGAATCTTCTTTATGTTTTTAATAAGTGGTCCGAGTTTACTTCAAAAGTGGTCCGAGTTCAAATTAAATGTTTACCTATTTAAATATATAATTCCACAAAAATATCATATTAAATGACTCTTTTTATAATTTATTTAACAGATATAATATAATTATATAAGGTGGAAGTAAGTTAAAGCATATTATATTATAGAAATATATAAAATATAGTTATTTTAATAAGTGGTCCGAGTTTACTTTATGTTTTTAAAAAGTGGTCCGAGTTTACTTTAAAAGTGGTCCGAGTTTACCTCAAAAGTGGTCCGAGTTTACCTGGTCCGAGTTTACCTGGTCCGAGTTTACTGGTACCCGGTACTCCGAGTCTACAGGTAAACTCGGACCACTTTTGAGGTAAACTCGGACCACTTTTAAAGTAAACTCGGACCACTTTTTAAAAACATAAAGTTAACTCGGACCACTTATTAAAAACATAAAGAAGATTCGGACCACTTTTAAAATAACTATATTTTGTATATTTCTATAATATAATATGCTTTAACTTACTTCCACCTTATATAATTATATTATATCTGTTAAATAAATTATAAAAAGAGTCATTTAATATGATATTTTTGTGGAATTATATACTTAAATAGGTAAACATTTAATTTGAACTCGCACCATTTTTTAAGTAAACTCGGACCACTTGTGAAGTAAACTCGGACCACTTGTGAAGTAAACTCGGACCACTTATTAAAATAACTTATATATTGTATACTTCTATCATAATAAATATAGCTTCTATCGTGGGTCTCGTCGTGATATACATAGAGCTAGAGAGAAATTTCTCTCTAACTCTGTGGTGATATACGACAATTTAAATTATGTTAAGTTATTAAATGTTATTAATGTTATTAAATGATAAATTATGTATGTGTAGTAATATCGGAATACTCGCAATTATATACAGTGAAATTATACTTTTAACTTATAAGTTAAAGAATATTATATGTTAGAAATATACAATATATAGTTTATACGGTTGGTCCGAATCTTCTTTATGTTTTTAATAAGTGGTCCGAGTTTACTTCAAAAGTGGTCCGAGTTCAAATTAAATGTTTACCTATTTAAATATATAATTCCACAAAAATATCATATTAAATGACTCTTTTTATAATTTATTTAACAGATATAATATAATTATATAAGGTGGAAGTAAGTTAAAGCATTTAACTTAAAGAATTTAAAACGAATAGTCACATTATCAGTTAGATCGGTGAATAATGTTAACGATAGTGTACTACACATAGGCTATGTGTACCTATGCTTAGTGATATCATACGCACATACACACACATACGCACACATTATGTGTGACATATACACACACATGGCTGCTATGCAATATGACGCAACAATGACATTAAATAATGTTAATACAAATTCATAGGTTTCATTATTGATATTATTATTATAATGTATAGTAATACATATATGTGTATATTAATGAATCATTTATACTAATACATATATGTATATATATTATATACACATATATATATATATATATATATATATATATATATATATATATATATATATATATATATATATATATATATATATATATATATATATATATATATATTAATGAATCATTTAATAAATAAAATGGAATGACGATATAAGAATTTCAGCAACATCTAGTGTGCACTTATCTTCATTGCTTTCGATAATTTATTTTAATATATTGAATTGAATTGAATTGTTTATTTAAACACCAATATAGCGGGTTCCCTATCTGGTGTATAACAATAACGAAAAATAATAAAAATATACGAATAGAAAATACAAAATATCAAAAATTAAAATTAAATTAACTTAGATATAAAGATTAAATAAAGCGTATACAAAAATAAATTAAGTAGTGTTTAAATAATATTTTAGTTTATTTCTAAAAACATTATAAGGATTGGACCTTTCGTAAGTCAAGCGGTAGGATGTTCCATCTGCGAGGAACAGTGGAACCATATACGTTACTTTATTGTTTAATACAAATAAATACTTTCTAGGTAAACTTCGTATTAATTGAATGATTGGAATGTAGGATATTTTGGTAATTTGTACTGAATAGTGTATGTCAATACCACTTCTACATTTTTAATTAAGTATAATACGTTGTAATAGATCATAATCATATGCAGATATCCATGGAGTAATTTGGTTAATTATAGCAGTATACTTATTAGTCAATCATTTTTAGTTATAGCTATGACTAACGTAATGTGACGTAGTCCTAACAGAATGAGCTTTGGTAAGTTAAACATTTCGAAGTTGTGATATAAGATATAATTTTATATATTTAAGATGAGTTATTTAGCATCAGTAGGTACCTAATATTTTAGTACCTAATACTATAGTTAGTCAGGTACTGTTATTAGTAATCTTTGAATCCTATAGGATAGTATACTATATGTATATAAATATTTACTCCAACTAGAGAGAAAGTTATCGTCAAGAATGAACAGCTGTAAACTAGTTTACAATGCCAATGAATACGAGTTGAAGATGCATTATTATCATCAATATACCAACGACTATGATAATATGTGAATATACGATGTTAGTATACAATGGTATAGGATATATATATATATATATTATAGTACAATATGGTATACTATAATAATATATTAATATAAACCTCACGAGCGATGGGGTCTACATATATAGAAATGACCGTATTTTAGTGCCTAATAAACCGTATATCATCATCATCATAACAGTTTACTATGGTATAGTATCGTTATAGTATAGGATACTATAATGGTTGACCATGTATCAATAGCCTACTTACGATTATAATCATATTCTCTTTCAAAACATAATTTTATGTTTTTGTTTGTGTAATACAATTTCATATATTAAAATTGTTATTCATATAATTAAGATATTATGGCAATCTATAGTATTGTATAATTGAAAAATACGAAACTTTTTACATCGTTAATTAACCGTCAACCCTTATTTAACAAAATATCGTACATATTTATATATAAATGGCATTTCGATCATTCGAATTCCTAAATATTCTGACTTATGGATAATTCGTCCAGTTGTAATCATTTTATTTCGATACATATATATCGTATAATGTAAATAAATCAAATAAGTTGGAATTTAATTTAAAATGGACATTTTAAAAGTCATAAAATATATTTTAGGCATTTTTGGATGTAAATACTTGCATAATTGAGATTTTATAAAAGCTAAACATTTATGTAATTACAATAATTTGTAAATACAAAAATATAAACTTTAATGAATTAAATTCGAATTAAAATATATATATTTTATAATGATATATACGTTTAATTGTTATATATAGGTTATTAGTTTTGTGATGGTGGAATCATTTCATCTCATCCAGGAACATAGATGAAGTTTTTACTTATAATCAAATATATTTTACCGAACAAAAGTTATAACAATACAATTATAATATCTAATATATCTACGTTTCATTGACGAATCTATTATAACTGGTAGTGTCCATTCAGACCTAAAACACTCCTTTATCAGCCCATTGATAACAAAACCAACTCGACCTCAATACATTCTCTAACTACAGGCCCATATCTCAACTTCCAGTTTTAACTAAACTACTTGAGAAGATAATCTACAAATAATTAATATTCTACCTCACTGTCAATAACATACTTGATCCTCATTAAAGCGCTTTCAGAAAACTCCACAGTACAGAAACGATTATTCTCTCACTATTCGACTATCTACTGAAATACCATGAACACGACCTTCTAACACAACTACTGCTTTTAGACCTCCCTTCAGTATTTGACACCATTAACCTAGACTTACTTATCTACAGACTAAAACTAATTGGACTTGAAAATACTGTATTACTCTTGTTTTCTAATTACATCACCTATAGAACCTACAGTACTAAAATTAATAAATCACAATCACCCAAACGCAAAGTTATATTTGGAGTACCTCATGGATCGTCACTCTCCCATATACTCGTCTGTATTGACTTACTCCCACTTAGAAAACTAATTAAAACTTTTCCTTACTTCAAATACAATATGTATGCAGACGACATTGAAATTCACGCAGATTGTCACCAATAATCAAATATTCATCTTCAATCGTGTCTCAATACTATCAATAACTGATGCACCAATAACTATGTACTACTTAACCCCAATAAGACAGTACTTGTGAATTCTCACCACCGAAATCCCTTCCCACCACAATATTCCAAAAAATGTACATAGGTAATGACATAATCCCTCCTTCTACTATATCAAAATATCTAGTCATCCATATTAATACAAATTAACTTTTGATAAACACATATCAACATTAAAAGCTACCACCATTCCACCATTTATTCGATATAAACTAAATAGTGCTTACATCACAACATCCTCCGCACTAACTATTACCCAGACTTTAATTCTATCTCGACTTCAATACTGCATACCTATATCTCCACTTTATTCTCACAATAAATACTTTACAACCATCGATCGCTTAACTAACAGATCACCTATAGGTCTATAGACTAATCTACTGACTAACAAAACTGACTACATTAAATTATAGTCAGTTTTTTTTAGTTTATTTTAGTTTAGTTGTTTAGTTGTACGTGTATACAAGTAACTGATATACGAACTTAACTTAACTGGCCATCCGCAAAAAAAACAGTTCAACTTAAATTAATATCCATTCTATATTCCTCCCTACTGACTAAACAACCTGATCACCTTTATCGACTAATTTCTCTCCATACTGCACTACGCCACCTACGATCCTCTAACTATACGGTCCTGACTGAACCGTAAAAAACTTGGTAAGCGCCGCTACTCTGTTTGCGCCATACTCCTTTGGAATCAACTCCCTCCATCCCTCAAAATAATTAACACATCAACGAACACCTTCAATCATAAACTAAAGAAGTACCTAATTTTTTACGATATATGAACTTTAAATATGTATTCGTTTTCGCCACGTTGTACACTTGTCTGTACTAATTATTACTTTTATTTATTGTATTTTATATAATATTGTCACACTATGATAATTTTATAATATAATTAGTGTTTAAATAAAATCATCATTGTTATTCATTATCATCTTATTTAATATCACACAAAATCCCTCATTTCTTCCAAAGTGCATATCTTCCTTCTAAATCAACAGAAACCGCACTAGCGAAGATATCCAGCAATATTCTCACTAACCTTGATAACAAAAATGGCAATATACTCGCACTACTTGATCTCTCCTCTGCGTTTGACACTATTGACCACACTATTCTCATACACCATCTTACATCTATAGGTATCACTGGTACTGCACTCAAATGACTATCCTCATTCATAACCAACCGAACTTTCTCAGTTTTAGTTCACTCATCCCGTTCATCTTCCCTTCTTGTAACACACGGTGTTCCCCAAGGGTCAGTCCTTGGACCAATACTCTTTAACATTTACATCATTTCCCTTCTCCACCTTATCTCGAATTCTCCAGTTAGCTTCCATACATATGCAGATAACATCCAACTTTATGTAAAATGTACAGAAAACGTTAATTTTGCACCTGACATCCTTTCCTCTACTATTAACACCATTCATAACTGGCTCACAATAAACTCCCTCGTCTTTAACCCAATTAAAACCGAGGCTATCTTCCTTCACCTTCCACTCCGAAGTAAAACTTTATCAACTCCCCTTCCAATTAACATTAATGGACAGCTCATCACGTACTCAACCTATGTCAAAAATCTTGGTGTTATATTTGACAATACTTTTAATTTTTACAGATAACTGTCCCACATAACAAAACTATTAAACTATCAACTACATTCACTACGCCTTATTCGTCATTCAATATCAATATCCACCGCTACTATTATAGCTTCTGCTTACATCCACCTATATTCGACCACTGCAATTTTATCCTTTACAATACCCCCTCATCGTATATTACTAAACTCAAAATTCTTAAAAATTCTTTAGCTAGGTGTATTTCAACATACCAAAATACTCCCGTACTCATATATCTCCATTCCTAGTTAAACTCCACTGGCTACCTGTACGCCATAGAATCCTATATAAAACTCTACTACTGGCTCATAAAGCTATCCACCATGACTCTCCTGACTACCTAGCTTCCCTACTCAAACTTTAATTACCAACTAGTACCACTACACGCTCCACCAATACGTTTATACTTCAACTTCCTCCTAAACATAACTTACATTCAACCAACACTTGCGCATGGGCAATATTCGTTCCATACTCCTGAAATATTCTCCCCACATTCATCCGTAATACACCATCAATTCCCAACTTCAAGAAACTACTGAAAACCTACCTATTTAATATGAAACATTAACGTAAAATATATATGGACGGCCGATTGCCTTATAAGCACAGTTTCGCAGTTCGAAAACCGAAAAATGTAAAATGTAATGTATACATATCATATATGTAGTAAAGCAAAATAAAGACTAAACAATAAGTAATTCATTTAATTATTTGTTTAGTCTTTATTTTGCTTTACTACATGTATGATATATTATTTACATCTACCACCGTCCATATATATATATATATATGTTGTCTCCGGAAAACGGAGAATGATAGTTCTCGACAGGTTATAGATTTATTGAATGGAAACTGGACGTGGATGGGGAAGGTGGTGTGGTTCGTGGATGGACGTGGATGGGGGTGGGGTGTCGTTCGAGGATGGGGTAGATAGGGAAGGGGTGCGTTCGTGGATGGGGGTATATGGGGAATGGAGGATGGACGTATTGGACGAATCGCGAATGGAGGAAACCTCAAACTAAAACAAATATGAATACATATTAAACATCATAATATCAACAAGCATGATTAAATATGTATCAATCGAGAAGTTCTCACAATTAATATGATATGATTTACTAGCCTTTCAGTGTACGCTGTATGCACTAATAAACCATATCATACCGAACTTCTCGATAATAACGAGATCACGTGATGGGCGTAGTGGGCGTATATCTAATTAGATAACTAGATTAAACTAGTTAATCTAATTATAAACTACGCTCTCTTTTACAATTTACAAAACAGAAATCAAATTATATAAAAAACAAATAACAAAATATATTTAATCAACATTCATCCAAATTACATAACATTTACATTCGTTCAAGGCACGTCAACTAATTGAAATTTACAAACCAGAAATCAAATTATATAAAAAACACAAATCACAAAATATATTAAATTAACATTTATCTAAATTACATAACACATGTATACTTCATGCACAACATAATTATAAATACCTACACACAGTTATACACGTAGTTGCCATACTACATTCACCCCAACCGAAAAAATCTTATCTCCATTTATTCAATTACTCGCTTTAAGTTTATTATATTCTCACTTTTAACACATTCATTATTCTTAATTCTATACACCGCATTATCTACTAATTTTTCTATTACTATCCACTTCTTATCTCCCCAACTATTTGGTAACTCCCTCTTTCCCACCACTCTACGGGTTACTCTCACAATATCTCCAACTTCGAATACATCATATTCCTTTACTTTACTACAGACCATACACTTTCTTATATACATCCTTATATCCCGATACTTGCCTAGCCACGTATATGTCTCGTTTAGCTTACTGATTGTCTTATCAATCCCTTGATGACCATTATCCTCATGTGCTCCTCTCACCACATCTATAACTAAACTCATTGGTACCATCAACCTATCATTATGTCATTCCCTTTTCTCAAATATAACTCCCTCCTTAATTACTAATCTGCCTACGTAATCATACTTCCCTGCTACTACTAATGCCTTCTTAATAACCATATCCTTACTCTGCTCCAGTACTAAGTTACCTCTCTCCATAATTGGTAATATATCTATAATTCCCAACTCTGCTATATCCCCTTCATAATCTTCTACCTCTTCCTCTATATCTGGCATATATTGTCCCTTTGATAATGCGTCAGCTACCAAATTCTCATTCCCAGATCTCAGTCTTTCTCTGCGGTTATCTCTACTTGCTCTACCCGACCCGCTTAATGTAGAGCATTCTAGTTTAAAGAACTTCTACACCATCTTGCTACATGCCCCTTCTTACCACACTTATAACACACTACTTCTCTTCTACTTCCACTACTAATCATTGATTCTAATTCACGACACTTCTCTTCGTATTCTCTGTTAGATATTTCTAAATGTCTTATTCTATCCTCTAATGTACTTACTTTCGATATACCTAGCTCTCTAACATCTACTTTATAGCACACCTATTCTGATATCATTTCACCTACATTTTCCCACTTTATACTAAACTTCCTCAACTCTTTAATAGATGTTTTCCCCAACCCAATAAGACTTCTCCTTAATTCTACCTACCGTATATTATTTCGTATACTTTCAATAATCACTTCTTCCCAACTCCCTTCCATTACTCTAAGTTCCATACCTAACTCTAACAAACAATCTATAAAGGTATTTACACTCTCTGACTCCCCTTGCTTTCTTGCCATTATATCATAAATAATTGCACTTTTACATCTACTTAATGCATATCTCTCTCTCAGGCATTCCTTTAATTTTGTAATGTTTATCATATCATTTCCTAACATCATCATTAACTCTATTTTAGACTCCCCCTTAACATGATAGCATGCAAATGATGCTGCATCATTTTCTTTCAAACCCTTTAACTTTACACATTCATCCAACTCATTCAACCATCTTACAACATCCGTACTCCCATCAAACTTATCTAATCTTACATACGACAAATCATTCATACTATACTTTTTAAGTTCTACACTATTCTTTATATCTATTACTCTACCAGATCTTAATATCATGCACACAATAACACTCACTCACAAACGTACACTTTATAAATCAATTTAATTACGAGGAGAGCGTATTTTATAATTAAATTAACTAGCGTGAAAGTTGAAGGTTCCTCCGGATTAGTGCACCGATATTGTCGCGTCTCGTATTATTCAACGTGTCGTCCCTTCTCGTCGTACAGTGTCGTCGTCGCCTCTCGTAGTATTGCGTCGTCGTCGTTTCTCGTCGTACCGTGTCGTCTTCGCCTCCCGTAATATAGCGTCTTCCTTCCGTCCAATAAAATTATGCGCTGTCGGTCGCCGCTGTCACCAATGTTGTCTCCGGAAAACGGAGAATGATAGTTCTCGACAGGTTATAGATTTATTGAATGGAAACTGGACGTGGATGGGGAAGGTGGTGTGGTTCGTGGATGGACGTGGATGGGGGTGGGGTGTCGTTCGAGGATGGGGTAGATAGGGAAGGGGTGCGTTCGTGGATGGGGGTATATGGGGAATGGAGGATGGACGTATTGGACGAATCGCGAATGGAGGAAACCTCAAACTAAAACAAATATGAATACATATTAAACATCATAATATCAACAAGCATGATTAAATATGTATCAATCGAGAAGTTCTCACAATTAATATGATATGATTTACTAGCCTTTCAGTGTACGCTGTATGCACTAATAAACCATATCATACCGAACTTCTCGATAATAACGAGATCACGTGATGGGCGTAGTGGGCGTATATCTAATTAGATAACTAGATTAAACTAGTTAATCTAATTATAAACAACGCTCTCTTTTACAATTTACAAAACAGAAATCAAATTATATAAAAAACAAATAACAAAATATATTTAATCAACATTCATCCAAATTACATAACATTTACATTCGTTCAAGGCACGTCAACTAATTGAAATTTACAAACCAGAAATCAAATTATATAAAAAACACAAATCACAAAATATATTAAATTAACATTTATCTAAATTACATAACACATGTATACTTCATGCACAACATAATTATAAATACCTACACACAGTTATACACGTAGTTGCCATACTACATATATATATGTAGAAATGTTAATTATCTGTATAATAAATTACTTTTAATAAACACAACTATTATAGGATATCAATGCACGTCACGAGTAACGTGATTCATGCGACGTCTCGCTACAGTGAACACGATTAGTCACTGTTTATTTAGTATATATAGTGTGATAGAAGTAAGGATTGCGATTGATATCTAGATGAATGCTATCAGTATATTGTTATACACAGTAACTACTAACTCTGACATATACGGTACATACCGTACAGCATATCCATGTTATATTATTATGTTATAATATATAATATATATATTGGTTTATTTAAAAAACACCGAATTTAGTACTGAAGTATAAAGTAACGAACAAACAAATAAACGAAATAAAACGAATTTATTCCAAAGTATTGTAGTTAAGACAAATATATATTACAATATATAAAAAGGTATTATACAGATATGTATACATATTATATATAACTATGTATATATATATATATATATATATATATATATATATATATATATATTATAGGACCATTATAGGGACATTAGAGCCATATGGTTATAAGTGAAAACTTCATCTATGTTCCTATATGGGATGAAAGAACTCCACCAAAATAATAATAACAATAACAATATAACGCAATATAATTAGGGATATATGCATACAAATTAGCATACGTTCTCGAGCAACTATGATCATTATATATATATATATAATCTATAGAGTAGATATGACGTAATACCAGCCTATGGAGTATGTAATTATCAGTGTAAAACGTACATTGAAAACACGTGGAGAAAAGCAACAAGTTCACTTGGTATATTAACAATCCCAGGTGATTTACCTTCCTTCAGTATTTTAATCACTTCTATAACTGCAGACTCGAGTATATGCAATTATTACTCAATATATGTGTTAAAGTTTGCGTTACTGTTTAAAACACTAATGTCTGGGTTAATCTGGCGATTGTAAAGATCTTTACAGTATTCCGTCAAACGCTTTAGAATCATGCTATCTTCAGCTAGTGGTATATCATTGATATCTTCAATTACTGAGGTGCTTATGGGTGTTGTCTTTGTAAGCGTTCTAAGTGTTTCATAAGCCCACGTATTGTGTATTCTATGTCTGATATCGTCATCTATAGATTTGCACTGACATTGTATCCAATCATCTTTTGCTTTTTTTTATCTTTTTGCGAATCGTTGAATTTATTTCTCTGTAAACTAGGTTAGATTGTTGCTTCTTTTTAGACTTCAATATTCTTCTTTCGTCGCAATGGTCGTGTATGTCATCTGTCATCCATGACTGTTTTTTACTACGATATTTTCTAATTATTTCTGAAGCAGAGCTTGTTATAATTTTTTCAAATATTGTGTAGATTTCAGTCGAGTTACAGTCTTTTTTAGTCCATTGAATGTTCTGAGTATACTTTGCATATTCTTAGGTCCTTTAATTTATTTACATTGTAGTGAATTCGTTTATTTTTGTGTGGTTTATTTGATCGTAATTTTAGCTTTAGATTGCACATTATGGGATCATGATCACTGTTGATATCTGCACTTGGTGTTATTGTTGAGCTTCGTATGATACTTGACTTGAATATTTGAGGTGTTAATATGTAATCTATTTGATTATGAACTAGTCCATTGGGTGAGTGCCATGTTGTTATTCTTGAATTATTATGCGGATGTAAAGTATTAGCTATAAATAATTTATGTCGATAAGCGAATTCAAATAATCTTTGCCCTCGTTAGTTTATATTTCCAATTCAAAATCGTCCAACACATCCATTCCATGTTGTGTCTTTTCCAACTTTGGCATTCCAGTCACCTTGTACTATCAAAAAGTTTTTCTTCGGTGAGTCAGAGATGGTTTTTTCTATAGTTTCATAAAATTCATCTATTTCTTCATATGAGTAACTTGTTGTTGGTGCATATACTTGGATTATTGTCATATTTAGTGGCCTATCTTTTATACGGATAGAGATAATTCTGCTTGAAATTACAGAGTAATTAATCACAGATTTTGTTAGTTACTTTCTGACTATGAATCCAATACCTTCAAAATACTTGTCTTGTCCACTATATAATAGCTTATGTCCAGCATCTGTTGTTAATTCTCATGATCCTGTCATTCTTGTTTCGGATATACCTACTATGGCCCATTGATAACGATCAAGTTCATTGGTGAGTTAATGAATTTTGCCGCATCTTCTTAATGTACGCACATTCCAAGTTCCTATAGTTACTATATATAGTTGTTATAGTATCTGGTAGTTTTATCTTGTTTGTTAATTGCTTTGCTTTTCCTCTAGCTAGTTTTACACTACCATCCTGGTTAGCACCGATGGATAGTTCGGTCGTTGTTAGTCCGGTCCACGAACGATCCTGTATGAAGTTTTGTGTTTGTATTCTCATGTTGATTCTTTCTGTAGCCATTTAGACTAGATGGCACAACTCTCCTTTCCTAGTCCCCTCTTACAAGTTTAGCCCATTTGCCGAAGTGGTTACCAGGGTGTGGCGCGAGGAGCCAAAGCAAAATAGTTTGAGGACCGTAAATAGTATGTAGTGACTAACCCCTATGTTTAAAGGGTGACAATAGTCATATACACATTACTCCGTTTTGAGACCCCACTATACCCCGTGTATACGTTCGCATGACAACGCAACAATAACAACAACAACTTTTAAATTAAAAATTTTTAATTATTTAATTTTAACTTTATTACCTATAATCAAGCTAAGTCCAATATTTATTACCATTTACTACCACTAAACTACTTCTACCCCCGATTATGACTGACTCCATCCACACTGACTTCACATGCTCCTCATGTAACACTATCGCCACGTCACTCACGGAATGTGACTATTGCCGTAAGTGGCTTTGCCAATCATGTTCCAAACTCCCCAAATCTACCCTTAACAAAATGACTGCCCTCAAAAAATCTGGTTTCTACTGGTTTTGTACCAACTGTAGAACTGACTCTAGAACATCCCAACGTAAGATACTATCCAATAGCTCCTCCCAAACCTCTCCCATGATCTCACCTCCCATCTTTAACAATCACTCCCCTGCACCTGCACTACCACAACCCACTTTTTCTACATCTTCACCGCTCACCCCACCACCCAACCCTTCATCCAAAACTATATCAGAGTCCATACACCAGTCACGCCACAACTCATCCACTGTTCCTACCATCCTTACTATACCCACTCGCCTATCCCCTGTTGCCACTAAACGATTACAATCCATCACTTCCATAGCTAAACCCCCCTCGTTTAATAACCTTCACCGTGCATGCATACCTCCCTTACTCCCCCCCAAATCTGATAAAATTGCATGGAAAAGAATTAATAACCCCCCCAATACCCCACTTATTAACTTTCTTGTCGGTAAATTACCAACTCATTTTAGACCAGTCCTTAATCCATCTTCCACTACCAACCATTACTCACCTAACCACCCACCCCCCTTTTCTGTAGTTATTGAGCATATTAAACCATCCGAAAAATCTCGTGAATTTCTTCTAGAATTACTCACTTACATCAATATACCTACACATGCTCTAAAATCATATAATTTTTCTAATGCAACTGTTATTATTTTCTTTAATACATCAAGTCAGTGTTCCTACTTTTACTCCAAAATTCCATTCATCAGCAGTAACTCAATATACAATCACCTATACATTCGTGCTGAACGATCTATCACTGAGCGAGCACATGGTAGAGTTCTTTTCCATGCAACAAAATCTAACCTAGCCCCATCTAATGTCAAATGTACCTTCAATGACTACACTAACTCCTTTGAACTTCGTCATTTGACCAACTCCAAGATAGACTGGAATAAGAACCCAATTTATATATCAAATGACACATACAATACATGGTCTACATCCTACAATGCATATAGATTAAATACCAATTCACTGAATTCATCAATCAGTAATTCTCAGTCATCACATCAATCTTCACAATGACATTCAATCACTCGACCTAATTATCTCAGAACAATCTCAATTCCTAGCACCTCAATAGATACCACACTATCAATTCCACCATTTATTCACAACACATCACAATCTCAGATTAATGCAGCCATCCTTAATGTTTCCTCCATACGCAATAAAGTTGATCACACACTTGACCTATTTAATGACCTTCATCTTGATCTTATTTGTCTCACAGAAACGTGGCTTAAGGATAATGATATTGCAATATCTGCATCCCTTAATATTAACAATCTAAGTTTTGCACAACTTAATAGACTCGGCCCCCATCTTGGTGGTGGTGTTGGCATCCTATATAAGACAAATATTAATCTAATAAACAGTACTGATCTCGCACTAGAAAACTCAGAATCATTTTCTTGTACATTTCACCCGGCTAATTCACGTCAATTCACCATCATAGTTATCTATCGTCCACCTCATAAGTCAATTCCTAAGTTTCAACTTGAATTAGAACACCTCCTGACTACATCCACTGATCATACTATCATTCTCGGTGACCTAAACATCCCAATTAATCTTGACACTAATTATACCAGGCAATTCAATATATTAATAGACTCATTTAACTTTGTCCAACATATAACATCCCCAACTCACATAGCAGGCAATACACTTTACCTTATAATTTCCCATGCACATTCTAACCTCACCAATTCCCACTCAATAAAGAATCTATTTTCTGATCATCATTTAGTATTCTTCCATATTAGCTCACCAAGACCAACTCGACCCATTATAAATATTAAATATAGAAAATATAACAATATTGACACCAATACTTTCATCACTGAATTCTCTAAAAAAATTAATAACACACAATTTTCAAACTCAGTATCAAAATTAGAAACATCTCTATCAAGAACCCTTGACGAACTTGCCCCCATCAAATATAAATATATAACACAACGTCCAAATTGCAAATGGTTTAATTCTGAACTTTCATCATCAAAACGCAAATTACGACTATATGAAAATTATTGGAGAACATTTAAATCTCTCAATAATTACAATATATTTATCAAACAACGTAGCCTATATAGAACCCTACTCAAGAAGTCTAAGAAATCATACTACAATAATCTATTAAAAGAAGCATCAACTAATTCTAAGAAACTTTTCTCCATTTCTAACCAGCTACTTGGTAGAATATCACTACGTGTTCTACCAAATGAACCCATAACAACGCTAATAGATACATTTGACCAATATTTCAATACTAAAGTCATGAATATAATTAAATCACTCCCTACACCACTCAATGAACCATATAATCTACCTCTATATTCCCTTTCCTCCTTCACATTACCATCAACTACTACCATTGAAAAACTCCTCAGTGCAGTAAATACATCTTCCGAACTAGATCCAATTCCTCATTCTATATTAAATAAGTACCACATTTATCTAGAATCTTATATCCAAGAAATAATAGAAAACTCACTTACCTCAGGCATTTTTCCAATCTACATGAAAACAGCATATGTTACACCTATCATAAAAAAACCAAACCTTGACAAATCAATCCTCTCCAACTACCGACCAATCTCCAACTTATCAACGCTCTCCAAAACCCTAGAACGAGTTGTTGCTCGTCAATTAAATTCGTATCTCCATGAAAATCATATATTAAACTATATCAGAGTGCCTATACCAAGCACAAAAGTACTGAAACTGCAATGATACATATCCTTAATCACATTCACCTATCTGCTGCATCACCACATGGTTCAGTGGTCATTCTCCTTGATTTATCAGCTGCCTTCGACACTCTTGACCATAATATCCTTATAAATCGACTAACTTCTATCGGAATCTCTGGTACTGCACTTGATTGGTTCATCTCATACCTAACTGATCGTTTTTACCAAATTAGTATAAACTAACTAATCTCTAAACCTCTTAAAGTTACTCATGGAGTACCTCAAGGATCGGTCCTTGGTCCACTCCTATTCAATATCTACCTACTTCCCTTATTTAGAATTATTGACAAATACCCCACTATAGACTATCACTCGTATGCTGATGATATACAGTTACACTGTAGATTGATAGACCCTAACAACGACATAAATGTACTTAACAACTGCATTACTGATATACATTACTGGCTCACCAACAACTCATTATCACTAAACTGTCTTAAAACTGAATCAATGCATATTAAAACATCTACCACCATATTCATTCCACCACAAATTACCATTAACAATCTGAGTATTTCTTATGCTAATAAAATAAAAAATCTTGGTATATTAATCGATCCAACACTACAATTCAACATCCAGACTAAATCACTATCACAGTCAATTAACTACATACTACACAACTTACGAACAATAAGACCCTTCATTAATTTTAATACTGCAAAACTCCTCGCTACATCCCTCATTCTCCCCCGCCTCGATTACTGTAATTCATGTCTCTATGCCTCCTCACAATCTATAATAAATAAACTCCAACGTCTTCAGAATTCAGCCATCAGATTCATATTCAACATAACTAAATATTCCAGACAACATATATCCCCTTTGAGAACCAAATTACATTGGCTGCCAATAAAATCCCGTATAATTTACAAAATTGCACTCACCATACATTTAGCTACACATCATAACACACCAGACTATCTTGCCAACTTACTAACTCCCAACACAACTATTTACGAACAAAGACACATAAACAAATTCAAATTAAAAACTCCAGTTCTATTACATTTAACATCTTCCCAACATAAATCTTTCTCCATCCATGCTCAAAAAATATGGAATGATCTACCTCACCATATCCGATCAATTGACTCAACTGTAACATTCAAATCAAAGCTCAAAACATACCTTTTTGCCCAATAATATATTGAAAGCACGTCCGAAAACTTCAATAAAGAAGTTGATGGAAGTGCCTAAACCAATTAGATAACAGGTATATATATATACATGAAATTAAACTATTATGATCTTTGTAATATAATAAATTTAAACAAATTCTAAATTAAATTAAAAAATAATCTATTTGTAAATCACTGCTATAAACAAACAGCAATTTATTTTTCACATTTATATTTAATATTTAGAATCGGAAGTTTTAGAAAGTATTATTTCGAGTCGTATATTATTATCGGAACTATGGATATCTATGGACGCGTGTATCATAGGTATGCATATCCTGTATGACAAGTATTCCCGGTTTTACAATCTAAAGGGGGCGTGTCAGCATTTCTCGCGGGGGATAATCGTTAGTTAACAAATATGTACAACTGCTTGTAGCATCGCTAGCTATGTCCTACGTATGTCCTATGGAGTGTTTGTAGCATCGCTAGCTATGTCCTACTTGTGTCCTATGGAGTGTTTGTAGCATCGCTAGCTATGTCCTACGTATGTCCTATGAAGTGTTATGTTTGTGAGTGAGATACACACTGTGCGGCGCGTTATGTTAATATCACTTGTGATATAGCACAATTACCTATAGGCAATTGTGGTTTCATATATATTATATATATATACAATAATTTATATAAAACGATAAGTTTAATCCAATACAGTGTATATAATATCTTATATTAGTTAGAGTGTATCCTATATATGTAGGAGTAGGCTGATTTATAAGAACATTAATATATATTTATTATAACATACATTGATTTGCAAAAATATAAATAACAACAAATTAAAATTAAAAATATAAAATTTTCTTTGTTGATATTTATAATAACAAATAAATTAAATATTAAATACATTAATTTTTATTTATAATCTAATATATATGTAGATTATATATACGTATTTTCTATTAATTTAATTTTTATATAATTTCAATTTAGAATCGGCTGTGTTTAGTATGCTTATTAGCCTATACATATATATATATATATATATATATATATATATATATATATATATATATTACTATAGTTTAACAAAAACTCTGTTATTATGTGTCCGGTATTGATATACTTGCTGTATACTGTATTCAGATGTCCACTATAATAATGATGAAATGAGAAACTGGCCGAGGGCTGTGAGGTTCTCCTCCTCAGAGTGTATCGGGGTGAATGCATTGCGCATCACTTACGCTATGTTTGCTTGCCTCCCTGGCGGCCGGCATCTTCACTATGTTGCATGTCCTTGAAGGTTGATCATGCACGGAGCTTAGTGATGAGTCATCAGCCTGCGAATAGATACAGTGTAAACATGTAAATGAATATAGATGGGACATTGGTAGGTTGCATGCAAACAACGCAGTCTTAATACCGGAAGAGGGGAACAATTATTGGCTATATCCATCACACATATATATAATCATTATAATCAAAGTCATTAATTAATTAAGTTTCTATTGTAAACATGTAAATATGATATTATAAAATACATATATTTAGAAATATTACACTATGTTTAAAACTATATATTAGCATTAATCTATATCTCCTCTCGATCAGCGATTTTGTTGTCTTTATTGTTTCGGGAATTCATTATTATTTCTTTTTTTTACAACTGATCGGAACGATTTCGTGATGATGAATCATATAATATTTGATTATTAACATATATGTATATGTATATGTATATATATATATATATATATATATATATATATATATATATTACATACTATTTATATTATTTTTTTTTGTAAATATAAAATTTAACTCGGTATTTAAGTTAAATATTTAAGTTAAAAATTGTCTAAACATATAATATATAAATATGTCATAATTACATACTTATAAGGATATATATACCTATATATATATATATATATATATATATATATATATATATATATATATATATATAAATATATTATTATTATTATTTATAATAATGTATAATACAATATATTATTATATAGTATTAAATATAATAACAATATATAGTGGCGTTGATATAATCTAGCTTGTGCATGATTATACCTTTAACGTACACCGGCCTACTGATATGCGGTTTCCTAGTGTGCGATTCTATTGAGATTTCCGTATAGAGAGAGAGTGGATGGAGTGAACCTCACTAGCCGCACTCGCTCCTCGACCTTCTCGATGTCAGCCTCCATTCTCTTATCGTTAACACGGCAGGCCATGACGAACATGCACAATCCTGTAATGAGGACAGAAGTCGACGAACAGAATACAACTATCGTCTGTTGCAATTCCATCATTATAAGTATATGATTAAATATACAATGTATATTATACATATATTAAACATTATATATATATATATATATATAATGTTTAATATAAGATTAATCTATGTATAATATATATATATATATATATATATATATATATATATATATTATACATAGATTAATCTTATATTAAACATTATATATATATATATATATATATATATATATATAATATTATAATTATAGTATATCATGTATAATGTTTGGTGACAACATATGACACTATATATATAATGGTGTTGACGTCAACAGTTTTGTTCTTAGTGACTCATCACATGGTCAGTAGTAATACTTTCTACGATATCATATCATATACATATACATTATAATGTATATGTAAACTATAGTTTCATATGTATTCATAACATTATACATGATATATTCTATTCTATACATATATATATATATATATATATATATATAATCATCATCATCATTATATATACGAATAATAATAGATCCTATATACACAGATATGCATTATAATACAATATTAGGATTAGCTACATTGCATACATATATGTATACATGGGTATACCCCATGCGTATACGATATATATATATATATATATATATATATATATATATATATATCAATTAAACATCAATTATCATATATACACTAATGTCATATACTAGAATGTATTATCACTGCAGAAGTTGTACTTATTATCAAATTGCGTCCCCTAATAGAACCTAGAACAATTAGGTTTGTAAGTGCGTTCACACTATTGTCGCAGATAGTATCTTTCTATAGATGTATACACGGCAAGATCACGTATTCATCTATATCATTCTTGCAGCGGATACCACTTAAGTTGCAATTGCACCATAGAGTTACATATATTATTATCGCAAAATGTTGTTCAATAATATATATTTGTATTAACACATTTTCTCTTTATAGTATCATTTTCTATTTTTCCACAATGTTAGTTTAAAATTCGATTTATCATTTTATTGTTTAACAATAAAATATTCCTCTATATAATAATATATCGTTTATTGAGTTATATAATTTCATTTAGGAAATTAAAGTCACCGCAATGTAATTAACGGAGCGAGTATCTTAATCTTCTAGGAAACTAATGATATTTGTATGCGTTTTCTTATCTGATCATTTCTATAATTTAATATTGTATCTAAATAATTGTAAAGAACTAATATATTATTTATTAATATTTACATTAGTATTCCGCGCTAATGAATACAGTTTCAATATCTATATATATTATATATATATTGGTTAATATTAATTTATTCAAAAAATTGTCAAAAATAATATTAATAATATTATACAATAATAATATTAATTTATTTCAAAAATTTTAGTATAATAATTTTTAAATAGTTGAAATAAATTATAATTTAAAAATTTTGTAGTTCAATAAAATTAAGAAAAAAATATCAAAAATAAATTTCAGGTTGAAATTCCCGTAAATCTCACTCGTTGTGAGTTAAAATCCACACCGTGTACGATACCTTGACGTGGTGATGTGGCTTCTGAAATAGATCCAAATTCGTACTAAATATCCGTGTACTTATATTGTATATATACACATTACATATACATCGTAATCAGAGACCATATCCATAAATTAATAAGTTTATAAACTATAGGGGAAAGTAACATAATACGGATACTTTAACAATAAATGGTCTTAACATTTTATGACTCATTATTTGTATTCAAAAATAACAATATATTAATATTATATGATTATAGATATTATTATGATTTTAAAATGTAATTAATCTTTTTATTTAATAGATGAAGGGGTGTCAATATTCGGTACCCATATTATAATACGGACAGTGTCCATCGGACACCATGTGTTATAATACGGATATATTATATACCACAAGGATATACTATAGTATATATATATATATATATATATATATATATATATATATATATATATATATTTATATTGTTGATGAATCAATCAGAGTTATTACATTTACATTACTTATAATTACTTTTATGAATAATTTAATATAATTTAATTAGTAATTAATTTATAAATTTGTATTATTTAATTATTTAATTAATTAATAATTAGAAGTGAAGCATCTAAATAATAATAATATTAGATGTAGCTTTATTGGTGGTATTAAGGGGATGTCACACGACGCCCGCCTCTCTATGTATAGAGATAGCAAATAATGGGTCTACGCAAAACTAGGCGCGCAGATTTCTATTCCTTGAATTGAGCTAATTTTTGTTATATTCTATTCATTATATGTAATCACATACTATTACAGGACGTACTTTTTATAATATATATTATATAACGTATATATATATATATGCACACATTTTAATTTTTTAATTTACGGAATTTCTATAGAAATTGTTATTTTTTGCAACTATACATATACAAATTTAGAAAATTACTCCTGTAATAGTATTCATATATATGTTATTTATATAATGCAATAACAATTAGTAGAATACATATACTAGTTTTTGTTATACCTAAGTTTATACACACATACCTAGCGCGAAATAATTATTTTGAGAAAACAGCATTTGAAAGTTGAAAGTATACATATCTATTGATAATATAACAATTTAGAAATCAATTTTATGGCATTTCTAGATTGAATTCGCGGCTGATATTTATACAGATACTAAAAACACACTACATTTATTAATATTATGGAATACAAAATAAATACAAAATAATTTTTTTTTTATCATTTTGAACACTGGGACATCCCCTTAATAATATAACGCACGCGATTTTTATGAAAATCAGAATAGTTCACACGCTGCGCGCTGATTGGTTATACGGCTTGTGTATTAATACATATATTTATATATATGACTATATATATAGTGTCCATATTAGGGATTGATATAACCTATAGATATATGCTTATAACTTAATCAATACTTGATAACAAATATAGCAATTATATATATATATATATAATTTTAGAATGCTTTAATTTTTAATAATATATTATTATATTTTATAATAATACATTTGTATATTCTTGAGAATTCTCACCTTAAGGTTTTAAGTTAAAATATGTTTTCATAAAAACGTAATACAAAAATCAATTTATTTATAATTATATCAGTACGTATGGCTTTAAGTCATAAATTGATTTCCTATTCATAAATAAGAAGTGGATAAACAGCATTAAAAATTGTAGATCATCCATTTATCAGCTTAGCATCTGATCATCGTATTATTTCAGTCGATATACGACTTTGTTTGAGAGTATATAAAAAGAAATTATGTATTAATAAACCTTATGATTGGACCAGACTTAAACACGATACTGATATCCGTAGTAGCTTTGTAACCGAAGTGAAAAATAGATTTTGAACTCTCCAAGAAGTTGAAATAACAGCTTTATCTACAAACAAAACATATAATAATTTTGTGAAAGCCTGAAAAGAAGCTGCTGCAAATGTAATTCAGTTAAAACTAAAACTAAAAAAAGAGACTACCCTGGGAAACTCTATATATCTGTCATAAACGTGAAATACTCATCAGACATCTGAACTTACAAATATCTATCCAATTCAAATAAATATCAAAAACTTCATAGATGCTCAAAATGCACTCACAAACACGTATGAAAGTGAACAAGAGGAATATGTTACCCGAAATATTGAAGAAAGTAATTAGTTTTAAAAAAACAGCACTCTCCTGGAAAACAGTTAACAAAGTTATTGGAAGAAAGGCATCTAATAAAGCCAAACTTTAAGATACTAGTGAAAAATAACGCCTACATCTATGGCATGATAATTTTAAAGATTTACTTGGTAAATCAACACCAATCCCAACATACAATGAAAGTATTGAATAATACAATGATCAACTAGATATAAAAACTGGATTATTTACTACATACGAACTAAGACAAGTTACAAAAAGTATGCAAAATGGAAAATATATAGGTTTAGATGAAATTCCAGCAGAAGTGTGGAAATTGGACGAATTTCAAGAATTCTTACTTGAATCCTGCAATAGAGTATATACTCAAGAAGTTATTGAAAGATGGATAAAAGGTATAATAAATGTATACTACCTTTCCCCAAATAAAGTAAATTTATCCATAACCAAAAACTATAGGGGAATTACACAAACTTCTATTGCGGCAAAGATATTCAACCTGATGATTTTAAACCGAATAAATCGATCCTATACTAGTGAAAATTCAAAATGGCTTCAGGAAAAACAGATCGACATCAAGACAAATTTTAACAATCCATCGCATATTAGAAGGTGTAAAATCGAAAAACCTACCACTAACACTACTATTCATAGACTTCTCAAAAGTGTTTGATTCAATAAACCGAAACAATATGAAGTTTATTCTATTTAAATATGCAATACCAACGGAGATAATCAACGCTATAATGATGCTGTACATGAACACTCGCTCTATGGTTAGATCACCTGATGGAGATACAACGTTTTTCGGGATCACCACTGGATTACTTCAAGCAGATACCTTCGCACCTTTCCTGTTCATAGTATGTCTCGATTATATTCTTAAGACTTCTATATATATCAGTACAGAGTTAGGTTTCACACTGACTCAAAGAAGATCCAGACGATATCCAGATTTACATATAACATACATTGATTATACGATATATATGTTACTACGAATACAATGAAGGATGCAAATACATTACTACACCAAATCGAAGAAACAGCAGATGATATCGGACTCGAGATCAATTCTGATAATACTGAATAAATGAGATTAAATCCGAATAGCAATGATGGTAACATTAAGAGCAAAAACGGTAATATTATAAAACAAGTCGAAAACTTCAAATATCTAGGTAGCTACATTAGATCAACAGAAAAGGATATTGAAATAAGAATAGCTAAGGCTTGGTCAGCACTGAACAGCATACATACTATTTGGAAATCAAAAATGTGTGACAATCTAAAAAGAAGCTTCTTCAGAGCCACCGTATAATCTGTACTTGTTTATGGCGCAATAACATGGGCTTTAAAATCAACTTTAGAGAAAAAAGTGGATGAAGGTATACTCGAATGCTTCGAACTGCACTAAATAAAACATGGAAACAGCATCTAACGAATAAAAAATTATACGGTAAAATACAAAAAATAACAAATTCTATACGCAAACAATGTCTAAGATTCGGAGGGCATTGCTGGAGAAGTAAAAACGAACTTACAAGCGATTTACTCTTTTGGCAACCGCTACATGATAAATATTTCTAGGACGACCACCGCAAAATACATCAATTAACTGATGAAAGATACTGGATGTAAAATTGATGAGGTACCAACTGCGATGAACGAACGAGATAGGTGGACGCAATGTGTTAACAACTGCCGAGCATGCTCGACCTAGTAAGGTAAGGTATATCAGTACTATTTTGTCAAATTAAAAAATACTTTTTTAGACTATTTATATAATTATTAATATTTTATTCATTAAACACATTTTGTAGGATTTATAGTTTCTGAGATACCGAGAGTGTCCGTATTCGGTTACTTTCCCCTATCAATGTTATAGTCATATTTTATTTTCATTTTTAATTAGGTATCACATATTTTATAGAGTAGTATTATATGATGTTTTTGAATATTAATTATATTTTGGTCGTATTGGAATTTTATCATTTTATTTCATAAAATAAATTTATATTGATTTATTTATTTATCAATTTCTAATGATTTCATCTTTTCTAACATTATTTACTTTATATGGATGTTCTATATAGTTCATATAATATATGTAATACTCTGTATTCGCCAATGGTTATTAAATATTAATTAGAACTGAATATATTCAAATAGGGTGATAAGTAGGTCTTATAATTATTATAACACTAAAATATACTTTATGTGGAGAATTGACAGTATTATTGTAGTCGAGAATTACTGTATAAAGTTAAGGAAGTACTATATAGTTTGTATAAACTATAGTGTATATATATATATATATATATATATCAGATGTGTAGTTTTCATTGTTAATATTGTTTTGGTGGGGTTTATAAGAGTTACGTTTTTAGTTGAAGGTTTATGTAATTTAGATATATTTAATTTACTTTATTCCCTTGATTCGCGAATCGTAGGGGAAATCACTGCTCTTGCTGTTATACAATTCCTCCACCATTCGTTGCGGTCGTGTAGTTTCATAATTAAGTCAGACTGAGTCATCTTGCTCCATTCTTTGATATCATCAATTCATTTTATTTTTGTACGGCGTATACGGTTTTAGTTTAATTTTTGGTATACCATTTTAGTTTTCTTCGACGAATGGACTGTAATATTGGTACATATATGTACCAATTTGTAGTTTTTTGTTGAAATTGCACATATAGTATAAGATTAGCAACCATAAGTTAGAATAGACAATACCAGATAGCGATAGAGTTTATATTTGAGCTTGAAACGGATATCTTTGCTATTCCATGTTGTAGTTAGCTTTACCATAGCCGATGTAGCTTTAGCTAATATTATTTTAATTTCATAGTCGCTTGAGACATTTTTTGTAATTGTAGCACCGAGATATTCAAACGGGTCTACTTCTTCTAGTTTTTCTCCATATAATTGGATGTTGGAATGAAGATTTATGTTGTTACTGTTGATAATTATATTGTTCTTTTATGCACTAATTTGTAATCCATACCTACTATCACTATTTGACAGCTTAATTGAAAGTCAGCTATCAAGTCTATATCATCGGCGAATCTGAGATTAGTTAGATTTCGGCCACCAATTGATATTGTAGATATATGTTCATCTTTAATTACAGCCATAATCTCCTCAAGAAATAAATTAAAGATCACAGAAGATAGTATAGATCCCTGTCTCACACCAACATTTGTATTGAACATCTGACCTTGGATATTATTAAACAGTATTGCGCCTGTAGAATTTTGATATTATTTATATATATATATATATATATATATATATATATGTGTGTATATACTATTATGTATATATATTTCGTAGTTATATACGTGTAGAGATATTGGTGATAGTTATACCAAAGTTCTAAAAGCAAAGGGCTTTGGTTATACTATAGTTATAACAATGAAATGTATGTTGTTAAGGTCGTGTTGGTGTGTGTGTGTATTTGCTATGCACATGGTAGAGGTTATACGCATATGTTCGTGTACGCGTGTTGGTGTGTGTGAGGTGGGTATTAATGGGTGTATATGTGCATTGTTATATATTATATGTTCATTTAAATGTTTATTTGAGTGTGAAAGTTAAGAATAATTTAATATATTTAAAGTAGAAACATAATATTTGAATTTCCTCATTTAAAAAATAATGTATATTATTTTTAATTTATAAGAATTTTTATAGGGTAAGACGTTAATATATCTTCATTTTTAAAAGTTCGTATTATTATTTGTTTATTTCAATACATTATATTATCGTTAGAATATAGTTAGACTTTATACTTTCGAATATATATTTCAACTATATATTTTCTTAAATAAATATCAATCAATCAATATATAATTATTTAAATAATCATATAATTTGTGGTATAAATAGTTTAAATAGTTTGTCATATTACGTTAACTCGATTGTATATTATGTAGGGCATATATGCTATATATACCGTTACACTATTTACAATTTTTACATTGTCTGATGACTCAGCAGACAAAGGCTTCATACATACAGGTATACCTCTATACTATAATATACTATAGTATACTATCGAGATATATAGAACCCGCGGGTGGGTCCCACGCGGGTTCAACCCCTTTCGGACTATTAAAATAGGTCTTAAAATTATATTTAGAAATGTTCCTGTAAATTTTGTAAAAAATTGTAATATTACAAATACAATATTCTATATTATATTTTATTAATTTTTCAGATAAATAAATATCCTGAATTAAGTATTCAAGCTTTAAAACTCGAACTACCTATGTTCAAGAACCATTTCAATTCTCAATCTTTAAAAGATTCAGTAGAGAATATGATCAATGCAAAAGATTGCATAAAAGAATTATTTTTAGGTATATACAATACATATATATATATTATATATATAGTAAACTATATATATATAGTAAATAGTAAATATTCTATATTATGTTTTATTAATTTTTCAGATAAATAATTATTCTTAATTAAGTATACTTACTTCAGCATAGGTAATCAATTATATTTGTAATTAATGACGATAATAATTTATCATATGAAATTATACTTTGATTATTTTTCAGAAATCTTTGATTTAATACAGTAATAAGGATATCATATATTTCAATGTGTTCTTTTCTAATGTTTTATTATTAAAAAATATTAAATAAATAGATTATTTGTGTACAACCTCAGTATAATATTTATATTATTGATGTCGTAATAAACATTATTTTCTTTTCCATTGCCCAACACCCTGATTTAAAAAATAAAATTTTTTTTTTTTAATATTTTGTATATAATAATCATAATATTTGAGTATTTCTCTTTAAAATGGTATATCGCACAGTGCATACAAATACTTAAAAGTGACATAAATAAGCATTTATAAATACGAGCTGTAAAATAGTTCATATAAATATGATGATTTTTTCTAATCTCTAATTTTTAAAACGTGAATATCTCTGAATTTAAAAAAAACTGTTACCATCTATGTTTGAACACTTTCGATTATAGAAATACTTATTCAAATGATATGCAATTTTCACAGTATATTAATATTATGTTATAACAAGAGTATACTCTTCAGATATAACTATATAAAACTAATACATTATTCAATTATATATAATATTTTTTATATGTTATTGAAATTTCTTATATATTTTTTTTTTTAGAAATAGCTATTATGTTAGTCCATTTTTAATATGATTTTAATAATCTAAATCTCATATTCGATAGTTATATTTGTAGATAGATATTAGTTATATAATATATAAAAAAAGTAGTTGATATTTTGAAGTATACATAGATTGAATCTATTTTTAGTATTACATGATTTTCCTATAGGAAAATATATATCGAAAGATATATCTCCACCATGTTAAACTCATGGTGTTGCGCTGGCCCTTAAAAAGTCTGAAAATATTTATAATTACAAATAAATAAGATTATATATATATATATATATATATCAACTGCCTATGTGGCTCAGTGGCTAAGGCGTCAGACACACAATCAGTAGGACATGGGTTCGACCCTCGTCCGGACCATTAATTAATTTTATAAAATGGGTCTTAAAATATTATTTAGAAGTGATCTTATATAATTGTGTATACATAAATGATCGGCTCTCGTTAAAACCATGGATGCCTTAACATGAGAGCGGCTTCGAAGGGATATTAGAGCCATATATGGTTATAAGTGAAAACTTCGTCTAAGTTCCTGGATGGGATGAAAGGACTCCCCCAAATAAAAATTAAAAAAAAAATATATATATATATATATATATTAATATATGATAAAAACGTTGATGGAATTTTACGTTTTCTAGGACTACGTAATGGTAGCAAATATAGATTTTCAGATTATTTTAAAATCTTTTCTAAATAAATGTGATAATTCATTCGTTTGTTCCTACTGTATCGATTAACATATTAATGAGTAAAACAACATCTTTATTGAGAGTAGCCTTTGATCCAATTATACTTATCTAATGAAATATATTTTATAACTTATACTTTTAATATAAATATATAAATATAAATAATATATTTAATATAAATATATATTTCTGTAATCAAGAATAATTAGTATAAGCTATAGGTAACACTAACCAATTTTTCTAATAAATTGAATATATCAAATGATATATTTAAAGAAATATATGTAGATGTTTCTAGTAGAGTATTCTTATATGAATATGCTTTGGCGATTAATTCAGTACTATTTCCTCTTGCCATTGTCAGTTGTTCTAATGCATTTATAATATCTAAATAGTTATTTAAGACTGCTGATATAGCCTTACATCTGATTGTCCATCTTGTAGGACACATTTAGTTGAATCTGGTTTTATCATTATCAATAGATTGGTTAAAATTGCTAAATTTTCCAGATTTGCTAAAAAGAACACCAATATAATTCACAATGGATAGAGAACCAAGTAAAGCTTTACTTTGAGCAACATATTTACAATCAAGATTTAAGCGATGAGAACTACAATGTGTGTAATATGCCAAAGGTTGTTCTTTTTGTATAAGGGCTTGTGTTCCTTTATATACAGCTGACACATTAGACGCTCCATCATAACATTGTCCACGTAAATTAAATATGGATAGACCGAGACGAATATTGGTGTCTTTCAGAATATTTGCAATAGATTCGCTAGTACTTGATGTAGATGAATAAAATCCTATAAATGTTTCTTGTACTTTTAGATTTTCATCAATGTATATAATCACAATCGATTCCTGGTTTTCCAAAGTTATATCTTGGGTTCCATCGCACATTATAGAGAATGGACATAAGAAAAATTCTTCATTTTACCTAAATGGCAGGGGGGGATTTAGGTATCAAAACCCCCCCATTATTTTGCCAGGGGGGGTTGCAACCCCCCAAACCCCCCCTGTTCCGGCGCCCCTACTACCTACTACCTACTTACGCCTACATATACGTAACAAATATAATTCAATATACATTATTCAACATGGTTTTATTTAATAATATATGGATATAAATATATAAACGTAAAAATACAATTACAATTATTATATTGTCATACGAGTATTATTTTGAATGCATTTATATGAACAAAACATTAATTAAGTCATTAATTTATACATCCGATAACTCAACATACTCGCTAACTTAACATGAAAACTCCGTCCCGTCAATGTTGAGTTATCGAGCTTTGACTGTATATATATATATATATATATATATATATATATATATATATATATATATATATATATATCTATGTATAGTTATAATTATATATACTTGTGTGGGTGTGTTTGGTGTACGCACATATATAATCTATTTGTACACATAGGTTTTTGATAATAAAGATATAAACGTTATTTAGGGGAAAGTAACCTGCAGGTTACGTATCATGATACGGACACTTTAACAATAAATGGTCTTAACATTTTATGACTCAATATTTGTAAAATATTGAGTAAAATATTCAAAAATTACAATATCTTAATATTATATGATTATAGATATTATTGTGATTTTTAAATATTATTTTATCTTTTAATTCAATAGATAACGGGGGTGTCCGTATTCGGTACACATGTCCGAATACGGATACCCTGTGTTATAATACGGACACCTATATACCACTAGATAAACTATATATTATTGATGAATCAATCAGACAAATTACAATTACATTATTTATAATTAATTTTATGAAAAATGTATTCTAATTTAATTAGTTAATAATTTATTTATTTTTATTATTTTTTTAATTAATTATACAATTTAAGTATCAACATAATACAAAACGTAGATTTAGCTTTAATGGTGGTATTCATATTATAACGAACTCGATTTTTATGAATATCAGAATGGTTCATACGCTACGCGCTGATTAGTTATAGGGAGTCCGTATTAAGATATCTAGAGTGTCCGTATTAGGGACATATATGACCTCTAGATATATGCTTATAACTTAATGAATATTTTATAACAAATATAGACATTATAAATATAATTTTTAGAATGCTTTATTTTTTAATAATATAGTGTTATATTTTATATCGATACATTTGTATATTCTTGAGAAGGTTTTTAGTTGACATTTTTTTTCATAAATTTAAAAACATTTTTATTGGATATATAGGCAATATTTTGAATAATTAAAAAATAAAAAATACTTTTTTAGACTATTTATATAATTATGAATATATTATTAAAAAAAATTTTTTTGTAGGATTTATGGTTTCTGAGATACCGAGAGTGTCCGTATTCGGGCACTGTCCGTATTCGATTACTTTCCCCTACATATGTACTCAACTCCATACTTAATATTACTCAAAAGATAACACAGAATCTTCCGTATGTAGTGTTAAGTTTGACGACACTCAAAGTATTAGTGGAAATTAGTTTATAAATAAAGATCTCGAACCAAAATATATTTTCATTATAGTTATCATATACGACTGGTGAATCGATTGTAAATATAATACAATATGTTTTATTACGGTAAATATATTTACCAGTATATACTTTATAAGTATACTTATCATTATTGTATTAATCATTATAATCTAAATACGTACCATTTTAAACAAATAGATAAAACTTAATACCTTATAATTCCCAATTATCAAATATATTATATTCCTAATGTATTCTAGATTGAATAGATATTCTATATCGATCAAGAAACTAAGATGTTAATGTTAAGACGGCGACTTTAATATGAACATATTCTATAAAGGTGCATAGATAAATATAAAAGTAAGCAATATTCTGGTATATTATACTTAGTATACTATATAGTATATAGTATATACTATATATAGGCGCACTATATATAGTATATACTATATATAGTGCGCCTGGTGCTAATATTATTACGAAAATGTGCTTAATATACATGTTTAAACGTAATATTGCATGTTGCATAAAATAAGTTGGAAATATATTTTCAAGGACTATACAATTCAGAATATATTTAAGCAGAATGAATCAGGTATACAATTGAAGACCGTATTCCTTACTGAATAGTCATTAAGAAAAGCAACATTTGATACATTTATTAATAATTATTAAAATATACTAAACTTGTTAGAAGAAGTTAAGTCAGGAAATATAATTTAGAAATATACTTATAGAAATATAAGTCAGGAACAACATGCAAAATATGTCGGTTTCATTTACTTTCTTAAAAATGGAAAATGTTATATAAATCTAGTTATTTATTTAGAAATATTTTGTCTACTCGTATTTCTATTATATGTATGAACTTATACTGGTGCCGGAATTAAACTATGTGTAAGAAGATATAATAAAGATATAAGAAATATATTATTATAAGAAGAAATAATCTTAAGAATAAGTTAGATAAAGCATTAATAAAGATCGAATAATAAGATTTAAATAACAGATAAAACGTAAACGAATTCAAATATAAGATTTATATAATTATTATGTTATCTATTATATTACATTTATTTATAGATTACATTATCTTACCAGGTCGAGCTTGCTCGGCAGAAATTTATAGATTAATAATATAAATATCATTTTATAATATTAAAAATTTAGGAAAGATTATTTTTATATATAATATATGGATATATATATAATCATATATGATTTACTATTATCGCTGTTATTTGATAGGTTTGATAGATTTGAAACAATTAATTAATCCTAAATTTCGTATAATAAACTAGTATAGAATATTATTGATGAACATTGTTATGATTATTCTTTGGAAATGTAAATATATTTATAATATTATAATATTAGAATATATTTATAACTAAATATTTGTTTATTCTATCTTCAGAAATATGAAGAAATAAATATAGATAAGATGAATTTAAAGTGAATTTAAAATACAAATAATTAGAGGGTGCAATATACCTTACAAAGAATACGCATAAAATAAGAACACGTATTCTTAAAATATATTATAATTGTAATGTTGTTTCTTTAGGCACTTCTTATCCTTTCCGCCCGCCCCAACACCCACCCGCCCTTGTAGTAAGTTTTACGAGAGTTGTATATTTTTCATCGAATTATGATTATTTTTGCGTTATTCATATCCTATAGGATAGTATACTATATATATATATGAAATGAAATGAATTTATTTTTTAAAGAAACATTATTAGGTATAATAAACCTATATTAAACAATATATATATAATAAATAATTATTGGTTAATATAATAAAAAATAGCTCCTTTAAGGTATATAAAGAAGTCTTTACGACTTATATGAATTATGCACCAGAATAGAAAAACAATAAACAATAGAAAAAAACAATAAACAAACAAAATATAAAATAAATTGTAAGTTAAATTGTAGGTTAAATTGTAGGTTAGAGGCTATGAATAACTATAAATAACTATAACCAACGATAGAGATTCATATATGTGTCAGATGACTCCATGAAGTTTCAGCTTTCAGGTAAAGGGTCGATCAAATCCTATGTCGTGAGTGTCTATCTTCCGCTACAAGATAGACTTCTGACATCCCTACTCCCGGAGACATATCACCAATCATCCACCACACATATGCCGCTCTCCACTTGATAATATGAAACACATTATATATATATATACATATAGGGGCGTCGGAACGATATTTGTTATGGGGGGGCTATTTATTTCTATTTTATATTATATATCCTATTATTTATTACTAATATAATTACTAACTATATCTTATTAATATCGTATACCTCTTTAGTCTATGTTAACCATTTAATATATGCAATTAATAATATTAAATTTTTATAACAATAAGTAGGAATATATTAGAAAATAAATAATAAACATTACATAATTTATTATTATATAAATATATATTTTTATTTATAAATATACCCATCTCAATTGTGTGAATTATTTTTTATTTGATATTTGTCAATACCTACTAATGCATTGAATCTACTATCTAGCATAGTAGATCGTAACATTGTTTTTATTATTCGTAGCTTACTAAATCCGTGCACGCTAACATGACACAGAACTTGAGGGGCAAGCCAATAAAATTTATCAAATCTATTATGCCGGAAAATATTTTTTTAATTTTAGGAGATTGTTCCATCATGTAGGTTTATTGTCCTCATCAGATGGTATTGAACTTATTGATTGATTTGAACATATGGAAATTCGATCTTTCAATCGTTAATTCTTAATATATTTTTAAATAACATGTGTTTAGTGTAGAAAATTAATAGGATTAATAAGATTAATCTAAAAAAACAAACCATTTTTTTCATGAATTATATTATTTGTAATAATGATTACTTTAATTTATAAGAATGTATAAATAATGTTTTCTTAGTATAAAATTAGGTTTTAATTTTCATCATTATGGAATCAAACAACTCAGTATATTTTATTCTGTAAATATTATTGATATTATCCTATATTAACATATTAACTTATCATATCTAATCACATTATTATATTAACATAACATTAATAATGTTATATTATTGTATCTAGATGATGTACCTTACATAGTCTTTTGAAATTTCATTACTATTCATTTCATACATATTTATAATAATTTATGTGAATTTTATAAAATGTTTTATATAATATGTTTATAAAATTATGTTATTAGCCTTGAATCAATATAAAAACGTGTATATATAAAATATAAAATACTTTTGTTTCTATATCTTCAATTAATGTGTGCAAATTATTTCTATCATTATTCAATTTAATTAGAATAATCTTTATTATTATCTGATCCTTTATGTTTATTTATTATTGATTTTTATTATAATTATAATCATATATTCTTTCAAGTATATTTTTTATAAATGTTACCTTCAATAGTATTTTTTGGTATCATGAAAGCTTTCACCTTCATATCCAAGATTTCAAATATCAAACTATAAATATTCATAGACAAAATATTTGACTTATTCATATTTTTTAATAATAAATTTGCAATATATTTGTGGTCATTGGTAATATAATCTAATTCTTTATATTATTTCAGTGCATAGATTATATAACTGTATTGATCTAATGTTGTTTTAATACATGATTTTCGCAGTCTATCTTGTTAGGCATAATGGTTTCAATATATTTGCTTTGTTATTATTAGTATTATATACAATCCGGAATTTTATCGTTTGTTCATATAATAATCCCAAATCATGAACCACTCTCAAGGCTTTTCTTATATTTATATTATTATCTAATGAATATGCTATTAAGTTTGTGCGATGAGCTCCACATTGTGTATAAAAAGTTAATGGCGCTCAATTCATTATTATAGTTTTTACACTATTATATTGACCAGACATATTAGCTGCACCGTCATATGACTGTCCTCTTAATTTAGAAATAGGAAAGTTAAGATATTAAAGTTCAGATAACATTACATTTGCTATATTTAAGTTGTATCCTCAGTCATATTGCATATAGCCCCCCCCATATGTTTGGTAACATTCTTTAGAAAAAATTTGTATTAACAAAGACAATATACTAGAATTTAATTTAAAATTTATTAATACACATTTCATGGGGGGGGGGCAAAACATACTTAGCCCCCCCCCATATTTCTGAATGGGGGGTCCGATAACCCCCGCCCTCCCCTGTTCCGACGCCCCTATATACATATATAAACACACGTACAGTGTATGCATACGTCGTACACATACATACACACATACACATATACAGATATAAACAATGATTAGTGATATAGCCTCTAACAATAAATAGTATATCAAAATAATAAAAAAATACAAGAAAACAACAAAATAAAATAAAATAAATTTTAAATAAACTTAATTTTATTTAGATATTCATATAAAAATAAATTCAAATTTTAATCGTTTTAAAAATATATCAATGGATTTGCCTCCTATTATTGATACTGGAAGACTGTCCTAGCTTACTGGTTCGTAATAAACTGTATGGAATTTATTAATATTATTATAGATCATGGGTAAAATGAAACTATTAGTATTGCGCATTGAATATTTCTTTAATTTTAATTGAAACATATATTGTATATTGATATGAGAGTCATTTATAAATACTCTATACATAATTTTACATGTTTTATAGAATATAATGTTGTCAAAAGACATAATCTTATTGTTAATATAAGTAGGTTGTATTAATTCTGCTTTTCAATTTAAATATTAATCTTATAATTTTATTTTGTGCAATACGTAATACATTCATTTTTGAATAATAATTGTTACCCCATATATGGGTACAATAAGTTAAATGGAAATGAAATATAGAATAATAAATAAGTTTTAGGATATAGGAGTTTGGAAATAGGAACTTCCTACGTAGGAAGTACGTTACTTAATTTACGTAGTGTTACAATGCCATAATATAGTTTTTTTTTAACATTATTGAATTGTTGTTTCCAAGACAACTTATCATCAATTATTAAGCCAAGGAATTTTATACTCCTAGACCGAGCTATAATTATATTATCTAATGTAATAATACATTTTAATTTAGGTTTGTTGAAAATAATATATGAGGTTTTTAATAAATTAATAGTTAATTTATTTATAACTAACCAGTTTCTTAATTGTAACAGTACCTTATTCATCGATAACTCCAATTGAATACTATTTTCATTAGAGAACATAATGGTTGTGTCGCAAATAGTATATATTTACATTCATTGGATATATTTACTATATCATTAATGTATAGAATGAATAGAATCGGGCCAAGTACCGAACCTTGCGGTACTCCATATTTAATACTATTAAGTTTTGAAGATGCATCATTATTAGAAACATATTGTTTCCTATTACTTAGGTATGAAGTTAATAAAGATAAAATTCGCCCTCTAAAACCATATTTACATAATTTTGTTAATAAAATTTTATGATTTATACAATAAAACGCTTTTTTAATGTCAATTGATATAACCGAAGTAATTTTATGTTTTTTAGTAATGATAGAATTAGTTAAATCTAATAATGAATCTTCAGTAGATATTTTATTCATGAAATCATATTGAGAGGTTTATCAAAGAATATTTAGAAATAAAACTATTAAGTCTACATTTTAATAGTTTTTCAATAATTTTAGAAAATTGTGAAACTATTGATATGGGTTTGAAATTAGAGGGATCTTTATAATTACCTCCTTTATGTAACAAAATTACCTTAGCTATCTTTAAACAATTAGGAAATATACCCTGTAAAAATATGTTATTGATTAATATAGTCAATGGTTGGCTTATTGATATAATTATGTTTTTAATAAAGCTGAAAGATAAGTTATGATAATCTAAGCTTTTTTTCGAATTACACGTAGTTACAATATCAATAATTTCTTGTTTATTTACATGTTTAATAAATAATGAATTATGTTGATTGTATATTGAGTTCGTGAAATCATCATAATTAATGTTATTACATAATTGACTCGCTAATTTATTACCTATATTACAAAAAAAATTATTAAATGTATTACATTTATCATAATCTAAGTTGATATTTTTATCAGTTATTTTGTTACCTCTATTTGTTATCAATTTTATTTTATTCCAAATTACTTTAGAATTATTATGATTTTTTCGAAAAAAAGTATTATAATAATGATTTTCTGCTTTTTTTAATATTTTACTCAAACAATTTTTATATTTTTTGTAATTTGAATTATTGGAAACTGTATGATTTTTTTTATAAATTTTAAAAAGTTTATTTTTTTTAATTATGCATTTTATTAAGCCATGCGATAGCCATGGTTTATATTCTGAATTTAAATTTATTTTTTAGTGGAAGAAAAATTGTCTTTATTAAATAGTATAATATTAATAAATTCTTCAAATGAATCATTTATATCAGAATTATCTAGTATAGATGACCAATAATAATTTTGAAGGAAAACATTAAAATCAATTAAATTCTGTTCATATATGATTTTTATATATTTACTAAGTTTTTTATTTTTTTTATTTTTTGTATAAGCTATCAACTTAAATATTGAGAATATAGGTAGGTGGTCACTCAAGTCTGTATATAATAGTCCATTAGAACATGGAATTGTATAATTATTGGTATATATATTATCTATTAATGAATATATACTATCGCATATTCTAGATGGTTTTATAATTAATGGATGTTGATCCAAAGAGTGTAATACATCAATAAAATGATAAACTTTGGGACAATTATCTTTCATTAAATTAATATTTAAATCTCCACATAAATAAATATTAGAATTATTCATGAATGTATTAATTATATCAAAAAGGTCATCGGAAAAGTCAGTAATATCATATTCTGGATATTTATATATGCCACTAACAATAATTTTATTTAGATTATCTAATTCTATTTCCGCGCCAACTATATCAAATTTATTTGGTATTGTTTTACATAAGATTTCAATCGAGTTAAATATGAAATTATTATATATATAAATAGATGTTCCTCCGCCTCTTTTATGTAATCTAGTAGTGTGAAGAGCGTTATATCCTTTAATAAAATGTACATTTGAGTTAAATTCATTTAACCATGTTTCTGTAATAACAATTATATCGAATTTAAGTTTTATACAGTCTAAGTAATTTATTATATTATTAATATTTTTAGAGAGACTTCTAGCATTAAAATGAATAATTGAGTTAGTATTATTATTATTATCATCTAATATATTATAATTAGAATCATAATAAAAATATTGATCATCTATTTTAGTAATTAATTTATTATATAACACAGAATCAGATATATCTATGTTGAATTCACTATACTTTTTTAAAAAGTTATTAATCATGTAAATTTTCCTGTGTATTATTTTCCTGTGTATTATCTTTCTCCATATCTTACTATATATTATTCTCCTGTGAATTATCTTTTTCTATAACTTCCTGTGTATTATTTTCCTTTGTATTATCTATTTTTATTATAGAAAATTTAACAATAGAATATTTATTATGTAAGTATCTAACTTTGTAAATATTATCATTGTTATTTGCAGATAAATTTGTTGCTTCCGTGTTTAATTCTTTTAATTTGATTTGTTCTGCTTTAGATAGTGACATAGGTTATAAAATATACGATATATATATATCGTAATCGTATTTCTAATATTTTATTTAAACACAACCGGTGTTCTTGACGTGTTCTTAATGCACGTTATAACGTAGTATACTATAGTATATATATATATATATATATATATATATACTATAGTATATATAATATAGTACATATATATATACTATAGTATACTATAGTATACTATATATATAGTATTGAAAATTAATAGTCACATTATCAGTTATATCGGTGAACAATGTGAACGATAGTGTACTACACATATGCTTAGTGACATCATACGCACATACGCACATACACACACATGGCTGCTATGCACTATGACGCAATAATGACATATACATTAAATAATGTTGCTGCAAATTCATAGCGGTTTCATCATTCATATTATTATTATAATGTATAGTAATACATATATGTGTATATTAATGAATCATTTATACTAATTCATATATCTATATATTTATTAATCAGTTAATAAATAAAATGGAATGACGATATAAGAACGTCAGCAACATCTAGTTTGTACTTATCTTCATTGCTTTCGATACTTTATTTTAATATATGTTACTTTATTGTTTAATACAAATAAATACTTTCAAGGTAAACTTCGTATTAAATGTATGATTGGAATGTATGAGATATTGGTAATTTTTATTTAATTGTGTAAGTAAATACTACCTCCACATTTTGAATTAGGTCTAATATGTTGTAATAGATCATAATCATGTGGAGTAAGTTGGTTAATTATAGCAGTATAATTATTAGTCAATCAATTTTCAGTTATAGCTATATAGTCTCATATGACTAACGTATTGAATTAGAAATATGACGTAGTCTTAACATAATGAGCTTTGGTAAATTAAAGATTTCGAAGGTGTGATATAAGATATACTTTTATATATTTTATATATATTTAAGATTATTTATTTAGCATCAGTAGGTACCTGATATATTAGTACCTAATACTATAGTTAGTCAGGTACTGTTATTAGTAATATTTGAATCCTATAGGATAGTATACTAAATGTATATCAAGATTTACTCCAACTAGAGAGAAAGTTATCGTCAAGAATGAACAGTTTACAATGCCAATGAATGCGAGTTGAAGATGAATTATTATCATCAATATAACAACGACTATGATAATATGTGAATATACGATGTTAGTATACAATGGTATAGGATATATATATATATATATTATAGTACAATATGGTATACTATAATAATATATTAATATAAACCTCACGAGCGATGGGGTCTACATATATATAAATGACCGTATTTTAGTGCCTAATAAACCGTATATCATCATCATCATAACAGTTTACTATGGTATAGTATCGTTATAGTATAGGATACTATAATGGTTGACCATGTATCAATAGCCTACTTACGATTATAATCATATTCTCTTTCAAAACATAATTTTATGTTTTTGTTTGTGTAATACGATTTCATATATTAAAATTTGTATTCATATAATTAAGGGTACAATCTATAGTATTGTATAATTGAAAAATACGAAACTTTTTACATCGTTAATTAACCGTCAACCCTTATTTAACAAAAGATCGTACATATTTCTATATAAATGACATTTCGATCATTCGAATTCCTAACTATTCGGACTTATGGATAATTCGACAAGGTGTAATCATTTTATTTCAATACATATATATCGTATAATGTAAATAAATCGAATAAGTTTGAATCTAATTTGAAATGGACATTTTAAAATTCATAAATATATTTTAGGCATTTTTGGATGTTTATACTTTTGCATAATTGAGATTTTATAAAAGCTAAACAGTTATGTAATTACAATAATTTGTAAATACAAAAATATCAACTTTAATGAATTAAATTCGCATTAAAATATATATATATATATATATATATATATATATTGTATACGTATATATATATATATATATATATATATATATACGTTTCTTTGTTATATATAGGTTATTAGTTTTTTGTTGGTGGAATCATTTCATCTCATCCAGGAACATAGATGAAGTTATAATCAAATATATTTGACTGAACAAAAGTTATAACAATACAATTATAATATCTAATATATCAACGTTTCATTGACGAATCCCTTATAACTGGTAGTGTCCATTCAGTCTTAAAACACTCCATTATCAGCCCATTGATACAACAACCAACTCGACCTCAATACATTCTCTAACTACAGGCCCATATCTCAACTTCCAGTTTTAACTAAACTACTTGAGAAGATAATCTACAAATAATTAATCTTCTACCTAACTGCCAACAATATACTTGATCCTCAGCAAAGCGCATTCAGAAAACTCCACAGTACAGAAAATATTATACTCTCACTACTCGACTATCTATTGAAATACCATGAAAACGACCTCCTAACACAACTACTGCTTTTATACCTCTCTTCAGTATTTAACACCATTAACCTAGACTTACTTATCTACAGACTAAAACTAATTGGACTTGAAAATACTGTATTACTCTTGTTTTCTAATTACATCACCTATAGAACCTACAGTACTAAAATTAATAAATCACTATCACCCAAACGCATAGTTATCTTAGGAGTACCTCATGGATCGTCACTCTCCCATATACTCTTCTGTATTGACTTACTCCCACTTAGCAAACTAATTAAAACTTTTCCTTACTTCAAATACAATATGTATGCAGACGACATTGAAATTCACGCAGATTGTCACCAATCATCAAATATTCATTTTCAATCGTGTCTCAATACTATCAATAACTGATGCACCAATAACTATGTACTACTTAACCCCAATAAGACAGTACTTGTGAATTCTCACCTCCGAAATCCCTTCCCACCACAATATTCCCACAAATGTACCTAGGCCATACCCCAATCCCTCCTTCTACTACATCAAAATATCTAGTCATCCATATTAATACAAATTAACTTTTGATAAACACATATCAACATTAAAAGCTACCACCATTCCACCATTTATTCGATATAAACTAAATAGTGCTTACATAACAACATCCTCCGCACTAACTATTACCCAGACTTTAATTCTATCTCGACTTCAATACTGCATACCTATATCTCCACTTTATTCTCACAATAAATATTTTACAACCATTAATCGCTTAACTAACAGATCACCTATATGTCTTAAGACTAATCTACTGACTAAAAAAGTCAGTTTTTTTAGTTTATTTTAGTTCAGTTGTTTAGTTATACGTGTATACACGTAACTGACATACAAACTTAACTTAACTGGCCATCCGCAAAAAAAATAGCTCAACTAAATTAATATACATTCTATATTCCTCCCTATTGACTAAATAACCTGATCACCTTTATCGACTAATTTCTCTCCGTACTGCACTACGTCACCTACGATCCTCTAACTATAAGGTACTGACTGTCCTCACCTTCAATCATAAACTAAAGAAGTACCTACTTGTTCACGATATCTGAACTTAAAATATATTCGTTTTCGCCACGTTGTACACTTGTCTGTACTTACTATTACTTTTATTTATTATCTTTTATAATATAATTAGTGTTTAAATAAAATCATCATTATCATATATATTAAATTGTAATATGTTTAATATAAATAATTAAATGAATTACTTATTGTTTAGTCTTTATTTTGCTTTACTACATGATACATTATTTTCATCTACCACCGTGTATATATATATATGTAGAAATGTTAATTATCTGTTTAATAAATTACTTTTAATACTTTCAATAAGCACAACTATTATAGGATATCAATGCACGTCATGCGTAACGTGATTCATGCGACGTCTCGCTTCAGTGAACACGATTAGTCACTGTTTATTTAGTATATATAGTGTGATATAAGTAAGGATTGAGATTGATATCTAGATGCATGCTATCAGTATATTGTTATACACAGTAACTACTAACTCTGACATATACGGTATGTTCAGCACATCCATGTTATATTATTATGTTATAATATATAATATGTATATATGAATGTATTGGTTTATTTAAAAAACACCGAATTTAGTACTGAAGTATAAAGTAACGAACAAACAAATAAACTAAATAAAACGAATTTATTCCAAAGTATTGTAGTTAAGATAAATTACAATATATAAAAATGTATTATACATATTATATATAACTATGTATATATATATATATATATATATATATATATATATATATATTATAGGACCATTATAGGGACATTAGAGCCATATGGTTATAAGTGAAAACTTCATCTATGTTCCTATATGGGATGAAAGGACTCCACCAAAATAACAATAACAATTATATATAACGCGTTATAATTAGGGATATATGCATACAAATTAGCATACGTTCTCGAGCAACTATTATCATTATATATATATATATAATCTATAGAGTAGATAGGATGTAATACCAGCTTATGGAGTATGTAATTATCAGTGTAAAACGTACATTGAAAACAAATGGAGAAAAGTAGCAAGTTCACTTGGTATATTATCAATCCCAGGTGATTTACCTTCCTTCAGTATTTTAATCACTTCTATAACTGCAGACTCGAGTTTAGGCAATTGTTCCTCAATATATGTGTTAAAGTTAGCGTTACTGTTTAAAACACTAATGTCTGGGTTAATATGGCGATTGTAAAGATCATTATAGTATTCCGTCAAACGCTTTAGAATCATGATATCTTCAGCTAGTGGTATATCATTGATATCTTCAATTATTGAGATGCTTATGGGTGTTGTATTTGTAAGCGTTCTAAGTGTTTCATAAGCCCACTTATTATGTATTCTATGTCTGATGTTGTCATCTATATATTTGCACTGACATTGTATCCAATCATCTTTTGATTTTTTCATCTTTTTGCGAATCGTAGAATTTATTTCTCTGTAAACATTTTCTAGGTCATACTGTTGCTTCTTTTAGACTTCAATATTCTTCTTTCATCGCAAAGGTCGTGTATGTCATCTGTCATCAATGGCTGTTTTTTACTACGATATTTTCCAATTATTTCTGAAGCAGAGCTTGTTATAATTTTTTCAAATATTGTGTAGATTTCAGTCGAGTTACAGTCTTTTTTAGTTCATTAAATTTTACATCTAAATGTTCTGAGTATACTTTGCATATTCTTAGGTCCTTTAATTTATTTACATTGTAGAGAATTCGTTTATTTTTGTGTGGTTTATTTGATCGTAATTTTAGCTTTAGATTGTACATTATGAGATCATGATCACTATTGATATCTGCACTTGGTGTTATTGTTAAACTTCGTATGATACTTGACTTGAATATTTGAGGTGTTAATATGTAATCTATTTGATTATGAACTAGGGGAGAGCGGGGCAGGTTGAGCCAGTTTTTATAAAAACACATGTATCTCAATGTTATGAATATATTTTAATAAAATAAAGTGCATAAGATATATATAGTTTATGATCAATTAAAAACATTCATAAATCAGTGTAATGATAAATAATTAATTATATAATTACATTTTAATTTTTTTTTTAATTGGCTCAACCTGACCCGTCTAATGGGGCAGGTTGAGCCAGGTAGAAAAAATGCAAAATTAAAGATATATTTAAAAAATAAACATAGTTAAAGTTATATATTTATATTTATTAGTATATTAACAAGTATATTCACCAAGATTAATATCAAAACTAATGAAAATTTTAAGGCGAGAGGTTATATTAGGAGAGAGGTTAGATTTTCTATGTTTTAATCCAGCATATAAACCAATTATTTAATTATTTAAAATAATTACTCAATTATATATTTAATTAATTAGATTATTATTATTATTTAAATAAGTCATTAATTAATTAAATAAATTAATGAATAAATATGTTTAATGATAAACGGGGCAGATTGACCCTATGGTCAACCTGCCCCGTTTTACTATGGTCAACCTGCCCCATATCACTAGTATATATAAAAGTAATCTAATTTATTTTTGAGTGATAATTTTTTAATTTTTATATTATAATATATAGTATATTAAATATACTTTATTAATATAGCATTAATACTACTATATTATTACAAAATATATTATTAATATCAAATTTAAACTTACTGTACCACTAACGAGATTTTCATAAAATATTAATAATTAAATAATATTTTAATTAGTTAAAATAAATAATTTTTGAGTTGTTATACTAATGCTAAATATAATTGTGTATACATGTATTAAAAATTACATTAAGATATTTATTAATAGCAGAAATAATTGAGATGACTCAACCTGCCACTATGGTCAACCTTTCCCGCTCTCCCCTAGTTCATTGGGTGAGTGCCATGTTGTTATTCTTGAATTCTTATGCGGATATAAGTATTAGCTATAACTAATTTATGTCGTTCAGCGAATTCAAGTAATCTTTGCCCTCGTTCGTTTATATTTTCAATTCCAAATCGTCCAACACATCCATTCCATGTTGTATCTTTTCCAACTTTGGCATTCCAGTCACCTTGTTCTATCAAAAAGTCTTTCTTCAGTGAGTCAGATATGGTTTTTTCTATAGTTTCATAAAATTCTTCTATTTCTTCATATGATTAACTTGTTGTTGGTGCATTTACTTGGATTATTGTCATATTAGTGGACTATCTTTTACACGGATAGAGATAATTCCGCTTGAAATTACAGAGTAATTAATCACAGCTTTTTTTAGTTCCTTTCTGACTATGAATCCAACACCTTCAAAATGATTGTCTTGTCCACTATATAATATCTTATGTCTAGCATCAGTTGTTAATTCTCATGATCCAGTAATTCTTGTTTCGGATAGACCTACTATGGCCCATTGATAACGATCAAGTTCATTGGTGAGTTAATGAATTTTGCCGCATCTTCTTAATGTACGCACATTCCAAGTTTCTATAGTTGTTATTGCATCTGGTAGTTTTATCTTGTTTGTTAATTGCTTTGCTTTTCCACTAGCTAGTTTTACACTACCATCCTGGTTAGAACCGATGGATAGTGCGGTCATTGTTAGTCCGGTCCAATACCGATCCGGCATGAAGTTTTGTGTTTGTATTGTCATGTTGATTATTTCTGTAGCATTTTAGACCAGATGGCGTAAATCTCCTTCCCTAGTCTCCTCTTGCAAGTTTAGCCCACTTGCCGAAGTGGTTACCAGGGTGTGGCGCGAGGTTCCAAAGCAAAAGAGTTTGAGGACCGTAAATAGTGTGTAGTGACTAACCCCTATGTTTAAAGGGTGGCAGTAGTCATATACACATTACTCCTTTTTGAGACCCCACTATACCCCGTGTATGTATATATATACGTGACATTAAACTATTATGATAGTTGTAATATAATAAATTTAAACAAATTCTAAATTAAATTAAAAAATAATCTATTTGTAAATCACTGCTATAAACAAACAGCAATTTATTTTTCACATTTATATTTAATATTTAGAATCGGAAGTTTTAGAAAGTATTATTTCGAATCGTATATTATTATCGGAACAATCGGTATCAATGGACACGTGTATCAGAGGTATGCATATCCTGTATGACAAGTATTCCCTGTTTTACAATCTAAAGGGGGCGTGTCGGCATTTCTCGCGGGGGATAATCGTTAGTTAACAAATATGTACAACTGCTTGTAGCATCGCTAGCTATGTCCTACGTGTGTCCTATGGAGTGTTTGTAGCATCGCTAGCTATGTCCTACGTATGTCCTATGGAGTGTTATGTTTGTGAGTGAGATACACACTGTGCGGCGCATTATGTTAATATCACTTGTGCTATAGCACAATTACCTATAGGTAATTGTGGGTTTCATATATATTATATATAAAAACATAATGTATATAAAACAATAAGTTAAATCCAATACAGTGTATATAATATCTTATATAAGTTAGAGTGTATCCTATATATGTAGGATTAGGCTGATTTATAAGAACATTAATATATATTTATTGTAATATACATTGATTTGCGAAAATATAAATAACAACAAATTAAAATTAAAAATATAACATTTTCTTTGTTGATATTTAGAATAATAAATAAATTAAATATTAAATACATTAATTTTTATTTATAATCTAATATTATATTAAATATATATGTAGATTATATATACGTATTTTCTATTAATTTCATTTTTATATAATTTCAATTTAGAATCCGCTGTGTTTAGTATGCTTATTAGCCTATACATATATATATATATATAAATATATATATATATATATATATATATATGTAATTAAATACTATTACTACATATATATATATATTACTATAGTTTAAAAAAAACTATGTTATTATGTGTCCGGTATAGATATACTTGCTGTATACTGTATACAGATGTCCACTATAATAATGATGAAATGAGAAACTGGCGGCGGGCTGTGAGGTTCTCCTCCTCAGAGTGTATCGGGGTGAATGCATTGCGCATCACTTACGCTATGTTTGCTTGCCTCCCTAGCGGCCGGTATCTTCACTACGTTGCATGTCCTTGAAGGTTGATAATGCACGGAGCTGAGTGATGAGTCATCAGCCTGTGAATATATACAGTGTAAACATGTAAATGAATATAGATGGGACATTGGTAGGTTGCATGCAAACAACGCAGTCTTAATACCGGAAGAGAGGAACAATTATTGGCTATATCCATCACACATATATATATATAATCATTACAATCAAAGTCATTAAATAATTAAGTTGATATTGTAAACATGTAAATATGATATTATAAAATACATATATTTAGAAATATTACACTATGTTTAAAACTATATATTAGCATTAATCTATATCTCCTCTCGATCAGCGATTTTGTTGTCTTTATTGTTTCGGGAATTCATTATTATTTCTTTTTTTACAACTGATCGGATCTATTTCGTGATGATGAATCATATAATATTTGATTATTAACATATATGTATATGTATATATATATATATATATATATATATTCTATACTATTTATATTGTTTTTTTTTGTAAATATAAAATTTGACTCGGTATTTAAGTTAAATATTTAAAGTATAAGTTAAAAATTGTCTAAACATATAATATATAAATATGTCATAATTACATACTTATAAGGATATATATACCTATATATATATATATATATATATATATATAAAAATAAATATATATATATATAAATATATTATTATTATTATTTTTAATAATGTATAATACAATATATTATTATATAGTATTAAAGATAATAACAATATATAGTGGCGTTGATATAATCTAGCTTGTGCATGATTATACCCTTAACGTAAACCGGCCTACTGATGTGCGGTTTCCTAGTGTGCGACTATATAGTTATCTCCGTAGAGAGAGTGGGTGGAGTGAATCTCACTAGCCGCACTCGCTCCTCGCCCTTCTCGATGTCAGCCTCCATTCTCTTATCGTTAACACGGCAGGCCATGACGAACATGCACAATCCTGTCACGAGGACAGCAGTCGCCGAACACAATACAACTATCGTCTGTTGCAATTCCATCATTATAAGTATATGATTAAATATACAATGTATATTATACATATATTAAACATTATATATATATATATATATATATATATATATATATAATATTATAATTATAATATATCATGTATAATGTTTGGTGACAACATATGACACTATATATATATAATGGTGTTGAGGTCAACAGTTTTGTTCTTAGTGACTCATCACATGGTCAGTAGTAATACTTTACAATATCATATCATATACATTAGTTTCATATGTATTCACAACATTATACATGATATATTCTATTCTATACATATATATATATATATATATAATCATCATCATCATTATATATACGAATAATAATAGATCCTATATACACAGATATGCATTATAATACAATATTAGGATTAGCTACATTGCATACATATATGTATACATGGGTATACCCCATGCGTATACGATATATATATATATATATATATATATATATATATCAATTAAACATCAATTATCATATATACACTAATGTCATATATATATATATATATATATAATCATCATCATCATCAACATTATATATATATATATATATATATACGAATAATAATAGATCCTATATACACAAATATAATACAATATTAGGCTTAGCTACATTGTATACATGGGTATATCAATTAAACATCAATTATCATATATATATATACACTAATGTCATATACTAGAATTTATTATCACTGCAGAAGTTGTACTTATTATCACATTGCGTCCCCTAGTAGAACCTAGAACAATTAGGGTTGTAAGTGCGTTCACACTGTTGTCGCAGATAGTATCTCTCTATAGATGTACATGGCAAGATCACGTATTCATATATATCATTCTTGCAGCGGATACCATTATAACTTAAGTTGCAATTGCACCATAGAGTTACATATATTATTATCGTAAAATGTTGTTCAATAATATATATTTGTATTAACACATTTTCTCTTTATAGTATCATTTTCTATTTTTCCGCAATGTTAGTTTAAAATTCGATTTATCATTTTATTGTTTATATTAACAATAAAATATTCATCTATAGAATAATATATCGTTTATTGAGTTGTATAATTTCATTTAGGAAATGTAAGTCACCGCAATGTAATTAATGGAGCGAGTATCTTAATCTTCTATGGGAAACTAATGCTATGTGTATGCGTTTTCTTATCTGATCATTTCTATTATTTAATGTTGCCATCTAAATAATTGTAAAGAACTAATATATTACTTATTAATATTTACATTAGTATTCCGCGCTAATGAATACAGTTTCAATATTTATATATATATTATATATATTGGTTAACATTCATTTATTCAAAAAATTGTCAAGTATTATAATTTATAAATAGTTGAAATAAATTATAATTTGAAAATTTTGTAGTTCAATCAAATTAAGAAATACATATCAAAAATAAATTTCAGGTTGAAATTCCCGTAAATCTCACTTGTTGTGAGTTAAAATCCACATCGTGTACGATACCTTGACGTGGTGATGTGGCTTCTGAAATAGATCCAAATTCGTACTTAATATCCGTGTATTTATATTGTATATATACACATTACATATACATCGTAATCAGATACCATATCCATAAATTAATAAGTTTATAAACTATATAGGAAAGTAACATAATACGGATACTTTAACAATAAATGGTCTTAACATTATATGACTCATTATTTGTATTCAAAAATAACAATATATTAATATTATATGATTATAGATATTATTATGATTTTTAAATTTAATTATTATTTTTATTTAATAGATGAGGGTGTCAATATTCTGAACCAATCAGAGTTATTACATTTACATTACTTGTAATTACTATTATGAATAATTTAATATAATTTAATTTGTAATTAATTTATAAATTTTTATTATTTAATTATTTAATTAATTAATAATTATAAGTGAAGCATCTAAATAATAATAATATTAGATGTAGCTTTATTAGTGGTATTAATAATATAACGCACGCGATTTTTATGAAAATCAGAATAGTTCACAAGCTGCGTGCTGGTTGGTTATACAGCTTCTGTATTAAGACATATATGTCTATATATGACTATATATAGTTCGCGTATTAGGGATTGATATGATCTATAGATATATGCTTATAACTTAATCAATACTTGATAACAAATATAGAAATTATATATATATATATATATATATATATATATATAATGTTTAGAATTATTTAATTTTTAATAATATATTATTATATTTTATAATAATACAGTTTGATATTCTTGAGAATTCTCACCTTAAGGTGTTAAGTTGAAATATGTTTTCATAAAAACGTAATACAAAAATCAGTTTATTTATAATTATATCAGTACGTATGGCTTTAAGTCATAAATGGATTTCCTAATCATAAATAAGAAGTGGATAAACAGCATTAAAAATTGTAGATCATATAATCCATTTATCAGCTTAGCATCTGATCATCGTATTATTTCAGCCGATATACGACTGTGTCTAAGAGTATATAAAAATAAATTATGTATTAATAAACCTTATGATTGGACCAGACTTAATCACAATACTGATATCCGTAGTAGCTTTGTAACCGAAGTGAAAAATAGATTTTGAACTCTCCAAGAAGTTGAAATAACAGCTTTATCTACAAACAAAAGATATAATAATTTTGTGAAAGCCTGAAAAGAAGCTGCTGCAAATGTAATTCCGCTAAAACTAAAACTAAAAAAAAGAGACTACCATGATAAACTCTATATAGCTGTCAGAAACGTGAAATACTTCATCAGTCATCTGCACTTAAAAATATCTATCCAATTCAAAGAAATATCAAAAACTTCATAGATGATCAACATGCACTCACAAACACGTATAAAAGTGAACAAAAGGAATATGTTACTCGAAAGATTGAAGAAATACAAAACGCAATTAGTTTTAAAAAAACAGCACTCTCCTGGAAAACAGTTAACAAAGTTATTGGAAGAAAGGCATCTAATAAAGCCAAACTTAAAGATACTAGTGAAAAAAAACGCATACAGCTATGGCATGATAATTTTAAAGATTTACTTGGTAAATTAACACCAATCCCAACATACAATGAAATTATTGAACAAGTCAATGATCAACTAGATATCAAAACTGGATTATTTACTGCATACGAACTAAGACAAGTTACAAAAAGTATGCAAAATGGAAAAGATATAGGTTTAGATGAAATTCCAGCAGAAGTATGGAAATTGGACGAATTTCAAGAATTCTTACTTGAATCCTGCAATAGAGTATATACTCAAGAAGTTATTTAAAGATGGATAAAAGGATGTATAGGTAATCCTACTACCTTTCCCCAAAAAAGTAAATTTATCCATAATCAAAAACTATAGGGGAATTACACAAAATTCTATTGCGGCTAAGATATTCAACCTGATGATTTTAAACCGAATAAATCGATCCTATACTACGGAAAATTCAAAATGGCATCAGGAAAAATAGATCGACATCAAGACACATTTTAACAATCCCTCGCATACTAGAAGGTGTAAAATCGAAAAACCTACCATTAACATTACTATTCATAGACTTCTCAAAGGTGTTTGATTCAATAAACCGAAACAAGATGAAGTTTATTCTATGTAAATATGGAATACCAACGGAGATAATCAACGCTATAATGATGTTGTATAGGAAAACTCGCTCTATGGTTAGATCACCTGATGGAGATACAATGTTTTTCGGGATCACCACTGGATTCCTTCAAGGAGATACCATCGCACCTTTCCCGTTCATAATATGTCTCGATTATATTCTTAAGACTTCTATATATATCAGTACAGAGTTAGGCTTCACACTGACTCAAAGAAGATCCAGACGATATCCAGATTTACATATAACAAATATTGATTATACGATAGTAACATTGTTACTACGAATACAATGAAGGATGCAAATACATTACTACACCAATTCGAAGAAACAGCAGATGATATCGGACTCGAGATCAATTCTGATAATACTGAATAAATGAGATTAAATCCGAATAGCAATGATGGTAACATTAAGAGCAAAAACGGTAATATTATAAAACAAGTCGAAAACTTCAAATATCTAGGTAGCTACATTAGATCAACAGAAAATGATATTGAAATAAGAATAGCCAAGGTTTGGTCAGCACTGAACAGCATACATACTATTTGGAAATCAACAATGTGTGACAATCTAAAAAGAAGCTTCTTCAGAGCCACCGTATAATCTGTACTTGTTTATGGCGCAATAACATTGGCTTAAAATCAACTTTAGAGAAAAAAGTGGATGAAGGTATACTCGAATGCTTCGAATTGCACTAAATAAAACATGGAAACAGCATCTAACGAATAAAAAATTATACGGTAAAATAAAAAAAATAACAAACTCTATACGCAAACAATGTATAATATTCGCAGGGCATTGCTGGAGAAGTAAAAACGAACTTACAAGCGATTTACTCTTTTGGCAACCGCTACATGATAAATATTTCTAGGACGACCACCGAAAAATACATCAATTAACTGATGAAAGATACTGGATGTACACTTGATGAGCTACCAACTGCGATGAATGAACGAGATAGGTGGAAGCAATGTGTTAAAAACTGCCGAACATGCTCGACCTAGTAAGGTAAGGTATCAGTACTATTTTTTCAAATTAAAAAAATACTTTTTTAGACTATTTATATAATTATTAATATTTTATTCATTAAACACTTTTTGTAGGATTTATAGTTTCTGAGATATCGAGAGTGTCCGTATTCGGTTAATTTCCCCTATCAATGTTATAGTCATATTTTATTTTCATTTTTAATTAGGTATCACATATTTTATAGAGTAGTATTATATGATATTTTTGAATATCAATTATATTGTGGTCGTATTGGAATTTTATCATTTTATTTCATAAAATATATTTATATTGATTTATTTATTTATCAATTTCTAATGATTTTATCTTTTCTCAAATTATTTACTTTATATAGATGTTCTATATAGTTCATATAATGTATGTAATACTCTGTATTCGCCAATGGTTATTAAATATTAATTGGAACTGAATATATTTAAATAGGGTGCGAAGTAGGTGTTATAATTATTATAACACTAAAATATACTTTATATGAAGAATTGACAGTATTATTGTAGTCGAGAATTACTGTATAGGTTAAGGAAGTACTATATAGTTTATATAAACTATATATAATACACTATAGTGTATATAGATATATATATATATATATATATGTATATATATATATATATATGTAACAAAGTTGAGTTCGTGTATACTTTATTAAGACAAAGACCTGTTGAATATAACAATGATAATCTAATATAATAATAATAATAATAATAACAGTACATACCCGATGACATGCAGAATGATGAATGCGGCTATATTACCGATTGGCATTAATTCTATAGCACAATAACAAAATATAATTTGCAGACGATAAAAATATAAAATAACATAAAAACGAACATTGATATTGCTAAGGCTATGCAATTAACATAGAGCGTGACACTAAAATCTAGTTTTAAGTTTTTATGTAGATATATCTGTGTACCTTATGTAATGCATTTACATGTACATTACATTAATCGATATATCAACAACTGACTTTATAACATACACCCCCTCCGTTATGAAGTGGTCTCACACTCACAATTTAATTATGTCACCCGAGGTTTTTTACGCGATTACTTCGACGCAGAGATGGACCCGGCACTGGGCTATCTATCGTCGACAAAGGCACACTTACGCTTGTAAGGTTATCGCGACGCAATCTGGTCGCTTTCAATATCTCTGCCCTATTTACAATCCTAGCCTTTGTTATAGGCATTACCGTACACGTTTGTGGGGAAGGCCGGTCGATGACAATTAGAGGATGTGATGAGTATTTATCCTGAATCTTGTTTCGACCCAATGGGTGACTACGGATAAATACTTCATCACCCACTTTCACGTCATCAAAAGATTTAGGAGTTTTGGTCGCATGTTTATTACGCCTCTCTCTTTCAGCCTGGTGCCATACTCGATTTAGTGAGGTCAATTCTTCCTTCTTCGGGTTACAAAGCACGCTGTCAATAGGTAGGATTGGTTCTCGCCCGAAGAAGAGGAAAAATGGAGACTCCCCTGTCGAAGCATGCACCCCGCAATTATATGCGTACACGAGATTGTCAATATACCGGGGCCACTCAGATTTCTTTTCTTGCGATATTGTACATAACAATCCATGCAGGGTACGATTAAACGCTCAGTCTGACCGTTACCTTGGGGGTGGTATGCGGTAGTTCTACTTTTCTCTACGCCATGTTCCTCACATAAATCACGAATGACCTCTGATTCAAAGTTACGTCCTTGATCAGAGTGTATCCGAGATGGTATTCCATACTGGAACCAATATTGGCGTAGAGCTCTAGCGACAGTCGTAGATTTTTGGTTCTTCGTTGGTATGGCTACAGAGTATTTCGTGAAAATATCCGTTAATTATTATATCAGACATATATTTCCGCAGAAACTCTCGACTGATACACGACACTTCCGCGCCAGTATCAAGTAGAGCTCTAGTACTAATTCCATTTAAATAAATATTCGCAAAGGGACTACTTTCAGATAACGAGCTGATTTTAGCTTCATTCAATCGGCTCGCTGTGACTGAAGAAGCAAATCGTTTCCCGATCTACTATGCTTGGGTAGAGGACACGTGTTAGCATAATGATTTTTGTTTCCACAATTATAACACGCTCCTTTTATACGCATACGCGCTTGGCTATTATATACAGTATCTTTAGTATGGTTAAAGGGTGAGGCGACAGGTGTTTGATTAGTATTATATCTATTTGTAGTACGTGCTCGTGGTATAGGTAATACAGATAAGGGTTGCGAAATAATACCAGCGTTATATCTAGGCGCAGGTATCGGTATATACGAGTCAACGGATATCGAATCAGGGACCCCAATATCAGATACTCTATTAAGAATACACTTAGATCGAGAAGCTGGGATTGGAGTATCTGTATTTCTGGGATGAATGGTATACACTATTTCTTGTGGCTTTGCCGTAAAGCTTAGAAAAGGTTTATTAGCATGGGATGATTGCGTTACACGCTGCTTTTCTAGTTTCATAGCCATATTACGCAAATCCCAGAAACTATTCTTAGGATTTAGCTGGTATATTCGGTATATTTCTATAGCGATATCGTTATCTCGGAGAGCTTTGCATAGTCCTTCAATGAGAATAAATTCTCTTTGATCACTTTTATAATGCAATCCGGACTCCGATTCACAGTTTTTAAACATCATCCATAGGCTACTGGCTAAATCGTATATTGACTCCCCATCAAATTGAATTCGATTATAAAATAATCGCCATGATGGTTCGTCATCTAATGAATAAGTCTCTAATATCGCGTTAAGTATGACCTCTGATTCAGTAGATGCACTGAATTCGCGGATTTCTATTTCTAGTCTAGCCTTACCTACAATATGATTTAATAAAATACTACTGTGATTGCATAATGGATAATCTGCCATAAACTTACGCGCCTCATTCGTCCATCTCTTAATCAATATATATGACTTAAACTCTCCCTTAAATTCGGTTAATTGCATAGCCTTTCGCCGAATACCACACGTATAACGAATATATAGTAGATAAATACTACACACAAATAATAAAACGTTTATAAAAATAACACTATAAATAGAGCTAACATTCTGGAATAGATCTAGTAGAGTGGCCACACCGAATTCCTCCTGAAACTGCATACCGCCGGGTCTTTGTGTAGGATAGAGTATCCTGTTCGCAGCGCCAATTGTAACAAAGTTGAGTTCGTGTATACTTTATTAAGACAAAGACCTGTTGAATATAACAATGATAATCTAATATAATAATAATAATAATAATAACAGTACATACCCGATGACATGCAGAATGATGAATGCGGCTATATTACCGATTGGCATTAATTCTATAGCACAATAACAAAATATAATTTGCAGACGATAAAAATATAAAATAACATAAAAACGAACATTGATATTGCTAAGGCTATGCAATTAACATAGAGCGTGACACTAAAATCTAGTTTTAAGTTTTTATGTAGATATATCTGTGTACCTTATGTAATGCATTTACATGTACATTACATTAATCGATATATCAACAACTGACTTTATAACATATATATATATATATATATCAGATGTGTAGTTTTCATTATTAATATTGTTTTGGTGGGGTTTGTAAGAGTTAATTTTTTAGTTGAAGGTTTATGTAATTTAGATATATTTAATTTACTTTATTCCCTTGACTCGCGAATCGTAGGGGAAATCACTGCGCTTGCTGTTATACAATTCCGTCACCATTCGTTGCGGTCGTGTGGTTTCATCATTAAGTTAGACTGAGTCATCTTGCTCCATTCTTTGATATCATCAATCCATTTTCTTTTTGGAGTATATGATTTTAGTTTAATTTGTGGTATACCATTTTAGTTTTCTTCGACGGATGGACTGTAATATTGGTACATATATGTACCAATTTGTAGTTTTTTGTTGAAATTGCACATATAGTATAAGATTAGCAACCATAAGTTAGAATAGACAATACCAGAGAGCGATAGAGTTTATATTTGAGCTTGAAACGGATATATTTGATATTCCATATTGTAGTTAGCTTTACCATAGATGATGTAGCTTTAGCTAATATTATTTTAATTTCATAGTCGCTTGAGACATTTTTTGTAATTGTAGAACCGATATATTTAAACGGGTCTACTTCTTCTAGATTTTCTCCATATAATTGGATGTTGGAATGAAGATTTATGTTGTTACTGTTGATAATTATATTGTTCTTTTATGCACTAATTTGTAATCCGACTATCACTATTTGACAGCTTGATTGAAAGTCAGCTATCAAGTCTATATCATCGGCGAATCTGAGATTAGATAGAGTTCGGCCACCAATTGATATTGTAGATATATGTTCATCTTTAATTACAGCCATAATCTCCCCAAGAAATAAATTAAAGATCACAGAAGATAGTATAGATCCCTGTCTCACACCAACATTTGTATTGAACATCTGACCTTGAATATTATTAAACATTATTGCTCCTGTAGAATTTTGATATTATTTATATATATATATATATATATATATATATGTGTGTGTATATACTATTATGTATATATATTTCGTAGTTATATACGTGTAGAGATATTTGTGATAGTTATACCAAAGCTCTAAAAGCAAAGGGCTTTGGTTATACTATAGTTTTAACAATGACATGTATGTTGTTAACGTCGTGTTAGTGTGTGTGTATTTGGTATGCACATGGTAGAGGTTGTACGTAGATGTTCGTGTACGCATGTTGGTATGTGTGTGAGGTGTGTATTAATGGGTGTATATGTGCATTGTTATATATTATATGTTCATTTAAATGTTTATTTGAGTGAGAAAGTTAAGAATAATTTAATATATTTAAAGTAGAAACATAATATTTCGATTTCCTCATTTAAAAAATAATGTATTTTATTTTTAATTTATAAGTATTTTTATAGGGTAAGACGTTAATATATCTTCATTTTTAAAAGTTCGTATTAATATTTGTTTATTTCAATAAATTATATTATCGTTAGAAAATAGTTAGACTTTATACTTTCGAATATATATTTCAACTATATATTTTCTTAAATAAATATTAATCAATCAATATATAATTATTTAAATAATCATATAATTTGTGGTATAAATAGTTTAAATAGTTTGTCATATTACATTAACTCGATTGTATATTATGTAGAGCATATATGCTATATATACCGTTACACTATTTAAAATTTGTACATTGTCTGATGACTCAGCAGACAAAGGCTTCATACATACAGGTATACCTCTATACTATAATATACTATAGTATACTCTCGATATATATAGAACCCGCGGGGTGGGTCCCACGCGGGTTCAACCCCTTTCGGACTATTAAAATAGGTCTTAAAATTATATTTAGAAATGTTCCTGTAAATTTTGTAAAAATAAATATCAGTTCTCGATAAAACCACGGACACCTTAACACGATAATGGATTCAAAGGGACATTAAAGCCATATGGCTATAAGTTAAAACTACATCTAAGTTTCTGGATGGGATGAAATGACTACAACAAAATAACAATAACAATAACAATATACTCAATGTATGAGAAATAACAGAGGATAAGTCACTGGGATTGAATAGGTTCATAATAACAACATCATATAATAGAATTGAATCCGATATTCTGATTTTCCTCGGTAGTCATGTATAACTCGACGTTTGAAACGTCACGTTTCAGAAGATTATTGATAAAAACAGGATTACATAATGAACATATTGTTGAGCTAAACATAATAAACGGTGCTTGAATCGCTTACTAAATGACAACTGAATGGCTTAGGATTATATTAGTAGGTTACTACCTACTACCTACTGCCTATAGGTATACTACCTACTACCTACTACCTACTTACGCCTACATATACGTAGTTGTATGTTTGCTATGATTGACATTATAAATACAGCGTATAACGGCGCGAATAATCATTTCTACTTTTTATATCAATACTACAAACCTATATATATTTTATATACTACCATTTTTATATATATATATATATATATAGTAAGTAATCTTCTAATACATGCTACACGTACTGTTTATATTTAATCTATTATAATCTGCTCCCGAGTGACGCGGCAAATAGTCTTAATAGTCGAATATGACATATATTGACCTTTGAAATACGTCATATATGAATATATATATATATATATATATATCTATATCTATGTATAGTTATAATTATATATATACGTGTGTGGGTGTGTTTTGTGTACGCAAATATATAATCTGTTTGTATACATAGGTTTTTGATAATACAGATATAAACGTTATCTAGGGGAAAGTAACCCGATACGGAAACTTTAACAATAAATGGTCTTAACATTTTATGACTCAATATTTGTATTCAAAAATTACAATATCTTAATATTATATGATTATAGATATTATTGTGATTTTTAAATTTTATTTTATCTTTTAATTCCATGGATAACGGGGGTGTCCGTATTCGGTACACATGTCCGAATACGGATAACCTGTGTTATAATACGGACACCTATATACCACTAGATAAACTATATATTATTGATGAATCAATCAGACAAATTACAATTACATTATTTATAATTAATTTTATGAAAAATGTATTCTAATTTAATTAGTTAATAATTTATTTATTTTTATTATTTTTTTAATTAATTATACAATTTAAATATCAACATAATACAAAATGTAGATTTAGCTTTATTGGTGGTATTAATATTATAACGAACTCGATTTTTATGAATATCAGAATGGTTCATACGCTACGCGCTGATTAGTTATAGGGTGTCCGTATTAAGATATCTAGAGTATCCGACGGACACTGTCCGTATTAGGGACATATATGACCTCTAGATATATGCTTATAACTTAATGAATATTTTATAACAAATATAGACATTATAAATATAATTTTTAGAATGATTTATTTTTTATTAATATAGTAATTTTATATCGATACATTTATATATTCTTGAGAAGGTTTTTAGTTGAAATTTTTTTTCATAAATTTAAAAACATTTTTATTGGATATATAGGCAATATATTGAATAATTAAAAAATAAAAAATACTTTTTTAGACTATTTATATAATTATGAATATATTATTAGGAAAACATTTTTTTGTAGGATTTATGGTTTCTGAGATACCGAGAGTGTCCGTATTCTGGAACTGTCAGTATTCGGTTACTTTCCCATACATATGTACTCAACTCCATACTTAAGATTACTCAAAAGATAACACAGAATCTTCCGTATGTAGTGTTAAGATTGACGACACTCAAGGTATTAGTGGAAATTAGTTTATAAATAAAGATCTCGAACCAAAATATATTTTCATTATAGTTATCATATACGACTGGTGAATCGATTGTAAATATAATACAATATGTTTTATTACGGTAAATATATTTACCAGTATATACTTTATAAGTATACTTATCATTATTGTATTAATCATTATAATCTAAATACGTACCATTTTAAACAAATAGATAAAACTTAATACCTTATAATTCCCACATATCAAATATATTATATTCCTATATTATAAATATATTATATGTCTACTCGTATGTCTATTATATGAATGAACTTATACTTGTGCCGGAACTAAACTATGTGTAAGAATATATAATAAAGATATAATAAATATATTATTATAAGAAGAAATAATCTTAAGAATAAGTTAGTTAAAGCATTAATAAAGATCGAATAATAAGATTTAAATAACAGATAAAACGTAAACGAATTCAAATGTAGGATTTATATAATTATTATGTTAACTATTATATTACATTTAATTATAGATTACTAATATAAATATCATTTTATAATATTACAAATTTAGGAAAGATTATGTTTATATATAATATATGGATATATATATAATCATATATGATTTATATATATTATCGCAGTTATTTGATAGGTTTGATAGATTTGAAACAAATAATTAATCCTAAATTTCGTATAATAAACTAGTATAGAATATTATTGATGAACATTGTTATGATTATTCTTTGGAAATGTAAATAATATAAATAATTATAAATAATATATAACTAAATATTTGTTTATTCTAGCTTCAGAAATATGAAGAAATAAATATAGATAAGATGAATTTAAAGTGAATTTAAAAGACAAATAATTAGAGGGTGCAATATACCTTACAAAGAATACGCATAAAATAAGAACACGTATTCTTAAAATATATTATAATTGTAGTGTTGTTCTTTAGGCACGTCTTATCCTTTCCGCCCGCCCCAACACCCACCCGCCCTTGTAGTAAGTTTTGCGAGAGTTGTATATTTTTCATCGAATTATGATTATTTTTGCGTTATTCATTTATATCCTATAGGATAGTATACTATATATATGAAATGAAATGAATTTATTTTTTAAAGAAACATTATTAGGTATAATAACCTATATTAAACAATATATATATATGTAATAAACAATTATTGGTTAATATAATAAAAAATAGCTCCTTTAAGGTACATAAAGAAGTCTTTACGACTTATATGAATTATGCACCAGAATAGAAAAAACAATAAACAATAGAAAAAAAAAATAAACAAACAAAATATAAAATAAATTGTAAGTTAAATTGTAGGTTAAATTGTAGGTTAGAGGCTATGAATAACTATAAATAACTATAACCAGCGAGAGAGAGGCATATATGTGTCAGATTACTCCATGAAGTTTCAGCATTCAGGTAAAGGGTCGATCAAATCCTATGTCGTGAGTGTCTATCTTCCGCCACAAGATAGACTTCTGACATCCCTACTCCCGGAGACATATCACCAAGCATCCACCACACATATGCCGCTCTCCACTTAATAATAATAATAATATATAGTTTATTAGGTAAACAAAAAAATAAATATATAAACAAAAATAATGAAGACAAAATAGATAAAAATTGAAACCCAAAACGACATGGTACAAAAATTAACAATAGGTTTATAATTAATAAAAAAACGCCTTGGTTTATGCATGCCGAACATAAGATATATGAATATTATATGCAAATATGAGCATATTATATGAATTAAAATGAAAACAACATAAAAGAAAATCAGAACTCTCATCTCCACCATAAAGATAACACCGATTAAGATCGGAGGTCTCGGGTTAGAGGTTGGATAACCCATATGAGGTGGATCAGGCCCCAAGGGTTGGTCATTCCCTTAATGTAGTGGTGTTGACATATCCTGACATCAAAACCAGCATAATCATTACAGTGAATTAGAGAATTCTGTTCATCTAATTATACTACGAATCATCAAGGTTTTAAAAGAAGAAACAGTTTCACATTGTAATATCAGATCGGGTAGTTTGTTCCAATCTGAAGATATTCTATTACCAAAGTAGTTGAATAGTGGTTTGGTCCTTGATTTCATTCTCCTTATCTTTATTGAAGGGCCCCTGCTAGATGATACGTATGTACTCATAATGTCCGACACTGGCACATCAACGAATCCTTTGATGAGTTTATAAGCCAGAGTAAGATCGGCAATAGTTCTGCGTTGGGAGAGTGAATGTAAATTTAAGAATTTTAATCGATCAGAATAATTTAAATATGATAAATTACAACGATAAAATAATTTTTTAGTAACATTTCTTTGCACTTTTTCAAGTAAGTCATTATACCCAATATAGTTAGAATGAGGATTCCATACAGAAGAACCATACTCTAGAATTGGTCGTATATATGTTAAGTATGCACATACTAAAGGAGAGTACTGGTTAGTTATGAAAGATCTAAATATCATATTCGATATTCTATATGCTTTAGAACATATCTCAGATATATGAGTATAACATTTTAGATTATCTGTGAATATTATACCAAGATCTTTATAATATGTACAATATTTTAATAAATTATCATTAAGATAATAATTTGATTTGTTGATACAATTACCAATACGCATAACTTTACATTTGGACGTTGCTAGTTCAAGTTGCCAAGTTGACATCCATTTATCAATATTGGCAAGTGTTAGTTGAAGACGTATATCATCAGATGACTGTAGAATATGGCCAATTTTTGCATCATCAGCAAATAGACAGGTATATGAAGGTTTCTCCACACAGTCGGGAAGGTCATTAATGTATATTTGAAATAGAATTGGTCCTAATACAGAACCTTGTGGAACACCTGAAATTACCTTTTGGGGTTTAGACATATTGTTATCAATTTTAACGCTTTGAATTCTATTAAATAGGTAAGATTTAATCCATTTCAGGACATCTCCTTGTATACCAATATTAAATAGTTTATGGAGTAATAATTTATGCGATACCTTGTCAAAGGCCTTAGCCATATCAATATAGATAATATCCGAAGATTTTGAGTTATCTTTAGCTTTAAATATGTCTCGATAAAATTTTAATAACTGAAGATCAGTTGATTTACCCGAAAGAAAACCGTATTGATTATCATTAATTAGATTATTATCTCGAAGGAAGTAAATTAAATGGTTAGATATAATTTTTTCAAAGAGTATCAAAGAACTTGGCAAGATACTAATTGGTCTATAATTGTCAGCTAGTGTTGGGTCACCTTTCTTATATATAGGTGTAATGTAGGAATGTTTCCATAAATCTGGGCAATAGCCTTCCTTAAGGAAACGACTATAAATTATGGATAAAGGTTCACATAACTCAAATGAGAGAATTTTTAATACCCCTTTCGGTAGACCATCTGAAGAATTATTAAACTTGTTAGGTAAAAAACAAAGACATTTTCTAATAGTTTCAGGTGATAAAGGAAATGATTAAAATGTGTTTTTAAAAATTATTGATGGTATATTCGGTACAGGTGATGTATTATTATTAAATACAGAATTAAACTGTAAGGATAAACATTCCAGAATATCAGAGTGATTGGTTATAATAGAACCATCTGAGTTTGATCTGAGAACAGACAAAGGTTTATTCGACTTAAGTTTGGAATTGATATATTTAAAAAAAAGAAGATTTATCATTAGAATTAAGAGCATGTTCTTCAGTTTTTATATTATAAAATTTAATTTCTGAATAAAGTTTAAATTGCAAACTCCGCCATTTTACATAATAAGATGGGATAGATTTAGATAAACTATGAAACTTTTTACATTTATTGATTAGTTTTTTGATATGTAGGGGGTGTATAAACTGACCCCTTTTAGTAACGGGTGTAAATTTTGAAATTATACCATTTACGGTAGAAATAAATATATCAAGTAAAGAGGAACAATTTATTTTATAATTTAACACTACTGGCCAGTCAATTGTAGACAGTTCCAATTTTATTAGATCAAAATTAGCCTTGTTAAAATTTAATTTAGGTACAAATGTTTTACAGTTATAATTACTACTAATTTTATTATAGATAATTGATGATGATATTGCTAAATGGTCACTTATAAAGTTATGATATTCTAAAGGATTAATTGCTTGGATATTAGATAAAATCATTTTATTATTAGTAAGTATAATATCTAATAAATTGAATTGACGAGTATTGAAATTAACAAGTTGGGTTAAGGCATATTTTTGTGAGAAATTTAAAAAATATTTTTCAATTGTTGTTTGAGACGTACGATTAAACCAATCAATTCCCGGGAGATTTAGGTCTCCATAAAAAATAGTTGATTCCGGAGTATCAATAATCCTAGACATTAAATTACATAATAATATTGTATTCTCGTAGTTCATTGATGGCGGTCTGTAGAAAATACATAATCTAAAATGTAATACATTGATACAGATTAATTCAAAAGTGTTATTAGGTAAATTAATTTGATAAGTATTATAATGCATATTTACATAAACAAGAATTCCACCACCATGGGTATTAGTATTCCTATCTAAGCGGTATAACGTATATTTGTCATTAGGATTTAATAATAAATTGAATATATTTTTATTCAGCCAGGTTTCTGTAAATATTAGGATATCATAAATATTACTATTAAGGAGGGATATGAGCATTGGTAGCTTGTTGCATATACTACGTGCATTACAATAATAAACTTTAATAAATGACGATTCTGTACAGGGTTTTAGTCAATTATTATTACTAGAAGTGAACGAATTTTTCCATTTGGAAAATTCTGCTTCTGAATATTTAACTTCACAATCCTAATTACTAGTTGTTTTATCATTATTAATAGTAAATGATCTAAGTTCATATTCAAGATTTCGATTATTAAAAACACATTTTATATTTCCGGGTATAGTTTTGGCACCGGCAATTAGAATTCTACGAGTAAGTCTATCCTCAAAACTTTGATCAGGTCTAATAAAAACTTTCGGGTATTTTTTATATTTATCAACTATATTCGAAATTTTTTTCATTATTGATTTAACTGTATGAATACTATTAGATATCGAAAGTTTATGAATAGATATATTATCAGAATTGATTTTTGAAAGATTTGCAGATTCATTGAGACCTAAATCATTTAGCAAATTATCTGTGGATTCCTCTAACAGACCAAAAATAACACAAGTTTTATTAGACCTATCAGAAATGGCCATTTGTTTAGTTATTGATTTTGCAAGATCTTTACTATTAAGTGCTTCAGCGTATGATTTTACAGATGATAAACTAGTTATATCAGTTTTTAATGATTGGATTAGCTTAGCATTACTCTGAATCATGTCAATACATTTATCAATACCCTTATTTTGATTAGGTGACATAGTACATGGTTTACAAGTAAAATTAAAAAAAGGTGAATTAAACATCTCAATTAAATATTTCGGAGGAGAATTATTATTTGGAAATTTAGATTTAGTTAACTTAGCATCATGAAAGCATACATAATGTAATCTATTGTTACATGTAATGCAATTAACATAATTATCAGCACAATTTTTGGTACAATTCAGGCAAAATGACATTGTAATAGAAAATAATATGGTTCTATAATAATTATATATTGAATTCAATTCATGTACATTGTACACCTATAAATATATTTATATATATACATATATAAATGTACTAACATACAAGAATATATGGATTTATATGTACTATATGTTGATAAATAAGAATAATTAGAATAATGATAATATATATATATATATATTTAAATAGTTATTTAATAGTATGTAATAATAGAATATATAAGAATTAAACTATATAGAATTTATAAATAATTAACATTTATAAATATGCATATAATACAATTTATTTGAATACCTATATATGTATTATAAAATAGACCTACAAGTAATTTATAATGAGAATTGAATTAAAGATATATTATGCAATTAATACCAAATACCAAATAAACTAAATACCAAATAAACTAAATACCAAATAAACTAAATATCAAATAAACTAAATACCAAATAAATAAATAAACTAAATATAATTTTAAATATAATATAATATATTATGTCATTATATATATATATATATATAAACACACATAAATAAATAAATACAACTATGTATGTATTAACAATCTATGCAATTAATATGAATGACTAATGATTATAATAAAAATTAAATGTTATGCATCAATGATTTCAATAATAATAAAATCAATATTACTTAATTGTACATTTATATGTTAATAATATTGTTAAATATATAAATAATAAGTGTATTGTATGTAGTATATGTTTATAAACAATATAGTACAATAATATTATATAATAAACTTATCTTAAAGTTGATAATTGACGATTTATATTAAAAAATATAAATGAATGTCAGTAAATTGAACCAGGAAGTGAAAAGGAACTTGATAATATGAAACACATTATATATATACATATATAAACACACGTATACTGTACGTCGTACAGTGTATGCATACGTCGTACACATACATACACACACATACACATATACATATATAAACAATGATTAGTGATATAGCCTCTAACAATAAATAGTAGGGGAGGGAAGGGTATTATGGCCGATATTTTTATTACCTTACAAGAAACAAAATATATCATACTAATATTGGATATTATGATCCAATAAGTTGTATATACAATTACAATATGTTGTTATAAATAATGGAGATCAACATTTACTCATTTAATTATTTGTATTCAAATCATTTGATTTTTATTAAAAAGCAAATTTTCCGTATAAATAGAGATACAATACACTAGTGCGGGTATTATGGTCGATAGTTCCGAAATAGCCACTAGGATCGCGTCATGTATTCAAATACGTACTATTTTTATAATTAGAAAATAAAATACATTGTATATCAGATACACACGCACTTTTATATTAAATATAAAAATAATTAATCGTTATCTCATTTAATTTTACTTATATTCAGCTACAAACGTTTTTTTTCGATAAAAATTACGATTATTTGATTTTGTTCTCTAATCAAAAATCAATAATTAATATTGATATAAATAAAAAATGATGTACACTATCATTCTTAGAATTCAATTATCTACATTTTTCGTATATATCATTTTTTGATAACTATAATGGTTTTTGAAATATCGTTATCGGCCACAATACCCGCATCGGCCACAATACCCTTCTCCCCTATATCAAAATAAAAAAACACAAGAAAACAACAAAATAAAATAAAATAAATTTTAAATAAACTTAATTTTATTTAGATATTCATAAATTCAAATTTTAATCGTTTTAAAAATATATCAATGGATTTGCTTCCTCTTATTGATACAGGAAGACTGGTCCAGCTTACTGGTCCGTAATAAACTGTATGGAATTTATTAATATTATTATAGATAATGGGTAAAATGAAAGTATTAGTATTGCGCATTGAATATTTATTTAATTTTAATTGAAACATATTTTGTATATTGATATGAGAGTCATTTATAAATACTCTATACATAATTTTACATGTTTTATAGAATATAATGTTGTCAAAAGACATAATCTTATTGTTAATATAAGTAGGTTGTATTAATTCTGCTTTTCAATTTAAATATTAATCTTATAATTTTATTTTGTGCAATACGTAATACATTCATTTTTGAATAATAATTGTTACCCCATATATGGGTACAATAAGTTAAATGGAAATGAAATATAGAATAATAAATAAGTTTTAGGATATAGGAAGTTTGGAAATAGGAACTTCCTACGTAGGAAGTACGTTACTTAATTTACGTAGTGTTGCAATGCCTTAATATAGTTTTTTTTAACATTATTGAATTGTTGTTTCCAAGACAACTTATCATCATTTATTAAGACAAGGAATTTTATACTCCTAGACCGAGCTATAATTATATTATCTAATGTAATAATACATTTTAATTTAGGTTTGTTGAAAATAATATAGGTATTTTAATAAATTAATAGTTAATTTATTTATAACTAACCAGTTTCTTAATTGTAACAGTTGATAACTCCAATTGAATACTATTTTCATTAGAGAACACAAGGGTTGTGTCGTCGGCAAATAGTATATATTTATATTCATTGGATATATTTACTATATCATTAATGTATAGAATGAATAGAATCGGGCCAAGTACCGAACCTTGCGGTACTCCATATTTAATACTATTAAGTTTTGAAGATGCATCATTATTAGAAACATATTGTTTCCTATTACTTAGGTATGAAGTTAATAAAGATAAAATTCGCCCTCTAAAACCATATTTACATAATTTTTTTAATAAAATGTTATGATTTATACAATCAAACGTTTTTTTAATGTCAATTGATATAACCGAAGTAATTTTATGTTTTTTAGTGATGATAGAATTAGTTAAATCTAATAATGCATCTTCAGTAGATATTTCATTCATGAAACAATAATGAGAGGTGTTTCAATGAATATTTAGAAATAAAACTATTAAGTCTACATTTTAATAGTTTTTCAATAATTTTAGAAAATTGTGAAACTATTGATATGGGTTTGAAATTAGAGGGATCTTCATAATTACCTCCTTTATGTAACACAATTACCTTAGCTATCTTTAAACAATTAGGAAATATACCCTGTAAAAAATATGTTATTGATTAATATAGTCAATGGTTGGCTTATTGATATAATTATGCTTTTAATAAAGCTGAAAGATAAGTTATGATAATCTAAGCTTTTTTTCGAATTACACGTAGTTACAATATCAATAATTTCTTGTTTATTAACATTTTTAATAAATAATGAATTATGTTGATTGTGTATTGAGTTCGTGACATCATCATAATTAATGTTATTACATAATTGACTCGCTAATTTATTACCTATATTACAAAAAAAATTATTAAATGTATTACATTTATCATAATCTAAGTTGATATTTTTATCAGTTATTTTGTTACCTCTATTTGTTATCAATTTTATTTTATTCCAAATTACTTTAGAATTATTATGATTTTTTCGAAAAAAAGTATTATAATAATGATTTTCTGCTTTTTTTAATATTTTACTCAAACAATTTTTATATTTTTTGTAATTTGAATTATTGGAAACTGTATGATTTTTTTTATAAATTTTAAAAAGTTTATTTTTTTTAATTATGCATTTTATTAAGCCATGCGATAGCCATGCGATAGCCATGGTTTCAGAATATATTCTGAATTTAAATTTATTTTTTTAGTGGAAGAAAAATTTTCTTTATTAAATAGTATAATATTAATAAATTCTTCAAATGAATCATTTATATCAGAATTATCTAGTATAGATGACAACTCATACTTTTTAAGGAAAACATTAAAATCAATTAAATTCTGTTCAGATATGATATTTATATATTTACAAAGTTTTTTATTTTTTTTATTTTTTGTATAAACCATCAACTTAAATATTGAGAATATAGGTAGCTGGTCACTCAAGTCTGTATATAATAGTCCATTAGAACATGGAATTGTATTATTATTGGTATAGATATTATCTAGTATAAAAGATATACTGTCGCATATTCTAGATGGTTTTGTAATTAATGGATGTAGATCCAAAGAATGTAATACATCAATAAAATTATTAACTTTGGGACAATTATCTTTCATTAAATTAATATTAAAATCTCCACATAAATAAACATTAGAATTATTCATGAATGGATTAATTATATCAAAAAGGTCATCGGAAAAGTCAGTAATATCATATTCTTATTTCTTTTATGTAATCTAGTAGTGTGAAGAGCGTTATATCCTTTAATACAATGTATATTTGAGTTCAATTCATTTAACCATGTTTCTGTAATACAATTATATCGAATTTATGTTTTATACAGTCTAAGTAATTTGTTATATTATTAATATTTTTAGAGAGACTTCTAGCATTAAATGAATAATTTAATTAGTATTATTATTATTATCATCGAATATATTAGAATTAGAATCATAATAAAAATATTGATCATCTATTTTAGTAATTAATTTATTATATAACACAGAATCAGATATATCTATGTTGAATTCACTATACTTTTTTAAAAAGTTATTAATCATGTAAATTTTCCTGTGTATTATATTCCTGTGTATTATCTTTTTCCATATCTTCCTGTATATTATTCTCCTGTGAATTATCTTTTTCTACAACTTCCTGTGTATTATTTTCCTTTGTATTATCTTTTTTTATTATAGAAAATTTAACAATAGAATATTTATTATGTGAATATCTAACTTTGTAAATATTATCATTGTTATTTGCAGATAAATTTGTTGCTTCCGTGTTTAATTATTTTAATTTGATATGTTCTGCTTTATATAGTGACATAGGTTATAAAATATACGATATATATATATATATATATCGTAATCGTATTTCTAATATTTTATTTAAACACAACCGGTGTTCTTGACGTTTTCTTAATGCACGTTATAACGTAGTATACTATAGTATATATATATATATATATATATATATATATATATACTATAGTATACTATAGTAACTATATATATAGTATTGACAATTAATAGTCAAATCATTAGTTAGCTCGGTGAGTAATGTGAACGATAGTGTACTATACATATGCTTAGTGACATCATACGCACACACACATACACATACAAACGCACACACATGGCTGCTATGCAATATGACGCAACAATTACATATAAATTAAATAATGTTGCTGCAAATTCATAGCGGTTTCATTATTCATATTATTATTATAATTTATAGTAATACATATATGTGTATATTCATGAATCATTTATACTAATACATATATCTATATATTTATTAATCAGTTAATAAATAAAATGGAATGACGATATAAGAACGTCAGCAATATCTAGTTTGTACTTATCTTCATTGCTGTCGATACTTTATTTTAATATATGTTACTTTATTGTTTAATACAAATAAATACTTTCAAGGTAAACTTCGTATTAAATGTATAATTGGAATGTAGGAGATATTGGTAATTTTTATTTAATTGTGTAGGTAATACCACCTCCACACTTTGAATTAGGTCTAATACGTTGTAATAGATCATAATCATGTGGAGTAAGTTGGTTAATTATAGCAGTATCATTATTAGTCAATCAATTTTCAGTTATAGCAATGACTAACTTATTACATTCGTAATGTGACGTAGTCCTAATATAATGAGCTTTGGCAAGTTAAAGATTTCGAAGGTATGATATAAGATATACTTTTATATATTTTATATATATAAAAGATTATTTATTTGGCATCAGTAGGTAACTAATATTTTAGTACCTAATACTATTGTTAGTCAGGTACTATTATTAGTAATTTTTGAATCCTACTATATGTATATCAAGATTGACTCCAACTAGAGAGAAAGTTATCATCAAGAATGAACAGTTTACAATGCCAATGAATGCGAGTTGAAGATGAATTATTATCATCAATATAACAACGAAGATGCTAAGATTTTAGTATACGATGTTAGTATACGATTCTATAGGATATATATATATATATATATATATATATATATTATAGTACAATATGGTATACTATAATAATATATTAATATAAACCTCACGAGCGATGGGGTCTACATATATATAAATGACCGTATTTTAGTGCCTAATAAACCGTATATCATCATCATCATAACAGTTTACTATGGTATAGTATCGTTATAGTATAGGATACTATAATGGTTGACCATGTATCAATAGCCTACTTACGATTATAATCATATTCTCTTTCAAAACATAATTTTATGTTTTTTTGTGTTTAATACGATTTCATATATTACAATTTGTATTCAGATAATTAAGATATTAGTTGAATACGTAGACTATAGTATTATATAATTGAAGAATACACAACTTTTTACATCGTTAATTAACCCTTAATTAACAAAATATCATACAGATTTCTATATAAAAGACATTTCGATCATTCGAATTCCTAAATAGTCGGACTTATGGATAATTCGACCACGTGTAATCACTTTATTTCGATACATATATATCTTATAATGTAAATAAATCGAATAAGTTGGAATTTAATTTATAATGGACATTTTAAAAGTCATAAAATATATTTTAGACATTTTTGGATGTTTATACTTTTGCATACTTGAGATTTTATAAAAGCTAAACAGTTATGTAATTACAATAATTTGTAAATACAAAAATATCAACTTTAATGAATTAAATTCGAATTAATATATATATATATATATATATATATATATTTTATACGTATATATACGTTTCTTTGTTATATATAGGTTATTAGTTTTTTGTTGGTGGAATCATTTCATCTCATCCAGGAACATAGATGAAGTTTTTACTTATAATCAAATATATTTGACTGAACAAAAGTTATAACAATATAGTTATACTATCTAATATATCAGCGTTTCATTGAAGAATCCCGTATAACTGGTATTATCCCTTCAGATTTAAAACACTCCATTATCAGCCCATTGATAAAAAAAAGACTGAAATACATTATCTAACTACAGGCCCATATCTCAACTTCCAGTTTTAACTAAACTAATTAAGAAGATAATCTACAAATAATTAATATTCTACCTCACTGCCAATAACATACTTGATCCTCAGCAAAGCGCTTTCAGAAAACTCCACAATACAGCAACGATTATACTCTCACCTCTCGACTATCTACTGAAATAACATGAAAGAGACCTCCTAACTCAACTACTACTTGTATACCTCTCTTCAGTATTTAATACCATTAACCTAGACTTACTTATCTACAGACTAAAACTAATTGGACTTGAAAATACTGTATTACTCTTGTTTTCTAATTACATCACCTACAGAACCTACAGTACTAAAATTAATAAATCTCTATCACCCAAACGCAAAGTTATCTTTGGAGTATCTCAAGGATCCCCCCTATCACGTATACTATTATGTGTTACATACTCCCTCTTAGCACACTTATTAAAACTTTTCCTTACTTCAAATACAATATGTATGCAGACGACATTGAAATTCACGCAGATTGTCACCAATCATCAAATATTCATCTTCAATCGTGTCTCAATACTATCAATAACTGATGCACCAATAACTATGTACTACTTAACCCCAATAAAACAGTACTTGTGAATTCTCACCTCCGAAATCCCTTCCCACCACAATATTCCAACAAATGTACATAGGTAATGACATAATCCCTCCTTCTACTATATCAAAATATCTAGTCATCCATATTAATACAAATTAACTTTCGATAAACACATATCAACATTAAAAGCTACCACCATTCCACCATTTATTCGATATAAACTAAATAGTGCTTACATCACAACATCCTCCGCACTAACTATTACCCATACTTTAATTCTATCTCGACTTCAATACTGCATACCTATATCTCCACTTTATTCTCACAATAAATACTTTACAACCATCGATCGCTTAACTAACAGATCACCTATAGGTCTATAGACTAATCTACTGACTAACAAAACTGACTACATTAAATTATAGTCAGTTTTTTTTAGTTTATTTTAGTTTAGTTGTTTAGTTATACGTGTATACAAGTAACTGATATACGAACTTAACTTAACTGGCCATCCGCAAAAAAAACAGTTCAACTTAAATTAATATCCATTCTATATTCCTCCCTACTGACTAAACAACCTACTTATCTTTATCGACTAATTTCTCTCCATACTGCACTACGCCACCTAATATTCTCTAACTATACGGTCCTGACTGAACCGGACAAAACTTGGAAAGCGCCGCTACTCTGTTTGCACCAGCCTCCTTTGGAATCAACTCCCTCCATCCCTCAAAATAATTAACACATCAACGAACACCTTCAATCATAAACTAAATAAGTACCCCCTTGTTCACGATATCTGAACTTAAAATATATTCATTTTCGCCACGTTGTACACTTGTCTGTACTAATTATTACTTTTACTTATTGTCTTTTACATATTATTGTCACACTATGATAATTTTATAATATAATTAGTGTTTAAATAAATAATTACTTATTGTTTAGTCTTTATTTTGCTTTACTACATGATACATTATTTTCATCTACCACCGTGTATACATATATATGTAGAAATGTTAATTATCTGTTTAATAAATTACTTTTAATAAACACAACTATTATATAATATCAATGCACGTCATGCGTAACGTGACGCATGCGACGTCTCGCTTCAGTGAACACGATTAGTCACGTGACTGTTTAATTAGTATATATAGTGTGATAGAATTAAGGATTGAGATTGATATCTAGATGCATGCTATCAGTATATTGTTATACACAGTAGTTACTAACTCTGACATATACGGTATGTATAGTACATCCATATTATATTATTATGTTATAACATATATATATATATATATATATATATATATATATATGAATGTATTGGTTTATTTAAAAAACACCGAATTTAGTACTGAAGTATAAAGTTACGAACAAACAAATAAACAAAATAAAACGAATTTATTCCAAAGTATTGTAGTTAAGACAAATATATTACAATATATAAAAGGTATTATACAGATATGTATACATATTATATATAACTATTTATATATATATATATATATATATATATATATATAGGACCATTATAATGACATTAGAGCCATATGGTTATAAGTGAAAACTTCATCTATGTTCCTATATGGGATGAAAGGACTCCACCAAAATAACAATAACAATTATACATAACGCATTATAATTAGGGATATATGCATACAAATTAGCATACGTTCTCGAGTAACTATGATCATTATATATATATATATATATATATATATATATATAATCTAGAGTAGATATGACGTAATACCAGCCTATGGAGTATGTAATTATCAGTGTAAAACGTACATTGAAAACACGTGGAGAAAATAAGTAGCAAGTTCACTTGGTATATTATCAATCCCAGGTGATTTACCTTCCTTCAGTATTTTAATCACTTCTATAACTGCAGACTCGAGTATAGGCAATTATTCTTCAATATATGCGTTAAAGTTTGCGTTACTGTTTAAAACACTAATGTCTGGGTTAATCTGGCGATTGTAAAGATCATTACAGTATTCCGTCAAACGCTTTAGAATCATGCTACCTTCATCTAGTGGTATATCATTGATATCTTCAATTATTGAGGTGCTTATGGGTGTTGTATTTGTAAGCGTTCTAAGTGTTTCATAAGCCCACTTATTGTGTATTCTATATCTGATGTCGTCATCTATAGGTTTGCACAGCCATTGTATCCAATCATCTTTTGCTTTTTTCATCTTTTTGCGAATCGTAGAATTTATTTCTCTGTAAACATTTTCTAGGTCATACTGTTGCTTCTTTTTAGACTTCAATATTCTTCTTTCGTCGCAAAGGTCGTGTATGTCATCTGTCATCCATGGCTGTTTTTTACTACGATATTTTCCAATTATTTCTGAAGCAGAGCTTGTTATAATTTTTTCAAATATTGTGTAGATTTCAGTCGAGTTACAGTCTTTTTTAGTTCATTAAATTTTACATCTAAATGTTCTGAGTATACTTTGCATATTCTTAAGTCCTTTAATTTATTTACATTGTAGATAATTCGTTTATTTTTGTGTGGTTTATTTGATCGTAATTTTAGCTTTAGATTGCACATTATGAGATCATGATCACTGTTGATATATGCACCTGGATATGTTATTATTGAGCTTCGTATGATACTAGACTTGCATCTTTGAGGTGTTAATATGTAATCTATTTGATTATGAACTAGTCCATTGGGTGAGTGCCATGTTGTTATTCTTGAATTCTTATGCGGATGTAAAGTATTAGCTATAACTAATTTATGTCGATCAGCGAATTCTAATAATCTTTGACCTCGTTCGTTTATATTTCCAATTCAAAATCGTCCAACACATACATTCCATGTTGTGTCTTTTCCAACTTTGGCATTCCAGTCACCTTGTACTATCAAAAAGTCTTTCTTCGGTGAGTCAGATATGGTTTTTTCTATAGTTTGATAAAATTCTTCTATTTATTCATATGAGTAACTTGTTGTTGGTGCATATACTTGGATTATTGTCATATTTAGTGGACTATCTTTTATACGGATAGAGATAATTCTGCTTGAAATTACAGAGTAATTAATCACAGCTTTTATTAGTTCCTTTCTGACTATGAATCCAACACCTTCAAAATGCTTGTCTTATCCACTATATAATAGCTTATGTCCAGCATCAGTTGTTAATTCTCATGATCCAGTCATTCTTGTTTCGGATAGACCTACTATGGCCCATTGATAACGATCAAGTTCATTGGTAAGTTAATGAATTTTACCGCATCTTCTTAATGTACGCACATTCCAAGTTCCTATAGTTGTTATAGTATCTGGTAGTTTTATCTTGTTTGTTAATTGCTTTGCTCTTCCAATAGCTAGTTTAACGCTACCATCCTGGTTAGCACCGATGGATAGTGCGGTCGTTGTTGTTGTTGTTGGCGGCAGGCGTTCACATGGACCAAAGCCCATGTGCGAACGCTAGGACAGCCTTTGGTGAAGTTACCAAGACTGACAGTTGGGGTACCGCCCCCCCAAACACACGAGTACGTTTTGCGGCCGTCGCCGGGCATTCTTGTAGCCAGTACTCAAGAGTTTCTGCTTCCGCTTCACAATGTGGACAGATTGACGAGAAGTTAGACTCTATAATGTTCCTGTTCGCAGCGAGTTTCCGGCAGTGCCCACTTCTCAGTTGTGCCATTAGTACCGCGTCACAACGCGAGAGAGGTTCTTGGTCGCGGGGACCATCAAAGACTGCTTATTTCTTTCGTGGGTCGTCTGAGGGTCCACTACTTCCCGCCCTATCAGTGCTTTTGCCGACTTATATGTGATAGCCTGCTGGTGATCTTGCGAGGAGGTATCATTTGTGGCTGCTGCTCCAGCCGCTGTATCCGCCCAATCGTTGCCTATCAGTCCGCAGTGGCCTGGAATCCATTGTAGGATAATTTGCCTGTACGCCTGGTCTAGGTTTCTGTGGACCATCGCGAGACCTCTTCCGTCACTCTTACCAGAACCGCAGAGCGCCGTCAGCGCCGCTTGGCTGTCCGAGCATATGACCGTAAGGCCTCCTTCTCCTTGGTCCGCTAACCATTCAGTGGCTAATAGTAGTGCCATAACCTCCGTCTCTAATGACGATGTTAACGAGTTTCCTTTTCTTGATGAGGAGTGCACGATGGTTGGCTCCGATGCCGGTCCTGTAGTAGCAATCGCCGCACTACCGCCATTTCTGAAGCCCCTTTCTGCTGATCCATCTGTGTAGATGGCATACTCGTAGGTACCGACTTCTGTGATGGTGTTGATGGCGTCTATCAGGAGTTCCTTATCGCTGTGACGCTTGCTGGATCCACCTGAGAGCGATATGCGCACTGTCCAAGAGGGGTTGGCGTTCCACGACCAATGCGGCGGGTGCCACTTGACGAACATTTCGCGACTGACCTGGTCGAGGCCAAGCTTTACCTCTTCCTCCTTAGCCATGACACTGAAACCCTTTCTGTTCTTCCACCGGTGCGACACCGGCGAATCGAACAGATTTCGTCTCGGGTTTGAGGAAGGTAGGCGTGTCGATTTCTCCCAAGCCGTTATGCAGTTCTTGCAAACTGTCGTCGCGAAAGAGGTTATACCAGCCTCCAGTCTTAGACACTCCAAGGGGGTATCCGACATCTGACCAGTCATCGCTCTCAGAGCACGGTTTTTGGCCCGCTCCAGGATCTGCAAGTTATATTTCGCTAGCCATGGCTGCCAGGCTGCCTCGCAATAATGAAGAACGCTGTGTACTGTCGCTGTATAGATCGCGCGAAGGCTTCTACGACTCCATCCCCATTCCTTGGAGGCTAGTGCTGACATGATTCGTACCCGTCCCAGTGCTCTGGCCTTAACAGCCTCTGTTTGAGGGCAGAACGTCAATGTGCGATCTAGCGTAACTCCCAAGAAGGTGGGGGTCCGGTTAAATGAAAAGGTGTGTCCATTCAGTGCGATTGAAGAGGACCATTTGGCTTCTGCTGGGTCTGTGCTGAAGAATGCCACTTCGCACTTGGCCGGATTGAGGCTAAATTTATGGTCCGCGCTCCATAGCCCGAACGAGTCCACTGCCTTCTGCACCGCAAGCTGAGCCCTGAGTTTGTCCTTATGTTGGGACCATACCGCGATGTCGTCCGCGTACATGCTCACGCAGGTATCCAGTGGGGCTGTCTTTCGAATTCCGTCAATATAGAATAGGAAGAGGAGTGGCGATAGAACGGCGCCTTGTGGTACACCATGGTGTAGTTTGACGCTATGGCCCGTGACGTCATCCAGCATAACCCTCGCTCTCCTATCGCTTAGGAATCCCCTAGTCCAATTTACCATTGTGCGTGGTACCCCTGCGGTCGTTGTTAGTCCGTTCCACTAACGATCCGGTATGAAGTTTTGTGTTTGTATTGTCATGTTGATTCTTTCTGTAGCCTTTTAGACTAGATGGCGCAGATCTCCTTCCCTAGTCCCCTCTTGCAAGTTTAGCCCACTTGCCGAAGTGGTTACCAGGGTGTGGCGCGAGGAGTCAAAGCAAAAGAGTTTGAGGACCATAAATGGTATGTAGTGACTAACCCCTATGTTTAAAGGGTGACAGTAGGCATATACACATTACTCCGTTTTGATACCCCAATACACCCCAATGTAATAATTAATTAATTAACATACATTGATCATACTTGGAATATATGTGAAGAATTTCCATCAAACAATTTATTGACGCTTTTGAGAATTTATGGGTGCTTTTTCCACGCTTCTGGACGATTTGATTCTGAATCGATATATTCGACGCTTATTCGACGCTTTTGGGCGATTCAGTTCCGAATTATCTTGACATGTCATTGAGAATAATTGTTATCGTATTAGGTAGATATTTAGTCTCTGTCTGTTTAACTTCCCAGCAAATGAGTTAGGTTTTTATTAAATGTATATTTGATCCAATAATGGAATAGATACTCCACCCACTATATATACCCCGTGTATGTATATATACATGAAATTAAACTATTATGATCTTTGTATACAAATGTCTGTTTGTTTATAGCAGTGATTTACAATTAGATTATTTTTTAATTTAATTTAATTTATAATATAATAAATTTAAACAAATTCTAAATTAAATTAAAAAATAATCTAATTGTAAATCACTGCTATAAACAAACATACATTTGTTTTTCACATTTAAATTTAATATTTAGAATCGGAAGTTTTAGAAAGTATTATTTCGAGCCGTATATTATTATCGGAACTATGGATATCAATGGACGCGCGCGTCTCAGAGGTATGCATATCCTGAATGACAAGTATTTCCGGTTTTACAATCTAAAGGGGGCGTGTCCACATTTCTCGCGGGGGATAATCGTTAGTTAACAAATATGTACAACTGCTTGTAGCATCGCTAGCTATGTTCTACGTGTGTCCTATTGAGTGCTTGTAGCATCGCTAGCTATGTCCTACGTATGTCCTATTGAGTGTTATGTTTGTGAGTGAGATACACACTGTGCGGCGCATTATGTTAATATCACTTGTGCTATAGCACAATTACCTATAGGTAATTGTGGGTTTCATATATATTATATATATATACAATAATTTATATAAAACGATAAGTTTAATCCAATACAGTGTATATAATATCTTATATAAGTTAGAGTGTATCCTATATATGTATGATTAGGCTGATTTATAAGAATATTAATATATATTTATTGTAATATACATTGATTTGCGAAAATATAAATAACAACAAATTAAAATTAAAAATATACAATTTTCTTTGTTGATATTTAGAATAACAAATAAATTAAATATTAAATACATTACTTTTTATTTATAATCTAATATATATGTAGATTATATATACGTATTTTCTATTAATTTCATTTTTATATAATTTCAATTTAGAATCGGCTGTGTTTAGTATGCTTATTAGTCTATACATATATATATATATATATATATATATATTATTATAGTTTAAAAAAAACTCTGTTATTATGTGTCCGGTATTGATATACTTGCTGTATACTGTATACAGATGTCCACTATAATAATGATGAAATGAGAAACTGGCCGAGGGATGTGAGGTTCTCCTCCTCAGAGTGTATCGGGGTGAATGCATTGCGCATCACTTACGCTATGTTTGCTTGCCTCCCTGGCGGCCGGCATCTTCACTATGTGGCATGTCCTTGAAGGTTGATCATGCACGGAGCTTAGTGATGAGTCATCAGCCTGCGAATAGATACAGTTTATGTGAATGTACACGCTTGACTGCACACACATAACATACACATCACACATTTAGTGTATATGTTATTTAGCATCTCAATACATACGTTTAAAGTATAATTACAATTATTTGATATTCAGCAACATATATATATATCAAATCATATTATATACAGAACATCATTTAGTTGTGAATAAGTTTGCATTTTTTGTAACATACCAATGTACCAATTAGAAGAGAGGGACAGTTATTGGCTATATCCATCACACATATATATATAATCATTACAATCAAAGTCATTAAATAATTAACTTGATATTGTAAACATGTAAATATGATATTATAAAATACATATATTTAGAAATATTACACTTTGTTTAAAACTATATATTAGCATTAATCTATATCTCCTCTCGATCAGCGATTTTGTTGTCTTTATTGTTTCGGGAATTAATTATTATTTCTTTTTTTACAACTGATCGGCTCGATTTCGTGATGATGAATCATATAATATTTGATTATTAACAAATATGTACATGTATATGTATATATATATATATATATATATATTCTATACTATTTATATTATTTTTTTTGTAAATATAAAATATAAACTCGGTTTATATATTTAAGTTACAAATTGTCTAAACATATAATTTATAAATATGTCATAATTACATACTTATAAGGATATATATATATACCTATATATATATATATATATATATATATATATAAATATATTATTATTATTATTTTTAATAATGTATAATACAATATATTATTATATATTATTAAAGATAATAACAATATATAGTGGCGTTGATATAATCTAGCTTGTGCATGATTATACCCTTAACGTACACTTGCCTACTGATGTGCGGTTTCCTAGTGTGCGACTATATAGTTATCTCCGTAGAGAGAGAGTGGGTGGAGTGAACCTCACTAGCCGCACTCGCTCCTCGCCCTTCTCGATGTCAGCCTCCATTCTCTTATCGTTAACACGGCAGGCCATGACGAACATGCACAATCCTGTCACGAGGACAGCAGTCGCCGAACAGGATACAACTATCGTCTGTTGCAATTCCATCATTATAAGTATATGATTAAATATACAATGTATATATTATACATAGATTAATCTTATATTAAACATTATATATATATAATATTATAATTATAATATATCATGTATAATGTTGTGACAACATATGACACTATATATATATATATATATATATATATATATATAATGGTGTTGATGTAAACAGTTTTGTTATTAGTGACTCATCACATGGTCAGTAGTAATACTTTACGATATCATATCATATACATATACATTAGTTTCATATGTATTCACAACATTATACATGATATATTCTATTCTATATATATATATAATCATCATCAACATTATATATATATATATACGAATAATAATATATCCTATATATACACATATAATACAATGGTAGGCTTAGTTACATTGTATACATATATGTATATATGGGTATACAATTAAACCATAAATTATCATATATATACACTAATGTCATATACTTGTATTTATTATCACTGCAGAAGTTGTACTTATTATCACATTGCGTCCCCTAGTAGAACCTAGAACAATTAGGGTTGTATACGCACTTATAAGTGCGTTCACACTGTTGTCGCAGATAGTATCTCTCTATAGATGTATACATGGCAAGATCACGTATTCATATATATCATTCTTGCAGCGGATACCATTATAACTTAAGTTGCAATTGCACCATAGAGTTACATATATTATTATCGCAAAATGTTGTTCAATAATATATATTTGTATTAACACATTTTCTCTTTATATATATATATATTATACTATACACTGTTAGAAATAAATGGTATAACATTGATTAAAAAATGGTATAACCCCGTGGCGTCCTGGTAGACCATTTACGGTATAACTAAAAAAAAACAAATGTTATACTATATAATATGTGATCTTATACCATTTAACGTAATTGTATGGTATAGCTCGTATTTCCATATGTTATACCATATAATTCATAATGTTATACCCTTATTTTTAACAGTGTAGTATCATTTTATATTTTTCCGCAATGTTAGTTTAAAATTCGATTTATCATTTTATTGTTTATATTAACAATAACATATTCCTCTATAGAATAATATATCGTTTATTGAGTTGTATAATTTCAGTTAGGAAATGTAAGTCACCGCAATGTAATTAATGGAGCGAGTATCTTAATTTTCTAGGAAACTAATGATATTTGTATGCGTTTTCTTATCTGATCATTTCTATAATTTAATGTTGTCATCTAGATAATTGTAAAGAACTAATATATTACTTATTGATATTTACATTAGTATTCCGCGCTAGTGAATACAGTTTCAATATTTATATGTATATTATATATATTGGTTAACATTAATTTATTCAAAAAATTGTCAAGTATTATAATTTATAAATAGTTGAAATAAATTATAATTTGAAAATTTTGTAGTTCAATCAAATTAAGAAATACATATCAAAAATAAATTTCAGGTTGAAATTCCCGTAAATCTCACTTGTTGTGAGTTAAAATCCACATCGTGTACGATACCTTGACGTGGTGATGTGGCTTCTGAAATAGATCCAAATTCGTACTTAATATCCGTGTATTTATATTGTATATATACACATTACATATACATCGTAATCAGATACCATATCCATAAATTAATAAGTTTATAAACTATATAGGAAAGTAACATAATACGGATACTTTAACAATAAATGGTCTTAACATTATATGACTCATTATTTGTATTCAAAAATAACAATATATTAATATTATATGATTATAGATATTATTATGATTTTTAAATTTAATTAATATTTTTATTTAATAGATGAGGGTGTCAATATTCTGAAGCAATCAGAGTTATTACATTTACATTACTTGTAATTACTTTTATGAATAATTTAATATAATTTAATTAGTAATTAATTTATAAATTTGTATTATTTAATTATTTAATTAATTAATAATTAGAAGTGAAGCATCTAAATAATAATAATATTAGATGTAGATTTATTGGTGGTATTAATAATATAACGCACGTGATTTTTATGAAAATCAGAATAGTTCACAAGCTGCGCGCTGATTGGTTATACGGCTTCTGTATTAAGACATATATGACTATATATGACTATATATAGTTCGTGTATTAGGGATTGATATGATCTATAGATATATGCTTATAACTTAATCAATACTTGATAACAAATATAGAAATTATATATATATATATATAATGTTTAGAATTCTTTAATTTTTAATAATATATTATTATATTTTATAATAATACAGTTTGATATTCTTGAGAATTCTCACCTTAAGGTGTTAAGTTGAAATATGTTTTCATAAAAACGTAATACAAAAATCAGTTTATTTATAATTATATCAGTACGTATGGCTTTAAGTCATAAATTGATTTCCTAATCATAAATAAGAAGTGGATAAACAGCATTAAAAATTGTAGATCATATAATCCATTTATCAGCTTAGCATCTGATCATCTTATTATTTCAGCCGATATACGACTGTGTCTAAGAGTATATAAAAATAAATTATGTATTAATAAACCTTATGATTGGACCAGACTTAAACACGATACTGATATCGGTAGTAGCTTTGTAACCGAAGTGAAAAATAGATTTTGAACTCTCCAAGAAGTTGAAATAACAGCTTTATCTACAAACAAAAGATATAATAATGTTGTGAAAGCCTGAAAAGAAGCTGCTGCAAATGTAATTCCGTTAAAACTAAAACTAAAAAAAATAGACTACCATGATAAACTCTATATAGCTGTCAGAAACGTGAAATACTTCATCAGTCATCTGAACTTAAAAATATTTATCCAATTCAAAGAAATATCAAAAACTTCATAGATGATCAACATGCACTCAACATGCAATATGCACAAACATGTATAAAAGTGAACAAAAGGAATATGTTACTCGAAAGATTGAAGAAATACAAAACGCAATTAGTTTTAAAAAAGCAGCACTCTCCTGGAAAACAGTTAACAAAGTTATTGGAAAAAAGGCATCTAATAAAGCCAAACTTAAACCTACAGGTGAAAAATAACGCATACAACTATGGCATGATAATTTTAAAGATTTACTTGGTAAATCAACACCAATCCCAACATACAATGAAAGTATTGAATAACCCAATGATCAACTAGATATCAAAACTGGATTATTTACTGCATACGAACTAAGACAAGTTACAGCAGAAGTAATGAAATTGGACGAATTTCAAGAATTCTTACTTGAATCCTGCAATAGAGTATATACTCAAGAAGTTATTGAAAGATGGATAAAAGGTATAATAAATGTATACTACCTTTCCCCAAATAAAGTAAATTTATCCATAATCAAAAACTATAGGGGAATTACACAAACTTCTATTGCGGCTAAGATATTCAACCTGATGATTTTAAACCGAATAAATCGATCCTATACTACGGAATATTCAAAATGGCATCAGGAAAAATAGATCGACATCATGACACATTTTAACAATCCCTCACATACTAGAAGGTGTAAAATCGAAAAACCTACCATTAACATTACTATTCATAGAATTCTCAAAGGTGTTTGATTCAATAAACCGAAACAAGTTGAAGTTTATTCTACGTAAATAAGGAATACCAACGGAGATAATCAACGCTATAAGGATGTTGTATAGGAAAACTCGCTCTATGGTTAGATCACCTGATGGAGATACAATGTTTTTCGGGATCACCACTGGATTCCTTCAAGGAGATACCTTCGCACCTTTCCTGTTCATAGTATGTCTCGATTATATTCTTAAGACTTCTATATATATCAGTACAGAGTTAGGTTTCACACTGACTCAAAGAAGATCCAGACGATATCCAGATTTACATATAACAAATATTGATTATACGATAGTAACATTGTTACTACGAATACAATGAAGGATGCAAATACATTACTACACCAATTCGAAGAAACAGCAGATGATATCGGACTCGAGATCAATTCTGATAATACTGAATAAATGAGATTAAATCCGAATAGCAATTATGGTAACATTAAGAGCAAAAACGGTAATATTATAAAACAAGTCGAAAACTTCAAATATCTAGGTAGCTACATTAGATCAACAGAAAAGGATATTGAAATAAGAATAGCTAAGGCTTGGTCAGCACTGAACAGCATACATACTATTTGGAAATCAAAAATGTGTGACAATCTAAAAAGAAGCTTCTTCAGAGCCACCGTATAATCTGTACTTGTTTATGGCGCAATAACATGGGCTTTAAAATCAACTTTAGAGAAAAAAGTGGATGAAGGTATACTCGAATGCTTCGAACTGCACTAAATAAAACATGGAAACAGCATCTAACGAATAAAAAATTATACGGTAAAATACAAAAAATAACAAACTCTATACGCAAACAATGTCTAAGATTCGGAGGGCATTGCTGGAGAAGTAAAAACGAACTTACAAGCGATTTACTCTTTTGGCAACCGCTACATGATAAATATTTCTAGGACGACCACCGAAAAATACATAAATTAACTGATGAAAGATACTGGATGTACACTTGATGAGCTACCAACTGCGATGAACGAAGGAGGTAGGTGGAAGCAATGTGTTAATAACTGCCGAGCATGCTCGACTTAGTAAGGTAAGGTATATCAGTACTATTTTGTCAAATTAAAAAAATACTTTTTTAGACTATTTATATAATTATTAATATTGATTTCATTAAACATATTTTGTAGGATTTATAGTTTCTGAGATACCGAGAGTGTCCGTATTCGGTTACTTTCCCCTATCAATGTTATAGTCATATTTTATTTTCATTTTTAATTAGGTATCACATATTTTATAGAGTAGTATTATATGATGTTTTTGAATATTAATTATATTTTGGTCGTATTGGAATTTTATCATTTTATTTCATAAAATAAATTTATATTGATTTATTTATTTATCAATTTCTAATGATTTCATCTTTTCTAATATTATTTACTTTATATGGATGTTCTATATAGTTCATATAATATATGTAATACTCTGTATTCGCCAATGGTTATTAAATATTAATTGGAACTGAATATATTCAAATAGGGTGATAAGTAGGTCTTATAATTATTATAACACTAAAATATACTTTATGTGGAGAATTGACAGTATTATTGTAGTCGAGAATTACTGTATAAAGTTAAGAAAGTACTATATAGTTTGTATAAACTATAGTGTATATATATATATATATATATATATATATATATATATATCAGATGTGTAGTTTTCATTGTTAATATTGTTTTGGTGGGGTTTATAAGAGTTATATGAATTAAAATGAAAACAACATAAAAGAAAATCAGAACTCTCATCTCCACCATAAAGATAACACCGATTAAGATCGGAGGTCTCGGGTTAGAGGTTGGATAACCCATATGAGGTGGATCAGGCCCCAAGGGTTGGTCATTCCCTTAATGTAGTGGTGTTGACATATCCTGACATCAAAACCAGCATAATCATTACAGTGAATTAGAGAATTCTGTTCATCTAATTATACTACGAATCATCAAGGCTTTAAAAGAAGAAACAGTTTCACATTGTAATATCAGATCGGGTAGTTTGTTCCAATCTGAAGATATTCTATTACCAAAGTAGTTGAATAGTGGTTTGGTCCTTGATTTCATTCTCCTTATCTTTATTGAAGGGCCCCTGCTAGATGATACGTATGTACTCATAATGTCCGACACTGGCACATCAACGAATCCTTTGATGAGTTTATAAGCCAGAGTAAGATCGGCAATAGTTCTGCGTTGGGAGAGTGAATGTAAATTTAAGAATTTTAATCGATCAGAATAATTTAAATATGATAAATTACAACGATAAAATAATTTTTTAGTAAAATTTCTTTGCACTTTTTCAAGTAAGTCATTATACCCAATATAGTTAGAATGAGGATTCCATACAGAAGAACCATACTCTAGAATTGGTCGTATATATGTTAAGTATGCACATGCTAAAGGAGAGTACTGGTTAGTTATGAAAGATCTAAATATCATATTCGATATTCTATATGCTTTAGAACATATCTCAGATATATGAGTATAACATTTTAGATTATCTGTGAATATTATACCAAGATCTTTATAATATGTACAATATTTTAATAAATTATCATTAAGATAATAATTTGATTTGTTGATACAATTACCAATACGCATAACTTTACATTTGGACGTTGCTAGTTCAAGTTGCCAAGTTGACATCCATTTATCAATATTGGCAAGTGTTAGTTGAAGACGTATATCATCAGATGACTGTAGAATATGGCCAATTTTTGCATCATCAGCAAATAGACAGGTATATGAAGGTTTCTCCACACAGTCGGGAAGGTCATTAATGTATATTTGAAATAGAATTGGTCCTAATACAGAACCTTGTGGAACACCTGAAATTACCTTTTGGGGTTTAGACATATTGTTATCAATTTTAACGCTTTGAATTCTATTAAATAGGTAAGATTTAATCCATTTCAGGACATCTCCTTGTATACCAATATTAAATAGTTTATGGAGTAATAATTTATGCGATACCTTGTCAAAGGCCTTAGCCATATCAATATAGATAATATCCGAAGATTTTGAGTTATCTTTAGCTTTAAATATGTCTCGATAAAATTTTAATAACTGAAGATCAGTTGATTTACCCGAAAGAAAACCGTATTGATTATCATTAATTAGATTATTATCTCGAAGGAAGTAAATTAAATGGTTAGATATAATTTTTTCAAAGAGTATCAAAGAACTTGGCAAGATACTAATTGGTCTATAATTGTCAGCTAGTGTTGGGTCACCTTTCTTATATATAGGTGTAATGTAGGAATGTTTCCATAAATCTGGGCAATAGCCTTCCTTAAGGAAACGACTATAAATTATGGATAAAGGTTCACATAACTCAAATGAGAGAATTTTTAATACCCCTTTCGGTAGACCATCTGAAGAATTATTAAACTTGTTAGGTAAAAAACAAAGACATTTTCTAATAGTTTCAGGTGATAAAGGAAATGATTAAAATGTGTTTTTAAAAATTATTGATGGTATATTCGGTACAGGTGATGTATTATTATTAAATACAGAATTAAACTGTAAGGATAAACATTCCAGAATATCAGAGTGATTGGTTATAATAGAACCATCTGAGTTTGATCTGAGAACAGACAAAGGTTTATTCGACTTAAGTTTGGAATTGATATATTTAAAAAAAAGAAGATTTATCATTAGAATTAAGAGCATGTTCTTCAGTTTTTATATTATAAAATTTAATTTCGGAATAAAGTTTAAATTGCAAACTCCGCCATTTTACATAATAAGATGGGATAGATTTAGATAAACTATGAAACTTTTTACATTTATTGATTAGTTTTTTGATATGTAGGGGGTGTATAAACTGACCCCTTTTAGTAACGGGTGTAAATTTTGAAATTATACCATTTACGGTAGAAATAAATATATCAAGTAAAGAGGAACAATTTATTTTATAATTTAACACTACTGGCCAGTCAATTGTAGACAGTTCCAATTTTATTAGATCAAAATTAGCCTTGTTAAAATTTAATTTAGGTACAAATGTTTTACAGTTATAATTACTACTAATTTTATTATAGATAATTGATGATGATATTGCTAAATGGTCACTTATAAAGTTATGATATTCTAAAGGATTAATTGCTTGGATATTAGATAAAATCATTTTATTATTAGTAAGTATAATATCTAATAAATTGAATTGACGAGTATTGAAATTAACAAGTTGGGTTAAGGCATATTTTTGTGAGAAATTTAAAAAATATTTTTCAATTGTTGTTTGAGACGTACGATTAAACCAATCAATTCCCGGGAGATTTAGGTCTCCATAAAAAATAGTTGATTCCGGAGTATCAATAATCCTAGACATTAAATTACATAATAATATTGTATTCTCGTAGTTCATTGATGGCGGTCTGTAGAAAATACATAATCTAAAATGTAATACATTGATACAGATTAATTCAAAAGTGTTATTAGGTAAATTAATTTGATAAGTATTATAATGCATATTTACATAAACAAGAATTCCACCACCATGGGTATTAGTATTCCTATCTAAGCGGTATAACGTATATTTGTCATTAGGATTTAATAATAAATTGAATATATTTTTATTCAGCCAGGTTTCTGTAAATATTAGGATATCATAAATATTACTATTAAGGAGGGATATGAGCATTGGTAGCTTGTTGCATATACTACGTGCATTACAATAATAAACTTTAATAAATGACGATTCTGTACAGGGTTTTAGTCAATTATTATTACTAGAAGTGAACGAATTTTTCCATTTGGAAAATTCTACTTCTGAATATTTAACTTCACAATCCTAATTACTAGTTGTTTTATCATTATTAATAGTAAATGATCTAAGTTCATATTCAAGATTTCGATTATTAAAAACACATTTTATATTTCCGGGTATAGTTTTGGCACCGGCAATTAGAATTCTACGAGTAAGTCTATCCTCAAAACTTTGATCAGGTCTAATAAAAACTTTCGGGTATTTTTTATATTTATCAACTATATTCGAAATTTTTTTCATTATTGATTTAACTGTATGAATACTATTAGATATCGAAAGTTTATGAATAGATATATTATCAGAATTGATTTTTGAAAGATTTGCAGATTCATTGAGACCTAAATCATTTAGCAAATTATCTGTGGATTCCTCTAACAGACCAAAAATAACACAAGTTTTATTAGACCTATCAGAAATGGCCATTTGTTTAGTTATTGATTTTGCAAGATCTTTACTATTAAGTGCTTCAGCGTATGATTTTACAGATGATAAACTAGTTATATCAGTTTTTAATGATTGGATTAGCTTAGCATTACTCTGAATCATGTCAATACATTTATCAATACCCTTATTTTGATTAGGTGACATAGTACATGGTTTACAAGTAAAATTAAAAAAAGGTGAATTAAACATCTCAATTAAATATTTCGGAGGAGAATTATTATTTGGAAATTTAGATTTAGTTAACTTAGCATCATGAAAGCATACATAATGTAATCTATTGTTACATGTAATGCAATTAACATAATTATCAGCACAATTTTTGGTACAATTCAGGCAAAATGACATTGTAATAGAAAATAATATGGTTCTATAATAATTATATATTGAATTCAATTCATGTACATTGTACACCTATAAATATATTTATATATATACATATATAAATGTACTAACATACAAGAATATATGGATTTATATGTACTATATGTTGATAAATAAGAATAATTAGAATAATGATAATATATATATATATATATTTAAATAGTTATTTAATAGTATGTAATAATAGAATATATAAGAATTAAACTATATAGAATTTATAAATAATTAACATTTATAAATATGCATATAATACAATTTATTTGAATACCTATATATGTATTATAAAATAGACCTACAAGTAATTTATAATGAGAATTGAATTAAAGATATATTATGCAATTAATACCAAATACCAAATAAACTAAATACCAAATAAACTAAATACCAAATAAACTAAATATCAAATAAACTAAATACCAAATAAATAAATAAACTAAATATAATTTTAAATATAATATAATATATTATGTCATTATATATATATATATATATATATAAACACACATAAATAAATAAATACAACTATGTATGTATTAACAATCTATGCAATTAATATGAATGACTAATGATTATAATAAAAATTAAATGTTATGCATCAATGATTTCAATAATAATAAAATCAATATTACTTAATTGTACATTTATATGTTAATAATATTGTTAAATATATAAATAATAAGTGTATTGTATGTAGTATATGTTTATAAACAATATAGTACAATAATATTATATAATAAACTTATCTTAAAGTTGATAATTGACGATTTATATTAAAAAATATAAATGAATGTCAGTAAATTGAACCAGGAAGTGAAAAGGAACTTGATAATATGAAACACATTATATATATACATATATAAACACACGTATACTGTACGTCGTACAGTGTATGCATACGTCGTACACATACATACACACACATACACATATACATATATAAACAATGATTAGTGATATAGCCTCTAACAATAAATAGTAGGGGAGGGAAGGGTATTATGGCCGATATTTTTATTACCTTACAAGAAACAAAATATATCATACTAATATTGGATATTATGATCCAATAAGTTGTATATACAATTACAATATGTTGTTATAAATAATGGAGATCAACATTTACTCATTTAATTATTTGTATTCAAATCATTTGATTTTTATTAAAAAGCAAATTTTCCGTATAAATAGAGATAAAATACACTAGTGCGGGTATTATGGTCGATAGTTCCGAAATAGCCACTAGGATCGCGTCATGTATTCAAATACGTACTATTTTTATAATTAGAAAATAAAATACATTGTATATCAGATACACACGCACTTTTATATTAAATATAAAAATAATTAATCGTTATCTCATTTAATTTTACTTATATTCAGCTACAAACGTTTTTTTTCGATAAAAATTACGATTATTTGATTTTGTTCTCTAATCAAAATCAATAATTAATATTGATATAAATAAAAAATGATGTACACTATCATTCTTAGAATTAAATTATCTACATTTTTCGTATATATCATTTTTTGATAACTATAATGGTTTTTGAAATATCGTTATCGGCCACAATACCCGCATCGGCCACAATACCCTTCTCCCCTATATCAAAATAAAAAAACACAAGAAAACAACAAAATAAAATAAAATAAATTTTAAATAAACTTAATTTTATTTAGATATTCATATAAAAATAAATTCAAATTTTAATCGTTTTAAAAATATATCAATGGATTTGCTTCCTCTTATTGATACAGGAAGACTGTTCCAGCTTACTGGTCCGTAATAAACTGTATGGAATTTATTAATATTATTATAGATAATGGGTAAAATGAAAGTATTAGTATTGCGCATTGAATATTTATTTAATTTTAATTGAAACATATTTTGTATATTGATATGAGAGTCATTTATAAATACTCTATACATAATTTTACATGTTTTATAGAATATAATGTTGTCAAAAGACATAATCTTATTGTTAATATAAGTAGGTTGTATTAATTCTGCTTTTCAATTTAAATATTAATCTTATAATTTTATTTTGTGCAATACGTAATACATTCATTTTTGAATAATAATTGTTACCCCATATATGGGTACAATAAGTTAAATGGAAATGAAATATAGAATAATAAATAAGTTTTAGGATATAGGAAGTTTGGAAATAGGAACTTCCTACGTAGGAAGTACGTTACTTAATTTACGTAGTGTTGCAATGCCATAATATAGTTTTTTTTAACATTATTGAATTGTTGTTTCCAAGATAACTTATCATCAATTATTAAGACAAGGAATTTTATACTCCTAGACCGAGCTATAATTATATTATCTAATGTAATAATAAATTTTAATTTAGGTTTGTTGAAAATAATATAGGTATTTTAATAAATTAATAGTTAATTTATTTATAACTAACCAGTTTCTTAATTGTAACAGTTGATAACTCCAATTGAATACTATTTTCATTAGAGAACACAAGGGTTGTGTCGTCAGCAAATAGTATATATTTACATTCATTGGATATATTTACTATATCATTAATGTATAGAATGAATAGAATCGGGCCAAGTACCGAACCTTGCGGTACTCCATATTTAATACTATTAAGTTTTGAAGATGCATCATTATTAGAAACATATTGTTTCCTATTACTTAGGTATGAAGTTAATAAAGATAAAATTCGCCCTCTAAAACCATATTTACATAATTTTTTTAATAAAATGTTATGATTTATACAATCAAACGTTTTTTTAATGTCAATTGATATAACCGAAGTAATTTTATGTTTTTTAGTGATGATAGAATTAGTTAAATCTAATAATGCATCTTCAGTAGATATTTTATTCATGAAACAATAATGAGAGGTGTTTCAATGAATATTTAGAAATAAAACTATTAAGTCTACATTTTAATAGTTTTTCAATAATTTTAGAAAATTGTGAAACTATTGATATGGGTTTGAAATTAGATGGATCTTCATAATTATCTCCTTTATGTAACACAATTACCTTAGCTATCTTTAAACAATTAGGAAATATACCCTGTAAAAAATATGTTATTGATTAATATAGTCAATGGTTGGCTTATTGATATAATTATGTTTTTAATAAAGCTGAAAGATAAGTTATGATAATCTAAGCTTTTTTTCGAATTACACGTAGTTACAATATCAATAATTTCTTGTTTATTTACATGTTTAATAAATAATTAATTATGTTGATTGTATATTGAGTTCGTGAAATCATCATAATTAATGTTATTACATAATTGACTCGCTAATTTATTACCTATATTACAACAAAAATTATTAAATGTATTACATTTATCATAATCTAAGTTGATATTTTTATCAGTTATTTTGTTACCTCTATTTGTTATCAATTTTATTTTATTCCAAATTACTTTAGAATTATTATGATTTTTTCGAAAAAAAGTATTATAATAATGATTTTCTGCTTTTTTTTAATATTTTACTCAAACAATTTTTATATTTTTTGTAATTTGAATTATTGGAAACTGTATGATTTTTTTTATAAATTTTAAAAAGTTTATTTTTTTTAATTATGCATTTTATTAAGCCATGCGATAGCCATGCGATAGCCATGGTTTCAGAATATATTCTGAATTTAAATTTATTTTTTTAGTGGAAGAAAAATTGTCTTTATTAAATAGTATAATATTAATAAATTCTTCAAATGAATCATTTATATCAGAATTATCTAGTATAGATGACAAATCATAATTTTTAAGGAAAACATTAAAATCAATTAAATTCTGTTCAGATATGATTATTATATATTTACAAAGTTTTTTATTTTTTTTATTTTTTGTATAAACCATCAACTTAAATATTGAGAATATAGGTAGCTGGTCACTCAAGTCTGTATATAATAGTCCATTAGAACATGGAATTGTATTATTATTGGTATAGATATTATCTAGTATAAAAGATATACTGTCGCATATTCTAGATGGTTTTGTAATTAATGGATGTAGATCCAAAGAATGTAATACATCAATAAAATGATTAACTTTGGGACAATTATCTTTCATTAAATTAATATTAAAATCTCCACATAAATAAACATTAGAATTATTCATGAATGGATTAATTATATCAAAAAGGTCATCGGAAAAGTCAGTAATATCATATTCTTATTTCTTTTATGTAATCTAGTAGTGTGAAGAGCGTTATATCCTTTAATACAATGTATATTTGAGTTCAATTCATTTAACCATGTTTCTGTAATACAATTATATCGAATTTATGTTTTATACAATCTAAGTAATTTGTTATATTATTAATATTTTTAGAGAGACTTCTAGCATTAAATGAATAATTTAATTAGTATTATTATTATTATCATCGAATATATTAGAATTAGAATCATAATAAAAATATTGATCATCTATTTTAGTAATTAATTTATTATATAACACAGAATCAGATATATCTATGTTGAATTCACTATACTTTTTTAAAAAGTTATTAATCATGTAAATTTTCCTGTGTATTATATTCCTGTGTATTATCTTTTTCCATATCTTCCTGTATATTATTCTCCTGTGAATTATCTTTTTCTACAACTTCCTGTGTATTATTTTCCTTTGTATTATCTTTTTTTATTATAGAAAATTTAACAATAGAATATTTATTATGTGAATATCTAACTTTTTAAATATTATCATTGTTATTTGCAGATAAATTTGTTGCTTCCGTGTTTAATTATTTTAATTTGATATGTTCTGCTTTATATAGTGACATAGGTTATAAAATATACGATATACATATATATATCGTAATCGTATTTCTAATATTTTATTTAAACACAACCGGTGTTCTTGACGTTTTCTTAATGCACGTTATAACGTAGTGTACTATAGTATATATATATATATATATATATATATATATATATATACACTATAGTATATATATATATATATATATATATATATATACACTATAGTATATATATATATATATATATATATATATATATATATATATATATATACTATAGTATACTATAGTAACTATATATATAGTATTGACAATTAATAGTCAAATCATTAGTTAGCTCGGTGAGTAATGTGAACGATAGTGTACTATACATATGCTTAGTGACATCATACGCACACACACATACACATACAAACGCACACACATGGCTGCTATGCAATATGACGCAACAATTACATATAAATTAAATAATGTTGCTGCAAATTCATAGCGGTTTCATTATTCATATTATTATTATAATTTATAGTAATACATATATGTGTATATTCATGAATCATTTATACTAATACATATATCTATATATTTATTAATCAGTTAATAAATAAAATGGAATGACGATATAAGAACGTCAGCAATATCTAGTTTGTACTTATCTTCATTGCTGTCGATACTTTATTTTAATATATGTTACTTTATTGTTTAATACAAATAAATACTTTCAAGGTAAACTTCGTATTAAATGTATAATTGGAATGTAGGAGATATTGGTAATTTTTATTTAATTGTGTAGGTAATACCACCTCCACACTTTGAATTAGGTCTAATACGTTGTAATAGATCATAATCATGTGGAGTAAGTTGGTTAATTATAGCAGTATCATTATTAGTCAATCAATTTTCAGTTATAGCAATGACTAACTTATTACATTCGTAATGTGACGTAGTCCTAATATAATGAGCTTTGGTAAGTTAAAGATTTCGAAGGTGTGATATAAGATATACTTTTATATATTTTATATATATAAAAGATTATTTATTTGGCATCAGTAGGTAACTAATATTTTAGTACCTAATACTATTGTTAGTCAGGTACTATTATTAGTAATCTTTGAATCCTACTATATGTATATCAAGATTGACTCCAACTAGAGAAAAAGTTATCGTCAAGAATGAACAGTTTACAATGCCAATGAATGCGAGTTGAAGATGAATTATTATCATCAATATAACAACGAAGATGCTAAGATTTTAGTATACGATGTTAGTATACGATTCTATAGGATATATATATATATATATATATATATATATATATATATATTATAGTACAATATGGTATAATATAATAATATATTAATATAAACCTCACGAGCGATGGGGTCTACATATATAGAAATGACCGTATTTTAGTGCCTAATAAACCGTATATCATCATCATCATAACAGTTTACTATGGTATAGTATCGTTATAGTATAGGATACTATAATGGTTGACCATGTATCAATAGCCTACTTACGATTATAATCATATTCTCTTTCAAAACATAATTTTATGTTTTTTTGTGTGTAATACGATTTCATATATTACAATTTGTATTCAGATAATTAAGATATTAGTTGAATACGTAGACTATAGTATTATATAATTGAAGAATACACAACTTTTTACATCGTTAATTAACCCTTAATTAACAAAATATCATACAGATTTCTATATAAAAGACATTTCGATCATTCGAATTCCTAAATAGTCGGACTTATGGATAATTCGACCACGTGTAATCACTTTATTTCGATACATATATATCTTATTATGTAAATAAATCGAATAAGTTGGAATTTAATTTATAATGGACATTTTAAAAGTCATAAAATATATTTTAGACATTTTTGGATGTTTATACTTTTGCATAATTGAGATTTTATAAAAGCTAAACAGTTATGTAATTACAATAATTTGTAAATACAAAAATATCAACTTTAATGAATTAAATTCGAATTAAAATATATATATATATATATATATATATATTTTATACGTATATATATACGTTTCTTTGTTATATATAGGTTATTAGTTTTTTGTTGGTGGAATCATTTCATTTCATCCAGGAACATAGATGAAGTTTTTACTTATAATCAAATATATTTGACTGAACAAAAGTTATAACAATATAGTTATACTATCTAATATATCAGCGTTTCATTGACGAATCCCGTATAACTGGTATTATCCCTTCAGACTTAAAACACTCCATTATCATCCCATTGATAAAAAAAAGACTGCAATACATTCTCTAACTACAGGCCCATATCTCAACTTCCAGTTTTAACTAAACTACTTAAGAAGATAATCTACAAATAATTAATATTCTACCTCACTGCCAATAACATACTTGATCCTCAGCAAAGCGCTTTCAGAAAACTCCACAGTACAGCAACGATTATACTCTCACTACTCGACTATCTACTGAAATAACATGAAAGAGACCTCCTAACTAAACTACTGCTTTTATACCTCTCTTCAGTATTTTACACCATTAACCTAGAATTACTTATCTACAGACTAAAACTAATCGGACTTGAAAATACTGTATTACTCTTGTTTTCTAATTACATCACCTACAGAACATACAGTACTAACATTAATAAATCACAATCACCCAAACGCAAAGTTATCTTTGGAGTACCTCATGGATATTCACTCTCCCATATACTCGTCTGTATTTACTTACTCCCCTTAGCAAACTTATTAAAACTTATCCTTACTTCAAATACAATATGTATGCAGACGACATTGAAATTCACGCCGATTGTCACCAATCATACAATATTCACCTTCAATAATATCTCACTACCATCAATAACTGGCTCACCAATAACTATGTACTACTTAACCCCAATAAGACAGTACTTGTGAATTCTCACCTCCGTAATCCCTTCCCACCACAATATTCCAACAAATCTACCTAGGTAATGACATAATCCCTCCTTCTACTATATCAAAATATCTAGTCATCCATATTAATACAAATTAACTTTTGATAAACACATATCAACATTAAAATCTACCAACATTCCACACATTTATTCGATATAAACTAAATAGTGCTTACATCACAACATCCTCCGCACTAACTATTACCCATAATTTAATTCTATATTGACTTCAATACTGCATACATAGGGGCGGATACAGGAATTTTTCAAGGGGTGGGCTGACATTCAAATAAAAGTATATTTTTAAAATAAGACATATTTACTATGATAATATTCAATTGATATATATAAATTAAATACTATATTAAATTAAATAGAATAATATTTTATATTTTATTGAATAAAAACTATTAATCCAATATATTAATCAATTGCATTATTGGATTACGTATTTCAAATTTGGAAATAATATAATCAAAATCGATCTCTATGTCTTTATATATATATATATATAAAGAAAATCTATTTAGTTGATCTTCACTCATAATCGAAGGTAAATATGTCTTTATTATTCTTAATCGGTTAAATGAACGTTCATATTCACCCAAGGTAACTGGAATAGTAGCCATCAATAAAAGCATTTCATAGATATTAGGAAAAAGTTTATATAATAATATATATAAATTATAAATTATTTAATAATTTCAATTTACCTTGCAATGTTATCGAGTACTTAAGTACTGATCGTAACAATTGTTATCGTATTAGGTATATACATATATCTATAGATATTTATTCTCTGTCCATTTTACTTCCCAACAAATCAATTCGGTTTGTATTAAATGTATCTTTGGTAAATCATCTTTTAGTAAATCATAAAAATTTAATATATTTTCTTTTCATGAATCCTTGTTTTCATTCATTACTTTTGGAATTAATAATGCTCCAAGAGATACATACAATATGTATATATTGGATCCTTCTTTCATCTCCATTATCAAATGATCCAATGATGGAATATATATTACTTTTTTTAGATGATGAAGCAGATGTCTTTTATTTAACCTTGGTAAAGAAATGCCTTCATTCGAATATGATAATAAATGTGTTTCTTCATTCCATTATAATTGTACTTCATCAATATTATCTCTACAAACTTGTATCCCTTTAATTACACTTTGAATATCATGATTTGCCTTATATGCGTCTATTGACCTACCCTGGAGAGAATTTGTTAAATTTTCTATGAAATTAATTGAATTATTACATACAATTAATGACATACTAAATTGAGTATTAATCATATAATTGTAAAGACCGTTAGCTTTTGTTATACTTTCTGAATTCCGTGTTTTATCTTCATGTATTTCTAACATTTTTCAAGTATTGCTTGATACAGTTCGATACATACTCGCAAAGCATCATGTCTGGCAACCCATCTCGTTTTACTTTAACTAATTTCTTTTTAGAAGATTCAACACAAATTTGTGTAATGTTTTCTTCTAATAAACCTTGCCTCTTAGTAGAATATTTAAAAAATATGCAGATTTCTAATAATATGCCTATCATATTTTGAATTAACGACATTTAGCATTCATTTACTATTGATATATTTAATACATTGTTCTTATTAAGAATTATAGTTGACGATCCTTTTATTTTGCCAGACATATTTCCTGCTCCATAGTATCCTTACCCTCTTACATTTTCAATATTTAATTCAGATTAGGTTAGTGTATCCGTAATCAAGTTAGCTTTACTTTCTCCACTAAGATTTTCACATCCTATGAAATAATTCAACTTTTCAGTGATACACTTATCATTATAATATCTAATTTCTAAAGCCATTTGTTCAGTATTATATACATCTGTTGTTTTAACAGCTAACATATTTAGCTTTTTTTATATCATCAATTATAATTGAAGAATAATTATTATTTCTTAATATATTCACCACATTCAAATATGAATTCATTCTGTGTTGTTTTTGAGGCGTATTTATCATTTTTACTACACATTAATAAGTGTTATTTTAATATATCATTTCCAGAGTTTATACATAGTTTTAGAAGTGCATTGAAATTTCCTAGATTAAAATGTAGATCAGTAGAATACTCATTATGACCATGTAATGAAATATTTTATCTTCTATAAATAATGATTATATCTAAAGGGGGTATCCCACTACAAGTATTTCCAGCAAGTTGCCGGAAATATTTTAACTTTAAAATTATTTTCTATTAAGTTAAATACAATTTTAGTGGGAAACCATTACTTTCCGACAACTTGCCTGAAATATAATAACTTTATAGGAGTATTCCATTACAACTTGATATAATAATGTTTTAAAGTTACAATATTTCAGGTAAGTTGCCGGAAAATCTGATATACAAGTATAGTGGGATAACCCTTAATATTGATTTAAATGTTGCTCTGTTGCATTACATTTGCTTAGATATGTTATTGTTGACTTGCATTGTAGCTGATTGCAGCATGTTTCGTATTTTCTATAACTGCAATAAAACGAGATTTTTCTTCCAAAGAGTTATTGTGGTAAATATATCAACTATAATTTATTCATGTTTTCTTAAATCTTCAATCGTATCTTTAAACTTAATCATGGACGAAGTGACACATTTTCCAACTTGATTGTGATTAATTTTTAAATGAAAAACACATGGTAGGTTATATATATACAATCGGCCATTTAAAGATTCACTGTATACAGTCCTATAGGATAACCAAGAATACACGCGTGTAATGAATTCATTTGAAATGTACGAGTATTTCAATTTTATTTATATGGTTTAAAAACGTGATCTTTGATGGATTGTTGTGCGAGTATTTTCTTTAGCAGAATATACCTTTCTTCATGTGTTTTATTGTTAATTCATTATAAATAGTGCCAATATCTTTAAATTAGATTACAATTAATGAATATACTTAACATAAAATATGTATAAACCTACCTATAATTGATATTGAATATTTTGCTGATTTAACCATATTATCTATTATTAAATCATATATTTTACAATTATGAGGGGGGGCTAGAGCCCCCCTAGCCCCCCTGTATCCGCCCCTGATACCTATATCTCCACTTTATTCTCACAATAAATACTTTACAACCATCGATCGCTTAACTAACAGATCACCTATAGGTCTATAGACTAATCTACTGACTAACAAAACTGATTACACTAAAGTGTAGTCAGTTTTTTTTAGTTTATTTTAGTTCAGTTGTTTAGTTGTACGTGTATACAAGTAACTGATATACGAACTTAACTTAACTGGCCATCCGCAAAAAAAATAGCTCAACTTAAATTAATATCTATTCTTTATTCCTCCCTACTGACTAAACAACCTGATCACCTTTATCGACTAATTTCTCTCCATACTGCACTACGCCACCAACGATCCTCTAACTATACGTTCCTGACTGAACCATCCTTTAGCCGGAAAAAACTCAGCAAGCGCTGCTACTCTGGTTGCGCCATCCTCCTTTGGAATCAACTCCCTACCCCCACATCCCTCAATCATAAACTAAATAAGTATCTCGTTGTTCACGATATCTGAACTTAAAATATATTCGTTTTCGACACGTTGTACACTTGTCTGTACTAATTATTACTTTTATTTATTGTCTTTTATATAATATTGTCACACTATGATAATTTATAATTTAATTAGTGTTTAAATAAAATCATCATCATCATATATATTAAAATTGTAATATGTTTAACTGTGAGAGTTAATATAAATAATTAAATGAATTACTTATTGCTTAGTCTTTATTTTGATTTACTACATGATATATTATTTACATCTACCACCGTATATATATATATATATATATATATATATATATATATATATATGTAGCAATGTTAATTATCTATTTAATAAAATAATTGTAATAAGCACAACTATTACAGGATATCAATGCACGTCATGCGTAACGTGACGCATGAGACGTCTCGCTATAGTGAACACGATTAGTCACTGTTTATTTAGTATATATAGTATGATAAAATTAAGGATTGCGATTGATATCTAGACGAATGCTATCAGTATACTGTTATACACAGTAGTATTACGAAGTCGGACATATACGGTATGTACAGTACATCCATGTTATATTATTATGTTATAATATATAATATATATATGAATGTATTGGTTTATTTAAACAATACCGAATTTAGTACTGCAGTATAGCGTAACGAACAAACAAATAAACAAAATAAAACGAATTTATTCCAAAGTATTGTAGTTAGACATATATATTACAATATATAAAAAGTTATTATACAGATATGTATACATATTATATATAACTATGTATATATATATATATATATATATATATATATATATATATATATATATATATATATATATTATAGGACCATTATAGGGAGATTAGAGCCATATGGTTATAAGTGAAAACTTCATCTATGTTCCTATATGGGATGAAAGGACTCCACCAAAATAACAATAACAATTATATATAACGCATTATAATTAGGGATATATGCATACAAATTAGCATACGTTCTCGAGTAACTATGATCATTATATATATAATCTATAGAGTAGATAGGACGTAATACCAGCCTATGAAGTATGTAATTATCAGTGTAAAACGTACATTGATAACACGTGGAGAAAATAAGTAGCAAGTCCGAAAACGTCTATAAAGAAGTTGATTGAAGTTCGTAAACCAATTAGGTAACAGGTATCATGTACCATTTACACTATACAGTGTAAAATGTACACTGTAAAGGTACCATGTACACTGTACAATACTTACGTGATAAGAATACGATGATATCTGTTAATATTCGCGGTCAGTCATAACCACTACTAATTAGTGTATTCCCGAAGTAGCAGCGAGTGGTTTCGTTGTTTACTCGAGATAACCGTTGTTTGTTACGCAATGCCGCCGATGTATTACGTCATCACTGTTATTTGACCTACTTATTACGTCATCGGGTTATCTGTGTACAAACATAGGTAATATTATTACCGCACACACCCCATTGTATGGTGTTCATATCAACTCCGTTTTTCATAATACTACACACATATACACTATTATTTAAAAATGATTGCAAATTATTAGTCTGCCTATTATTATAATATATTTATATTATATATATATATATATATATGATGTTTTGCGCCCTTCTCAACTATTTACCATATATTGTATAAATATGTATTTAGATAATACTCTAGATTTCGTTTTCGTTTAATTGTTGTTCGGCTTAATTATGATATACTCTATGTATACATATGTTATGCATGTCTGATTCAAATTAAATAAATAAATAAATATAAATATTTATAGGTGTGGGAACAATAGATGAGTGTGTGTGCGGTATTATTGCATATATTAAAATAAAATATCTGAATATTTACGGCAATTCGCGGATCCTAACACACGCTTCACTCCGCGAGCGTATCGATCGCTAGGTGGTGTCGCCTCAGCACCGGAAGTGACGCTAATAACGCCATCTATATGCGAGAGTGGAAATGCTAATTCCTCCGCCGCCGCCGCCCGATACGGGTCGCCACTAGTAATGGATGATCCGTGTACACGCGCATGCGCCGCACGTCCGTATCGATCACACGTGATGTAAGCGAGACTCTACCGCGTTAGAGAACGGGGAAAGGAAGCGGCGAATATATACCCGGCACGGCGTGACCTTTCAACCTTGAACATCAAATATAACAAATATAGCGAATATAGAAATTGTGTATTTCGACTTTATATTTGCTTAACTAACATATCAATCAATCAACATCCGCAATGCGAGTAGTTCCAACTTAGGCCGGCTAACGTCGCTACATTAATATAGCGCTGCCTACTTGATCGATAAATACTGTACTAACTCTCTATGCGACGATGAACATTTAAGTAAACAATGACAAGTTTTACACTTGGTTATTATAATTATTTATCTGTGAATATTTCATCTTACACAAAACATACTCATATACATGTGCACGTACAACATATTGTTATTATTATTGTTATTTTGGTGGATTCCTTTCATCCCATTCTGGAACTTAGATGAAGTTTACACTTATAACCATATATGGTTTATAGTATATATATATATATATATATATATGGTTATAGTATAGTATAGATATAACCATATATGGTTATATGGTTATAGCTATATATGGCTTTAATGTCCCTATATATATCCACAATATATATATATATATATATATATACATAATCACGTGTCACCTATCATTGGTTGATACTCGAGAATTAACAACGCCTTCTCCCCCGCCACATTTAAATCACTGAATCGAAAATGAGAGTAACATGTCTATCTAATTCAGTGACATCGTATTGTCGCAATGGTAGAGTGGCATACATAAATGCACACCAATACACATAACCACACACACCTACACACACATACGCTTACGACATAGGTCCTACGTACACATATATATTACGTTTACATAATTTATAATCAAAAGGAGGATTAACTAATTCACATCTAGAAGTGATCCGTAATTCAGCTCACCTCCAAATAAGGTAATATTATGTATATATTACATTAAATACATTTAATGTAGTAGGACACGATTCGAGCCTTTTCTGAACCATTAAAATAGGTCTTAAAATAATATTTAGAAGTGATCTTATATAATTATGTATTCATAAATAATCGGCTCTCGTTAAAACCATGGGTGCCTTAACATGATAGCGGCTTCGAAAGGGTATTAGATATATTTAGTAATGAAAACTTCATCTAAGTTCCTGGATGGGATGAATAGGCTAATATATTCCATTGGTGTATAGATTTAAAACTGTTTCAATGTTATACTAGGATTAAAAATTAATATTTTAATATTTTCCATTAAACAATAGAAAACAATAGCTGTAGTGTATGTATGTATTATATAGTTATAGTAAGGCATACGTTATGCCGTGTGAGACTTCAGCATGTATACACTATGTAGCACTGTAATGGCGGGGAATGGTTATTTATATTACGTAAACAGAACATGTACTTCCATAGATACGCGTGCTTTACATGCACCTAATTCCTACACTACACGCGAATATCTATAGATGTGATCGCATTCCTACTCGGGGATATAGCGCTAGAGCTTTATTGTATAGATTTGTAGATAAGTATCCCATGCAACATGTGTGGTGTTTGCATGCTTATTAAGTGTTTACATAAACTATATATATATATATATATATATATATATATATATATATATATATACTACATGGGTTATACTATGTTTTATATAGTTAGTATATATGTGATTGTATACAATCACATATATATTATATATACACATATATATCACATATACATCATATATATATATATATATATATATATATATATATGATATAATAATGTATACATGTACCATATATGTTATTTCTATATTAGATTATTTGAGTATATTGCTATATAAGCCTGCGTTACTGACATCGATCTAAATAATAATACATACATTAATGCTAACTTTTTTTTATATATATATATATATATATACACGTCATATTATATATATATGAGTGTTTGTCGTATGTGTATGTAGGTGTGTATAATGTACAATACATGTGTGTATTTATTTATATAGGTGTATATGTATTTAATTATATAATATTTACCCCCCATTATAAAATATATATATATATATATATATATATTATACCTCATTACTAAAAGTACGTATATTACTGATGTCTATACCCATATAAACCCCTAGAAACGCATATACCCCACATATTTAACCCATGCACTACTACACCTCTAAATCATTACTTCCTATATATATTATATATAATATCATACAGTATACGTATATTATTAATACCCCCATATTAATGTTATGCCCCGCACACCCCTAAACACCCTCTATACCTCTTTACCTCCATTCAACCCACTAAAATAGTAAGTTCGGATATTACCGAGGGAGATGGACGCCGATGAATTCCGAAAGAGAGGCCGAGAGATGGTCGACTACATCGCTGACCACTTGACCAATATAGAGAAGAGACGGCCCCTAGCGGATGTAGAACCGGGCTACATGGCCGAACTACTTCCAGACCACGCCCCCCAACTGCCCGACACGTGGGATCAGGTGATGTCTGACGTGGAGAGGGTGATCATGCCCGGGGTTAGCTCTAGAGTACACCTCTGTTAACACCCGTTAAACCGCTAACGTTAACCCAATTATATAGTTAACCTATACCGGGTGGATACCAGTTGAAGTCTATTTGTATTCTCCTTAACCTCCATAAACATATCCCCGATAAAGAAATGTAATTGTAGTTCAGTAAACTATAACGTGTATGAACTGCGCTATCATTTCATTATCGGGGGGATTTAATTACGGAGATTAAGAATAAAGCTATACCTTATAGGGGGTACTGTAGTACACACCGTAGGGGTTATATTACCCCATTAAAGTCGACGTTATAACGCGTACGCTATCAAATATGACCGGAAGTTAATATCATATTGTCATTTAGAACACACGTCATAAGTTCCGATTGGATATTCGGGTAATATTTAAATTAGTCGACGATATCAGTTAAAGGTATCAGTTAAAGGTATCAGAACTTCTGACACGTGATCGTATATTTTAATATATGTGTATGCTATGTACGATCTGAAGTAGGTAACTACAGATAACCGTATATTATTAATATTATATATGTATATATAAAGGGTAATTGTATCAACGAGCAGCAATGCTTCTACAATTACCCATTTACTTATACCTAACTCTGATAATAATAATATATCATATATTGAATCAATATTTATTATTGAAATTATAAATAATCGAATAATAGTTGAATATTTATGAAATAAACTTAATTTTATAAGTTGCCCAAGATTACTTAAAAAGTCGTACGAAATTATTTTTTTTAAAAGTCCGATATTACTTCTGCCGAAATTACCTGGTTCAAGATTACTGGTATTCATTATTAATATTATTGTAATATAATACCGATAGATTATTCGAAATCTGTGCACTAGTCATCCGAAGATGTGTGTAGTGTGAATTTCACAATATACTTAACCATACTTCACACTGTGAATAATATTATATATAACCATATGGTTAACCTACTTAGGTGGCTTATACTATTGGCTTCTTAACCTTAACCACATTTTCTCTTAGACATATACCCCTATTACCTCGTTAGTCATTATTTAATACATTTAATATATTCACATTTAGACAAATAGTTTATACATATAAAATAGTTATTCAAATGCTTACTTCATTAACCATTATAATACGACTATGTTGTGTTTCTATTAATAGATTGCATGAGTCATCAGCCCCTTTTGCAATGATATCCCAACCCTAGTGGGTATATATTATACCATCTAGGATATATATATATATAGTTATTTATATCATTAATCTCTCTGATACCCCCACTATTAATACGATTTTTTTGGCGCCAACACTCACTTCACATTATACCCGACCTTTTGTTAGTATCTCGAGGGTGTTTATGACTTCATACTAGAAATCGAATAAGCTTAGATCTAGGTATACCGTACTAACTACAATGTTAACAATATAGCTCATTTAACCTTTATCAAAACGTAATTACCTATTAAGGTTTATGACGCGCACGTAGGAGTTACCGCATACACGTTATAATACGGGTTATTGTAACCTTTATTGTAACCTTTATTAGCGTTGTAAAAGCTTATAAAGGTTTTCATGAATTTTAGTGTTTATTAATATAAAAAAGGATATTATAAGTTATAATTTATAACCTATATTAAACACCTTTACAAATGGATACGTAATATATATATATATATTTATATATTATATATTTACATATAAATATATATATATATATATATATATATATATATATATATATACGCTGTATATACACGCACACACACACACACTTATATATATATATATATATATATATATATATATATATATATACTTTCTTATATACTGTCCTACGAGTGGTATTGTACATTTACTGATAAGCGATACGTTCAATCACCCATATCTCTACAGTATACCAGGAAGTATACTATACATAATAGTTGTATCAGTCCTCCCACCTACTTTCACAGCAACAACTATAGTTGGTATACCCAGACATATTCATTGTGTGCGGTGTACATACAACCGATAAGTGTCTAATCGCTACAGTTATATGGCGCCATAGATTTGTATTTGACCTATGCACTCTAAATTTATCGCTCACTGTTTCTGTATGGCAATGTCAAGACTCAGTCGGTCCTTTGTATTTGACCTATAACCTATTCATTTATGTATCGAGCGCACTGTTTCTGTATGGCAATGTCAATACTCAATCGGTCCTTTGTATTTGACCTATAACCTATTCATTTATGTATCGAGAGCACTGTTTCTGTATGGCAATGTCAATACTCAATCGGTCATTAATTGAGTGCACATATGACACATATCATCTGTAAACGTATCTAATGAATGCATTTGTAAACTATTAGCAACCGAGTTGAATAAAGATTCTATTAATATATATATATATATATATACATATATATATATATATATATATATATATATATATATATATATATATATTTATATATATATATATATATATTTATATATATATATATATATATATATATATATATATATATATATGTCACAAGCGAATCATATATTTGTAGCGACATTTCTAATAATATAATATATGTATTACATTACATGACAATCTATAGATAACTATAGTTGTAATCATGATGAAAAAGTTAATTTAAAATTAGAATTGAAATAATGTGAATATTACATGTCCTCGTGGAACGTAATGCAATAAGATATATTCAATTGTAAAATAAAAGTTTCTAAAAATATACGTTATTTTTGCTAACAAAGCGCCTCTTGCCATATCATATGTACATTGCCAACTGTGCAGAATATATATACTGCAGTGTACAGCATACTAAGAAAGTTAATTATATATATATATATAAATAATTGTTCTTATAATATAATATCTCAGTCTTTATATTTATGTATTAAAAATATACTTACATAACATAGAATAGAAAATTATATAATATTATATATATATGGTACATATTTTTGAATTTTTTAAATAAATATTTTCTTGTGAATTTCGTAATTTCATTTATTCCTTTAATTTATAGTTCTCCTAGAAATGCACTAACATAATACTCTAGTATATTACACAGACACATTCGCTACTATGTATATGATATATTATCTCAGTTGACTTCAGTGTGCCAATCAGGTTATACACAGATACCATGCACGTGTGTAAGGGATAAAGGTATTCTATACATTTTCTAATTATTGATTTCATTGTACTTTCTTATTTTTATATTCAGACAATAATTTAATATTTGTTAAATATAATTCCCCTAGATAAAACAATTAACCACGTGACCACCAGGTGACACACTGGAACCACCCCCAGTTCCACGCCTACTTCCCGACGGGCAATTCGTACCCCGCGATACTGGCGGACATGCTATCTGATGCTATAGGCTGTATAGGATTCTCATGGGTTAGCATTCCGTTAGCGGTAGTAGTCTCTACTGCATCAGGCGAGTGTCCGGTACTATAGGTTGCAGTATATACATGCATCATTACATTCAGCTATACATGCAGCTATACATGCAGCTATACGTGCATCATTACATGCAGCATATACACGCATCATTATATGCATCATTGCATGAAGCCTATACACGCAGCTATATATGCATCATTATATGCATCATTACATGCAGCCTATATATTCAGCTATACATGCATATATACATGCATCATTACATGCAGCTATACATGCAGCTATACATAACCTATACTTATTTGGTAATATATTTTGTAGTACATATTTTCATTGAAATACATTGTTTTAATGGGCACATGTATTTAGGGATGGATATATATATTATATTACTCAAGGAATATATATATATATGTAATACAAAAATAATAATTTATATCTAGATATAAATAATCTATAATTTGTAATTAAATATAATTTAATTTTCCACTATGAATTGATAAATAAAACACGACACAATAACATATAGATAATACTATTCTCTGTATTAATTGAAATAATAACATAATATTAATACAAAATATATGGATGTATATTTCATTATTGTTGTCTACTATATAGATTGTGTAATGTAATCCTAAAGTATCTAACAATACCATATAATGTACATTAAACAATATTTTGTAGACAATATATTTGTATATAATTTAGTATTGATTATGTACAAAACATCTCATAATCTATTATTAAATATATTATAATAAGCTTATTGTACTAGTATAATAATTTCAGTTTTATCCTAACTATTATTTAAAAATTTAAAATCTACCAATTAAATACATTTTTAATTGTATAACAAACATTACATATCACTATGTATATAGTAACTGACTGTGTATACCCTGAAACTATAACTTATCGAGGATAAGGCATCATGCATGTAGTCGGAAGTAATAGGAATCCGATTAAATAGCTGTCTTGACCAATACAATATAATTTAAAATAACATGTTATTTTAATAACATGCATGTGACCTATTATATAATAATGACCGGCTCTCGTTAAAACATGGTTACCTTAACATGAATCAGCCTAAAATTAACATAATATATTATAACTATAGCTATTTATTTATATATATATATATATATATATATATATCAGTTACGTATAAGTAAAAACGTCATATTAGTTCCTGGATGGACTCCACCAAAATAATAATAACAATACTATAAACAAATCACGCATTGTAGTATTAAACTGCACTTGATAAATAAGCCATAGCTTAATAATTACACAATCTTATTTATAATGTCGGTTTCATTAGCATCGTGATGTACATACCTAGATCTACCATTCTAGTATTATTGTAATATCAACCACTAGTATATACCGAATACCTAGTATAAGCTATTATATATATATATATTGTAATGTAAATATGTATACATGATAATAATAATGTAAACACTTATAAATATGTGCATAATAACACAACGGTTGATATTAACTGATTACTACTGAAACGTATAGGCCTACAGTATACTGTAGCAGTGGTTCTATTAAAAACATATAAGTTTGTATACCGACTACCTGAATGACTGGCTGACCTATAGTTATATACTGGTCCGTAGCCACGGGGGTATATGTGGGGGCAAGGCCCCCCTGATATCGGCTAGCCCCCCCTGAGAGTAGGTAGGCCCCTACAACTTGTTTCACATTGCGTTTTTTTTCATATAGTATTTATAAATATATCTAGTATACTAGATATTCAATTATATTTATATTTTTATTTTATACATTTATTTATATTATATTTATTTATTAGAATGTATTTATTTTAGTCATAGACATTATAGTGAGGATCCAATTCAGTATTTATGGTTTTATAAAATATTTTCTAAAATTATGGTAAATATTAAAAATAAATTGTATTAATTTAATTGTAATTAATTAATAGTTACCCTATCATGAGCAAACAACAACAACATAATTGGTTTTCTAACTAAAATAGGAGCAGACAAATTAATAGATAACAGAATAGCAGTAACCGCATCAAATATCCCACCAACCCCAAACCCAAACAATAGCACTACAAAATATGAAAATGACAAAAGGTGATACAAATTAATCGACCTTCTAGATTGTTTCGGAAAATATCCTATTAATAAACCAATGTATGTTAACTCCGTATACCATGAACTTAACAACATTATATATTCTGATTTGTCAACACTAGTAATTTATTCTAAATAAATAATTAACACAAGTGTATGTTTGTGTTTGTGTAATACATATTATGTATATGGATTTTGATTAATCTTAATGAATCTCCATAGTTGTAGCTCTTTTAACAATGATTTTTCCATGTTGTAGTCAACTACTTTATATATTAATACCTATTGATTCGTCCCATAGATCTAGAGAGATATAAGTAACTATACTTGATATACACATCATATAAATGAGTATTATGACATATATAATATTTTACCTGATTCATTTTTAAATATAAACTAGGTCAAATCTAGATCCATCTTGCTTAAACAATTTAAAGTGACACTTTCCGCGTGTCGGATACCTTGTTTACCACTCTATTCTCTCTAGCTCTGCGGATACAAGTGACATATATTTGCTTGGTTGTAAATCGTAGGTGATATATCGAGTCAATGTAATTACATGCATGCACAATGTGTTCACTGGACATGCGCAACGAATGTCGGTAACGTTTACGTCAATCATTGCATCTGTGCGCGCGGTCAACATTGTCTACCCAGCGCTAATACATACGGGTATAGTGTACAATGTCTACACGTGGGTTACGTAATATATTCTCATTGTGGCTTTTTTGTAATTTCTTCCGTCGAGTAACAGTACCCCACTCTTGTTTCGATATACCGATACGCGCTCTATAACGACATGCGTTGTATAATAACATTAAAATATTCGATATCGTATATATTATCTGATTATATAATAAATATCGTTATAAATCGTTAATGTATTATACTAATTGTATATATGTAAATTAATTTACAAAATATATCGTCACTTATAAGTGACGATATATTATGTTATATATACGTTATGTAACATCTGTGATGTATTATGTAATATATTGTGATTTTAATATCATATGACTATCAGTTATAAAGCAGTTATAATTTAAAAATATTAATAATAGTAACTTGATGAATCTTTTTTTCAAGGGTATACTACGAAGTTATAATAAATTAACTAATAAAATGATATATATTAAGTAATCAAATATATATATATATATATATATATATATATATACTGTTGATGTTCATATTATTATACCGTATACGTATTATATCGTATAAACTTATACTAATAAATGATTGTAATAACTATTGCATAACACGATAACAACAATGACATAACTAGTGCGTAACAGGGATAACTTTACACACACACCATTACGTAATAGATAAGCAGTCCGGCGTGTACGGAACTAGAGGTCATCGTGCTGGACTGGTTGGCCAGAATGCTTGACCTTCCCGAGAAGTTCATGAGCAGTAAAACTAGCGGAGGAGTTATTCAGGTAGGTCAAATGTCATGATTGTAAAATACGTGTGTGTCTGTATCTACTATTCTAGGTAATAGAAATTACTACATGTGTATATATATAAACTTCTGCTTAATAATATTATATAAAACTCTATTGTACGGTTGAACTATTTTATAAAATACTTTATATGTACATTTTGGAACTATTTTCTATATTATTAAGGATTTAATTACACGTACATATATGTCCATATGCTATAGCATATATCACATGTGATATATAAATAAATACATAATTTCTATTACATACAAAAAACACACGCATTCACACGTACCGCCAGGGAACGGCGAGCGAGGCAACACTGGTGGCACTCCTAGCGGCGAGGAGTAGGAAACTGAAGTGTCTACACAACCTGGACACCTATTCGGTAACCGAGATACAAGGAAGCGATATCTCTAAACTAGTGGCCTATTGTTCTGCTCAGGTTTCAGCATTGTTATGTAATCATCGATGTATTCATGCGCATGATTAACTATAATGTGTGTATATATAATTATATATATATAGTATGTAGTGCATACTATGTACTGTGTAGGTTACCTACTTATGTATATACACAGGTATATACTTAGGTACCTATAGATTACTTACCTGTATATATATATATATACTTGTATACAATGAATCATGACTAACATATTCACAAGTAGACAATAATCCACGTGTAGTCGCATTCGTCCGTAGAGAGGGCGTGTCTGTTGGGGGCGGTACTTTGTCGCAAAATAGGCGTAACTGAATATAACGCGATGAATTCGGTGCTACTGGGCGAGCAAATCGAACAGGATATTAAAGATGGATTTATTCCTTTCTTCGTTAGTTAATATAGGTTATATATTAGTAAGTTCATTAATATTCCTAAGTTTGTTTTAAAAATGATTATATTAAATATGTATATATATATATATCACTTATAAGCAGGGTGAGTTAAATTCGGCCTATGTCTAATTTAAGGAAAAAGGCCGAATTTAGCTTATTTTCGGCCTTTTGAAAACCTTATATTCGGCTTAAATTCGGCCTTTCTATATTTGATTAATATAGTTCTCTATATATACTTATTGTGGTTAATTAATTTAATTAATATATATATATATATATATATATATTATAGAATATGCCATATGGCATTACTAACATTTTAGCATCAACAAATATATTGGTATCAATATATTATTTAAATCAATAATGAAGTACAAGTAAATAAGAAATTTATTATATTTTTATAAAAATTATATAAAAATATTTTAATTTTTATTAAATAGTTAAATTGGTTTGAGTGTATACATCCTTCAAGTGCAATGTTTGAAATATGGGTATTTAATTCAGTTTTTATCGACTTTACTAATGACAAATCTGATTCAACGGATGATGATCCTGGATATTTATCATGACCTCCTTTAGCTTCAATGAAGGAAGCTAAAGGAGGCCATGGCCATTTTTATCAATACAAAACCACCTAATATTAATATGATATATTATAGTATATATATATTAGCAAATCCCTTTGATATTAGTATGTATATATATAATTTATGTTGTATACAAAATAATTATTATTTCTATAGATACAGCCATCGATCATAATGACTTCTCTTCCATAAATATCACAACATTTAAATTGAACTAAAACGACTTTTTGTGTAATAGCTATTACTATCGCTAGCACACTGTTCCGTAATCTTAAGTTCATATTCAGCTTGATGTGCTAAATTAAAAAATGTTTGTCTTTTTGTGCCATTTTTAATTGTATAAGAAAACAATGCTTTAGTCTTGTATTTGCAGACATTTTAATATAATGTAATACATAATAATTACGAATTTACTTACTTACATTACTAATATTGTATCAATATTTGCTTTTACTTGTAGTATTATTTACATATAATATACATATTACTATTAAGTATTTTTTTTGTATTACTTTTAATGATTTAAAATAGGATAAATAATATTTATAAAAAAGGCCGTATTTAATTAAAAAGGCCGAATTTATCTTATTTTCGGCCTTTTAAAATCCTCATATTCGGTAAAATTCGGCCTTTTGACGAAAATGCCGAATTGAACTCACCCTGCTTATAAGTAGTACTTCATAATATTTGTATATATATATAAACTCATATTGTGTGTATACACTCGTATTATATTAATAAATAATATATGCTAATAGGAGTATGTATAAATATAATATACACGAAATATAACTGTTTATGTTCAATATTTATTTAATTCAGTTATAATCTCATTATAATAATGAATATATATATATATATATATATATATATATATATGTTTACGAGTTCATATATAGTTATAAGTATATTGTTATAGGTAATAGTTTCTACCCTAACTATATTACACCTAATAGTGTGTGGCTACTTCGGGAACTACTTCAACTCTGGCCTTTGACCCCATCAAGGAAATAGGCGTATTATGTTAGTAACGGTAACATTCAATCACCTAACTAATGCATACTTATATTACATTTAGGGACGAGTGTTTTTTACGACACCTTTTAGGTAACATAAAACAAACTAATTTATTAATATTGTAATTTTAATATATATTTATATGATTATTGTGTACATCTTTACGTGTAAATAAAATTATATAAAACATATTGCAACCATGTAATACTTTATATAAATATGTGAAAACTGATAGAATATATTATCAATATTATATATATTTATATAATCGATGGGATATTTTAAAATGATTAGTTAATGTTAATATTATATATAATATAAATATAGTTATATATATATATTGTTGAATACTTCATTGATCTACAAAATTGTAAAAGTATCACCTGCCATTACCTCATTTTTGAATGGAAAATACGTATAACTACTAATATATATATATATATATACAATGTATACAATATATGTATGTATATGTATATACAATATATACTCAATGAATAATTAAGTATCAAGTCCAATGATGTTGCAAAGTAAAGTTATATAACTCCCTATCTACACAACGTAATACATAGAGAATAACGAGATTTATTAACAAATATCGTCACGCTCTACTAACCTCTAGCCCCGCCCCTCGTGATGACGTAACCCCTTATGATGACGTAACACCCCTCCCCATCACCAAGGTAACCGACACTCGCTATGGCTTCACGTGGACGCTGCATACGCCGGCTCCAGTTTCATCTGCCCCGAGTACCGCTATCTTCTGGACGGTGTAGAGGTATGTAAGAGTGCGTATGTACTGGTGTGTGAGCGTATGTGTGTCAGCGTGTGTATACATAGGGGAGGATGTGTGCAGTAGGAAGCGAATTCGAGCCTCGGCTGGACCATTACAGTAGTTCCTAAAACAATACCGTGACACGAGAGCGACTTAGAAGGGACATTAGAGCCATATATGTTTATAATTGAAAACTGCATCTACGTTTCTGGATGGGATGAAAGGACTCCACCAAATAAAATAACAATATATATATATATATATATATATATTAATACTATATATTCACATATATATATATATATATATATATATATATATATATATATATATTAATACTATATATTCATATACAGGTATATTATCGAGTTTTAATGCGCTTCATATTATCTCACTGTTAATGTATTCATTCCCCATGTTAACATTATATATAATACCTATAGGTAAAAGCGCCGATTGACATTGCTAATCAATTTTAATTTTTAGTCGGATTCCATATTATATTAATGTTATTTATATGTGTAGACCTCTTTTTTAATTGTCCGAAATCACCAAGTTTAAAAACTAGGCGTGCGACGCAATTTCGTTGCAAATTAATTCGGAGATTATATGTGAAAATATAGGTGAAAATATAGATGAAAATAAGTATTAATTTCATGATATTAAGATGACCGACCAATCTTAGCGTGAGTTCTAGCGAGGTACTGAATACTTAATGTTCTTATAGGTTACCTCTTTCATTTAACATAATTAATATTCCTTTAATATCACTGCAGCTATAGCTCTATATGTATATATATACATGAATGAACAGACTTATATACATTTGTATTAGTTGCTACTTTATAATCAATAGCTATACTTGTAGTGCTGCCTATTAATAACTCATTTTAATAGTTGTCTCAATCCTTCAACTTCAACCCACATAAATGGATGCTTATCAATTTCGATTGTTCAGCTATGTGGTAAGTATATATTATTATAATAGATATATCTTATAAGATATATCATATAAGATAATATTATAGCTTTATTATAATATATAATATATATATATATATATATGTTAAAAAAGTACTAAGGATAAACATTAAACAAACATAATTTTGATATTATATAAACGTATAAGTATATACACATTTAATATAACATATGAATAACATAAGTTATTATATTGATTTAGTAAAGCGGAAAACTGTTTGATATAAAAATAGATATTTTAATTTTATATTTTCCCCGATTTTCAAAATACAGTCAACACCTCTCAGAATCTCACTATATCAGAAAACCTATATCTCAGATATATTTAGTAGGCCCCTAATATGGAGTCCTCCCTATAATTCCGTGTTAACAGAAGATACCGTATCCCCGTATAAATACACTATTAAACTGTTTCTCGTGTAAAAGGATGGAAGACTGCAGGGATGTGGTTGGGGCTTTCAATGTTGACCCCCTTTACTTGCAACACAAACATCAAGACAAAGCACCCGATTACAGGGTAAGTGTTCTCGTTAACTAGTAGTTAATAACTACACATCCTATTACCTGAGGGCTTTGTTATTACTATGTGTAATTATCTATGTATTTTTAATAAAGAAGAATATATATATATATATAATAATAATACATTTTCATATATTTTAACTTATAAAATGTAATAATAAAACCTAAGTTTTAGGTCATACATAATATATTATATAATTACACAGCATTGGCAAATTCCCCTCGGAAGACGATTCCGTTCGTTAAAGCTGTGGTTCGTACTGCGACTGTACGGGGTACAGGGACTTCAAAGTTATATCAGGAAGGTTAATGAGACATAACCTTCATCGGAATATATTGTATACAATATTAGTATTATTAGGGTAAAGTCTCCGATTACCGACCCCTAAATGATTATTTGTAATAACTTATTCAATATTAAATATACTTATTTGAAACTTTGTAATTAGAGTAATATTATGGTAATGAATAATGTGGCTATTTTAAATTTTTGATATAATTATATTTACAAGAATACATACATAAGTAGATATACATAAATATAATTAATTACAACCTGCACGAAATTTATTTTGTATTGAATTTATGTTTTAATAGTAATATTAAATTTAAATTTAAACTTTATAGTAATTGTAATAATAACAGTATATATATAGAACCTTATGTGTCAGTAGATCTTCTGGGAGTCGACTCCGTTCCACAAGTAGTCAGTTAGTTTAGTAATAGTTATATGTATAGTTATAATGTGTTAAATCTGATAGCTAAGCAAAGCGTGCCTTGTTAAGTATAATATACTGGGCGTGTCTGCTTATAGTATTGGGCGTATATAAGCTAAATTACACCCCATTACTAGATTGGTTATAAATTAATTCTAATTAGTATTGATAATCTAATCTAATAACTTATTTATTTAAATAGTTCTTCTACAGATTTATATTTATCTTAATAACAATAACAATAATAATAATACGAAGTAAATAACCTTAACCCATAATAGAACATTTTCTTTAACATTCTATAAGTCTGTCGGGTGGTCTAACTTCCCTACCAGATCTCGTTATCACTACCTCTTTCTCAACAGGTATTAATTCAATTATATTTCTTCTAACGATAGAGCGATCAGTTTCAACTAGATACGTCCTATCGTTGTCATTAGATTTCTTTAATAAGGTTCCCATCCTATCTAAATCCTTTATGTATACATTATCTCCTTCGTCTATGAACTTCTTCTGCTTTGATAACTTATTATTGTGATATCTTTTCTCGTCTATTTTTCTTTTCTCCATCTGTTTTCTGTAGAATTCATGTTTTTCTTTTGTAAGTATTTGATCTTGTTGGAAATCTGGTAATTTGGTACTTAATTTTCGATTCATTAACAATTCTCCAGGTGAAATTCCAAATGATAATGGTGTTGTTCGATGACTTAACAATCCTAAATATGGATCGTTAGATTTTTCCATTATGTTCTTCAATGTTTGGATGGATCTTTCGGCTACTGAATTTCCTCTAGGGTATTTCGGAGAAGACGTAATATGCTTAAATTGATATTTTCTAGAAAATTATTTAAACTCGTCCGAAGTATATTGTCTTCCGTTGTCCGAAATGACGTTTTCCGGTATTCCGTGTCTTGCGAATATAGATTTGATAGAATTAATAACAGTTATTGATCTCTCATCACGGATCAACATTGTTTCGATATACCTTGAATAATAATCGACAACTACTACGCATTTAGACTGCTTAAACTGATATAGGTATGTTCCTACTGCATTGATTACAATCTCTTACTTTTCTCTCAATGTCTCTCGATATCCCAAACCAGTGAACGCTATTTTTAGCCCTTTCAAGACATTTGGTAATGCCCAGATGACCAGTATGAATATCTTCAATAATCTCGTTTCTATTTATTTCTGGTATAACTGCACAATTTTGATACGTTAAACATCCTTTATTTATTGATAAGTATTGATTATTATAGTACTTTTCGGTATCTTTCTTCCAGCTGTTTTTATTTGTCCATCCTTGATTAATATATTCTTTGATTCTCATGATCTCATTATCTTTTTCTTTCATGTTTCTTATCCTATTTATTTTTGCTGATTCTCCTGGTAGAAATGAGTGGCTTACCATTTCTTCCACTTCAATTTGAAGTATCGTATTTTCTACGTCTTTATTAGGATATCTTGATAATGCAACTGCGGATATATTATCTTGTCCTGAAATATGTATTTCGGTTATTTCACCAATCAATATTACTACCCCTAATGCTACTGAAGCTCTATATGATAATAAACCGCATATTTGATTTTCTAGAACATATAATGTTTCGTGTATTGTTCTATCTTTATACTTTATATTGCATTTGAAACATCCTTTGACTTTTATATTCATCATGTTTGCGCCTTTAAGTACCGTACTGCATTTTTCTAACTTGGGTAAAGACTCCGAATAAGGAATAACTGAGACACTCGCTCCTGTGTCTATTTTAAATGTAACTATCTCGTTATAATTCCCAATTTGAATTTGAAAGTTTTTTATCCAATCATTATCCTTTATTCTTGTGATTACTTCTCCCAAAAATTCCGTTTTTTCTATCTTTGTTGATGTTAATTCATTGACGTTGAATTTCTTATTTCTGCAGCCATTTGCCCAGTGTCCTGTCTTATTGCATAGATTACATTTTGTATTGTAAGCCCTGCATTTTCTTGGTTCGTGTTTCAAATCACATCTTGAACATTTCCTGATTCCATAGATATTTTTAACTTTATCATCGATTTTGTAATTATTAGAATATTTATGTTGCTTTTCAATATTCTTCGTATGAACAAAGTTAACATCTTCAGTTGACCTATGCTTAATATGTTTCATCTGCGTTTTACTGATCTCTTTTATTTGTATTGCTTCCACAACTTTTTCTGCTGAAATTTCTCGATCGGTGCTCTCTTGTAAGAATCTTTGTCTTAGAGCATCATCCTTCATACCTATGATCATTCGGTCTTTTATTAATGAATTTGTTAATTCACCGAATTCGCATGATTTAGCTAGTTTCTTTAACTCGGCGTAATATGTTTCAATATTCTCATTTTGTTGTTCCTTGTATTTAATGTATACCTTTCATACGTTATATTACGCTTTGGAATAAAATATTCCTGGAATTTATTTTTAATCCAGTTAAGGTTTTCTTTGCCTTTCATTTTTTTTGTTTTTCCGTCTATTAGCTCTTCTATTTCATTATCATCAAATGACTTATAAATATCAATGCCTTCTTGGCCAATTATATTTAAGAAAGTAGCTATTTGGATTTTTTGACTCTTCACTTCTATCTCGCTCGCTCGTTCGTATATATTGTAATTTAGTATCCAACTCTTCCATATTTCTGCTCCTCTAATACTATCGACTACTAATATTTCTGGTATTCTGAATAGTGCCATATCCTTGGTATCACTTATTTAATACTATGTAATATTAATACAATATTTATGAACAATATACACAGATAAATTCTAGAATACACGAATATTCCTATTAAATTATTAACAATTTATTATAAATAAATTAACAATAATAATATTCGATATAAATTTATTCTATACAAATACGATTATATAATATACGAAAGTAAATATAAATCTGTAAAATGTAATGATTTTTTTTTATCAATACAATTTCAAATAAATTATTTAAAATTTAACTTTTAATTAAAAAAGAAATTATTTACCATGTATTATGTAATATTAATTTTCTAATTAACATTCCTAAATTAGTTTAAATTTGCGTATGACTTATGATTAATGCTTCTATGCATCTAATCTATGTATATATATTATTATAAAGATATATTTATATCTATATATCGATATATTACCTATATTTATATATTTATTATATAAACTTTACTAAGCCCGGTATATACGGTAATTTCTAAGAACGATATATATTTATAATATGTAATATCTATATATATCTATGTATATATTTGTATGCGTCCTTTCTATTATAGTAACGCCGCTGTCACCATGTAATATTAACAGTATGTATATAGAACCTTATGTGTCAGTATATCTTCTGGGAGTCGACTCCGTTCCACAAGTAGTCAGTTAGTTTACTTACTTACTTATGTCGAGCTCTCGCTCGACTCTTCTTTGCCTTATCTCTCCAAACATCTCTGTCCAACATCATCGTCTTTATCTCATTTATATCGTCTAGTCCTATGTCTTCTCTTAGATTATCTACAAAAGTGATGGTTTTGCGACCTCTTCTTGCACTACCATTTGTCGGTTCCCATAGGACAAGTTTATGAGCCATTTCGTTGTCGTGTCTCATCAAATGACCTGCAAGTTTTAGTCTTCTTTCTTTTATTACTTCAGATATTCTTGAGAGTCCATTATATAGCGTTATGTTATTGATTTTATCTTTCCAGGATATGTTTAAAGCCATTCGGAGAAGTCTGGTGTAACATCCATCTATTCGTTTATTCATAGTTTTTGTAGTTGTCCATGTTTCAGCACCATATGTGTATATTGTTTCAATCGTAGCCCTGAATATTCTAACTTTAAGTGAGTCTCTTATGCTTGATTTCCATAATTTCTTCATCTTATTAGCGGCTGACCAGGCTAGTGCTTTACGAATATTGAAGTCTTTTTCTGAGCTTTGCATCCATGACCCTAGATATTTAAAGTTATCTACTATTTTGATTTCATTATTGAGTATGGTGTGTATATGTTGGTTATTGTCTATACCGAAATACATGGCTTCTGTCTTTTTACAGTTTATCTTTAGACCTATATTTCCACATTCTTCTTCTACTCTCTGAAGCAGTATTTGTGCTTCTTCAATATTTTTACTAATAAGAGCTACGTCGTCTGCATAGCTGAAATCTGTAACATTTACTGCTGGATGTCTCCTACTTTTCTTTCTTGCTATTTCAAAACCTATTTCGCTCTCTCGTCCATCTATTGCTAGTCGCATAGCATAGTCTAAAGCTATAATGAATAGGAATGGAGCTAGAGTGTCTCCTTGCAGTACTCCGTTTTGAATAAGGAAAGTTTCAGTGATTCCATCAGGCGTTATTACTTGCGCTTTTGAGTTACTGTGAAGAGATTTTATAGCTCTTATTAGTATTTCTGGAATTCCATAAATCTTGAGAATTTTGAATAGAACTGCTCTGTCGATGCTGTCGAAAGCCTTTTTAAAATCCACAAATGTTATGATAGATTGAATATTTTTGGTCTTAATTCCTTCTATGAGTCGTCTTATTGCTAATATATGTGCAATGGTTCCTCTACCTGGTCGAAATCCATTTTGGTTATTCCTCAACAATTTATCGACTGTAGGTTGAATTCTGTTCAGAATCATCTTGTTTGTTATCTTTGAAGCAATACTTGATAAGCTTATTCCTCTGTAGTTATTTACATCGCTTAGATCTCCAGATTTAGGTAGTGGCTTTATGTTGCTTGATGTCCATTGAGCTGGTGTTTCTTGTAAAAATAGTATATTATTTGCAAAGTTTAGTATGATGTCGTCAAATTTGCAGTACTTTAGTATCTCTGGACTTATATCATCAGGTCCTGCAGCCTTACCATCTTTAAGATTATCTGTCACTTTTCTATATTCTTCCAGAGTAAAAGCTGTTATAGCTATATTATGTGTTTCATTCAAAACCAAATTGAGATCTGTATTAACTAATATGTTTTCATCGCCTTTTCTGTCACTGCCCAGTAATTTTTTGAAGTGTTCGTACCATATCTTGACTCTATCTTCTTTGCTTTTCGCCTTTATAATTCCTTTTTTGGTGTTTTTACGGCCTGTTATTTCGTTAATTAACTTCCAGCATTTAGAATGTTTAGATTCTTGGTTTGTTAATTCTACCTGTTCTGTGGCTTTTTGTAGTGCGTTACTCTCGATGTTCATGTACATATTACGTAAGTTATCTTTTGCTTTTACTAGTTCTTCATAGCTTTCATTTGTATTTGAAAGTGTGTGTTTACTGTATGCAATTTCTACTTTCTCTCTCAATTCTTGAATTCTATGATCATAAGTAGTGTTAGTTTTTCGGTTTGCTCTTATTCTAGGAATCATCTTCTTTGATATGATATTATTAGCTTCTATAAAGTTTTCATATAGTTCTGTTGCAGTTGTGTTTTCAGATTGAAGTTCGTTAAATTTTTCTCTGACAGCTTTGCTATATTCAGTACTAGCGTCTTTATTCTTCAGTATTGACCAGTCATATTGTGTTTTCTTAGCTTGAGTTGAGTTCTTTCTTAAACTTAATTTTAACTTTGCTGTCAGAATTCGATGGTCGGATCCAACACTGCTGAAACTGTTGTAGGCTTCACAGTTATGTAAGCTGTTCTTCCACTTTCGTCTAATCAAAATGTAGTCCACTTGAGTTTTGGCACCAGTAGAGTCTGACATAAATGTCCATAGTTTACCGGTCCTCTTTCTGAAGAATGTGTTGGCTATCATCATGTTAGTTTCTTCGGCGTAGTCTATTAGAAGTCTGCCGTTTTGATTACTGTTTCTATGATATGTGTACTTGAAAGTGTCATTTGTTCCTACATGTGCGTTGAAGTCTCCTATCGTCAGTAATACATTGTGCCTTGGTATCGTAGTGGTTGCGTCGAGTAGGTTTTTATAATGAACTTCTGCTTCATTGCTCCCTTCACATGGTGAATAATGAATTATTACTGTAGTGAGTGGGTTTCCGTTGAAATGTACAATCATTATTCTTTCAGTCCACTTAATTATTTCTCTCAGGGCTTGTTCTGCTTTTGAGTCTAATAAAATTCCTATACCTCCTGCAGATGCTTGATTTTGGTTTCTCCATGCAGATGTTGTAATCAATGTATGTTTATCTATTCTTTCGTATTTTATAGTGTCGTCATGGCATATTTTATGATCTACTATTCCTAGTATGTTAATGCCTTTTTTGGATGCGTTATATATTAATTCATTCTTTCTGTCTTCCATCCTGATAGTTCTTACGTTCATTGTTGCTATTTTTATAGACTGCTTGCAACTAAGCAGTTTACTGCATGAAACTTTGCTGTCGAGAACACTCCCTCCTTTCGGCTTTAAAAGTGTCCTGTCATTGTAGATATTATTATTATCTGCTCCGTTTATGAGTAAGGTGTTGTTGTTGGCAGGGGCTTTAACCCTGGTGCTGTTGGTTGTGATTGGCATAGTTGAGTTTTCGTTTGCTGGATACATTAGCGATCGCTACTTCTACTAATGACGTGGTTCCCAGTTTTGGGCGATTTCCCAATGTACAGTCGTACAAAGCGAACCATATGATACCGTGGAGAAAGTCAATCATTCATCGCTATCGTATGAATACAAGAACCCACATACAATTCTTGTCTTCTTCTTCCATTTAGTCTGACTCTTCGCTTTAGACCTGAGTGATATGCTTGAAGCTACCAAGGAATAAATCCTCATCACCATAGCTCTCTAGTTCATTAGAGTACGCAAGCCTCCTCACCACGGCAAGGCGGAAGAATTTAAGGAGGTAAAATAGTTAGTTTAGTAATAGTTATATGTATAGTTATAAGGTTGTGTTAAGTCTGATAGCTAAGCAAAGAGTGCCTTGTTAAGTATAAAATAGTGGGAGTGTATGCTTATAGTATTGGGCGTATCTAAGCTATATTACAGTAATTATATTAAAATATTGTATATTATTATTTAATATTTAATTATTAATCAGTATGTATATAATCAACTTAAATCATGAATTCTAAATCGATATCAATGATAAATAAACAACTTACGACATATTTTAAAGTAAAATACGGATCTATTTTGATTGGATATTATAAATCACATGGGATCGGTATTATGGTAATTTATGGGGTCGGTAATAGGATAGTCATATGGATTGCTATAATTAAGATATATTGGTTAATAGTTATTCAAATTAAATTATTTTTATAATAGTTATAAACATTTTATTGATCTATAATATCATATACAAAATTAAGTTTTCTTTTAATTAATAAATTATTTACACTGATTTAAAAAAGTTATTATTCAAATATTTAAAAAGTAAAAACAGAATATTACATTTATCAAATAACAATTGTAGGATTACATATTTTTCAAAATAAAATACTTATTCATATTTATAATCAAATTACTACCCAAGCAACCAAACACGTTGCCCGTCAACGTAAAATAATTAACAACGTTCCAATATTGTATATATTATAGGTCAAATAAACACTTTGCATATAATTATTTAATTTATGCAATATATGTTCCAATTTTGTATATTTTATAGGTCAAATAAACACTTTGGATATCATTAATTTATGTATTCAATATATATTCAAATTTGTATATTGTATAAGTCAAATAAACACATTGGATATTACAATAGCGATATCTATTGTGCAATATTATATTTATAAAATATATCTCTTATCAATAAGAATTATTATTAATAGAATTCTATATCAATATAATTGTATAATATATACATACGCACGCACACACACATACACACATAAACATACATACACACATATATATGTATATATATATATATATATATATATATATATATATTATCTAATAGTGTTAATGTATACACTTATTTCTGTTTAATATTTATGTGATTTATTTCACATCCCATATTAAAGTACTAATGAATTAATGAACTAATTAGTTCATTAGTTTTAAAATATACATTATTATATTGAAATATTTATATAAGATATAATTAGGTAAACAAAATATTAATAATATGATTATATATATATATGTTTATATTATTGGTATAATTGTTCCCCTAAAGAAATATTATTCGTAACGGTTCATCCTAGTAATGAACTACTATCGTACTAGTAGTAACACATTAGTTCACACATTAACCCTTTAACCTATTAACCCTTTAATACCGCACGCATGCGTAGCACATCGAGTTAGCGAAGCAGTTTGAGGAGCTCATCGGCGAAGGTAACATGTTCCGAGTGACTCATAAAGTTATACTGGGGCTAGTGTGCTTTAAATTGAGGGATGTTAGTATTTATATATAATCGAAACATTACCATTAGATGTTAATATAGGATGTATACATTAGTTTAGATAGAAATTAAAAATTCAATTATTCAGTGTATTAAATTTGCATTATAATTCTGTCTACTCAAGAAAGGTGAGATAATAGTGTATTAGGTTACCTAATTACGTAGTATCTTTTATATATATATATATATATACATTATAAGCTACATTAGCTATTTATAAATGTTCATTATTATAAATTTGATTATATACGAATTATGAAAAAGAAATACAATGAACTATCGATATCTCAGACTCTCTATATGTAAACCATAGTACTCACGTAATTACGTGTAATAATAATTTTATATATCAGAAACTCAATATTTCCGACTCATTTATTCAATCCCTTTATATGAAATCCAGGTTTAACTGTATAATTTTATATATTGTTAATATACATTAATTAAAGAGATTAAAGTGATTCTCAACTTAATATGTAATATACAACTACCATTTCATTATTTCATTAATTATACTCATGAGATAATAATATATAATATAATATATTGCATCTCGAGATCATTTGAATTGAATTTATGTAACACCTCTGCAACAACCAACACGGCCACTATTGTGGTATACCACAACATCAATCTCTACCACTACCACATCATCTAAAACTACCACTACTACTAATAGTATCGTTACCATTACAATAGGGCGCTAAAGAAGACAACGAGCGTCTCATGAACAGTATAAACCAAGATGGCCGCCTTCACATGGTACCTGGTGACGACACCAAACACGGCTACTTCCTGCGCTTCTGTATCTGCGGCAGTCAGACCGAGTCTCGTCACGTGATATTCGCTTGTGACGTAATACGCGAACTGGCGGCCTCTCTGAAACGGTGATAGTGTGGGCGTTACATAAATGGGCGATATCACACGATCCCTAACTAGTAGGGGCGCTACGACAGAGGGGGTAAAGGGGGATATGTCCCCCACTTTAAAATCTAGGGGGACCTCCTATGTATTGGTCCCCCCCCCACTTTTACCATAACATTTATTTTGATTGGTTGGTCCCCCCTAAATACAAAATCGTTCCAGCGCCCCTATTAATTGGTTGTATTCGAACTTGCCGTGCTAAAATAGAACATGTTCTACTATTTATGTACGTACGTAAAATATAGTTTCATAAAGCAATGCAGTTCGTACGGAAACTCTTTTACGAATCGTGTGAACATGCCCCTTAATATATAATTTAGAAATGAAATACTATCGAGGACATAGCCTTGATGTTACTACTGTTACGTAACATTTAGGTTGTTATAAATCTCTATTGTTCATCGAATTATTGTAGATTTTATTTTGGTATAGATTTATTTCAATAAAATACAATATATACCACGTTACTTATATGAATATCTGATATATATATATGTCATTACATATATTAACTTTTGTATTTAATTTAATTGTAACTGCATTTATGTATTACACCTAATATATTATATATGTTATAATATATACTAAATTATCACTAAGTATAGGGAATTTAATTAAACCTTCTGTGTAGTATAAGGAAAAAAATAGTTAATCCTCACTTCCTCTCTATAACCGATAGTAAAAATCCGAAGTTAAAAATTACTGTTATTTATAAACTTTTAACACAACTTTTATATACACGATTGAAGGAATTATATATTAGGCAAGAGTTCAAGTGTAGTGATACAATTCTTTCAACTATTTTAGTTATTATAATACGATATATAGTTACTCAATAGAGTCGTTTAGTTAAAATTGGCCCATAATTTAATGATTTATTAATAATTGTTGTAATAATTACATATTTAAATGGCGGATAAATAATACAAGAAACAAATATTTTTAAATAATTTTTAATATTGTTAGAGAGAGATAATAATTGCAATATATATATATATATATATATATATATATTGATAAAGTATGCAAACCAGGCAATATTGTGTGGATACCCCTCAAATAACTTGCCAAGTAATGCCTCAAAGAATAATACATGTAAAATATCTATTTCTGACACTTATTTTACAACTTGTACTATAAACAACATGATTATATCTCCTGCCATTCTTTATACCGAGGATTTATCTTTTATGATAAATTATCCTTATTCTTATCCTAAGAATCGAATATCATTCATTACAATATATTCCAACTTTTAAAATTAAAAATACTGAAATTACTTTCCAGAAACATTATGAAGATAATAATACAAGCTACTATGCATTCCCAAGTAGATATCATGTTCTTACCTATTATACCTACTTTAGGTTAAATAAACTTTTCCAATAAATCTGATTATCCCTTTTTCAACACGTACTGACTATATGAAAAACTTGGAACACTCTGTTACAACATCTCATCAATCCTCTCATATATATCTACCATTCTCCTTCAGATGTAAACTAAGTGTTCTCTCCATAATCCATAAATTAATATATTTTTTCAAACATAGTTATATCTGATCTAATTAAAAAAATGTATCATCTTACCTTATCTTAGTTACCAAAATGTAAAAATCCTCTCTTTCACTCCTGGAACTCTAATACAATTATTGTAAAATGCTAGATCTTTAGAAATGCTGGTACAACTATGTAATTACCTCCCTACTACCATCCGATCCATTATATCACTCAAACGATACATAAGTCATACTTATTTTTTACTTTTCCTTTAATCGATACATCGTCCTACTTTGTATGCATGTTATGTATGCACCTATTCGTTATTATAGCAATAATTTACACACGTTTTGTTTTATCTTAAAAGGTTTATTATTATCTAATTCGTATTGGAAAATGTTGTTCGTTTATTATTATTTTCTCTTCTTTATTTTGATTTTCCATTGTATTTCAGACGATTTTAATACTATATTTTATATTAAATTAAATCACGTTATTCGTAAATCATAAAAGGAAATTTCCTCCAACAATAAATGTCACTATTATTATTTACATTTTCACAACCCACTGCCGAGTAACATATCCATATCAAAATACGTATGTATCGACTATTGTTCATATAAGTTATTAGTAATGATTTTACTTAGTTGTATTGTAAATCAATTCGTTACTTTTCCTTTCGCGATATATAATTATGTAAAGCAGTCGTTTGTGTCATTTTCTCGCATGTTTGGAGATTATTTCCTATAGTTTCCTCCATAATTCTTATCCCATATGATGAAGAAAACTAGATAATCGTATAGGTTAAATTATAATTGCAATGTAATCTGGTTACTTTTCTATATCGTATTTAGCCTTATCATCATAAATGTTATGTAACAATATTTTCATAATAACTCTGTAATTCAAAATATGCTGTATAGCTTTGGTTGGGTGACACTAATAACCGAGGACAGATGCTACTTGAATTTGCAGAAATACACAAACTTATGGTTTCAAATACACTACTACTAAAACTCAAAAATTACAAAATGTCACTCAACAAACTGTATAATACACAATAATATTTACTATTTACTAACAATACAAAGAGTTAAGTCTATTATTATTCGAATTGCAACCAGATCATACTCGGGTGCACATGATAAACAAGCATGCTGAGTCAGCATTGCTGACATACATATATGTATCGCTATAGCGGTCACGATCTTGTGTTGTTTAACATACGCCTTAAACTGAGATCAAACAGATATCATTAATCAACATTAAATTCAATATCGGCAGAATGTAAGATTAATAAATTTTACACCTCAATTCCGATAAATTTAGCTAGAAATTTGAGAAGATTGGAACTGTCAGTTGCGACCTTATAGAAATTTAAAACAACAACAATTAAATAGTAATAATAAGAACTTCTACATAAATTATATACAAATATCGAAAGAAAAAACTACCCTGGATTACATATGACATACTTAACCTATGCTTCACTGAAAAAAGGTCACTGAAATCTTAATAGAAACAAAAATATTATCTAGATACCATGTACAGAAAAATAAATGAAAATAGTGAGGTCATGCAAGAAGCAAAAGATAATTAAAGATATTAGATTTAGTTGTTATTAAAGATAATATTTAATAAGCTAACCCCCTAGCTGCACAAATTATATCTGTGGAACAAAAATCAGAGTTTCGGATTCAAATACAGTGTAAATCTATCGACAACGATATGAGGTGTGTAAGAAATAACAAGAGTGATCATAAAATACTGAATGTTAACGAAATCATCAAGAAGAAATACTTCCATGATTAAATACAGTAATGGGAAACCACTATATGAAGACCATTCTAAACCTGGACTGAATACTGCAACAACTTATATAATTATCCTATAAAACCTGATGTTGATATAGGTACTACGGTTAATAAACCTACTGAACAACACTAACATTCTCAAATCATAAGTTAGCAATTCTATAAAAACTTAAAAGAAGGAAAATATCAAGGAATTGACAATATACCAAGTGAGCTAATTAAATCAGGGGAAGTTCGAAACCTAATATCATCACTCATATATGACAAAATATTGGGCTAATAAAATGTAGCCTACACAAAGTAACCAATCATTTGTAATACCTATCCCAAATAAAGCTGACCTGACAAATGTTAAAACTACAGAACCCTTAGCTTAATATATCATTCAAGTAAGATATTACTAAATATAGTACTTAATAGGTTAACATTCCAAGCTGACACATTATATATATAAGCAACAATACAGGATTCGGAAAGGCAGAAGTATGGTTGAACAGATTACAAATGTCAGAACCCTTATTGAAAATCATCTTGATTCCCAGACGAACTGTTCAATAACTTCATTGATTTCAGGAAATAATTTGACAGAGGCTATCATGAAGGACTGTTGTTGACACTTCAAAAATGTTGTATCCATCACGAATTAATTACAATAATTAAAGTTTTATATAGTAACAATTCCAGTTCAGTCCTGATTAGTAACAACCTAGAAAATTAGTTCAAAACAACGGTTGTAGTACGGTAAGGATGTCTACTATCACCCATACTCTTCAATATATTCCTCGAGGAAATAATATCAAGTACAAGATAATCTAACACTATAAATATCAATAGAGGGTTGGGTTTGTGTTTCCAGTGTGGAATCTAAAATTTGCAGATAACATTGTATACCTGCGGGCCCCAATACAGATCTTCAAGATATAACCAAGTAGCTGTCTAAATGTGTTAGCAGACATAGCATGGAAATCAGTTTAAAACAAAGGTAATAGTGTATAGTAATGACTCCTCTCTTCATGCTGACATCACACTAAATGATAATAAATTGGAAGAGGTCAACAAATTATGTTATTAGGCACAACTCTGACAAAGGATGGTTCATGTGAAATGACATCAGAATACGAAAAATTCTTGCGACTTTAGCCATGCTACGACTATATGTTATATGGAATGGCCGATACATATATGTTAAGCTACAATACAATTCATATCGCTCACTCGTCCTTTCGATATTAACTCATGGATGTGAGGCCTGGACCATTAGCACAGCTATGCAGAAAACAAATAGCAAGAATTTGAAAATAAATAGCATAGAAAGGTGATTGGCTATAGATGCAATTCATTTTATATTTGAATTAAAGTTTTACATATAAGTCATGGTATTTCTTATTTCAATAACATGTGTTCTCATTTTCGTAATTTTTAATATCCTTTATCATTAGTGTTTCAACTGTATAGGGAAACATGCTGGCTCTATATTTATCTAGTCTATAATAACAAATATAATTATATTATATTATATATAATTATATTATAATACTTAAATATTCGTATACACCCCTCTCCTATATAATAAACATATAATAATGCTAACAAGCCATGTATACAAATGTATATTGAATAATAATAATAATATAGTCAATCTATATATGATGATTAGATTATCAACTAAATATATACATATTTTGTATTTAGAATTAATAAAATCGACTTTATGCTTCTATTGTATTGATAATTGCTGATAAGATACAGGTAAATTTCATATGGCACGGTTGGAAACAATAATACATATTCTGATCACACTTCCGACTTAATCAGATCTGTAAATATTATAATTATTGTTAGAATAAAGAAGAATATATAGGCTTATATAAATATATATATTCTTAAGGTTACGAGATATACCTATATTTTTCATGTTTATATATTACAAAAAATGACTAGTTTTCAAAGAATAATTAGATTACTATTTTAAAATATATTTGTTTATAGTTATTATGAATAATATATATCGTAATAAAATGTAAGCGTCGTTATTAATATCACTGTTAAAGAGTGACGTTTACGTTAAACCAATGAATCATGCGCTATGACTCATAATCGACACTAGACAGCACCGCAAGCACTAACCAGCATGCTTATAGTGCACTCCGAGAAGATGAAGCCCGTGGGGAGGTATGTCGTATATTTGTGTGTTCCTCAATTTATAACCTAATTGGTTGTAGGTTTAGTATTTCAGTTTAAAGCTACACATCATTTATGAAAGAAAGAAAGAGATATATATATATATATATAAAAATAATTATAAATTTGATATATTAGATACAGATGATACCAGGATCTCCTGGTATACTAGTATCCCATACCTATATACCTATAGGTATAGATATTGCTAATGAAGCTATTATGTTTGAAAGTAAAGATAAAAAGTAGTATACGAATCTTATATTATATTATTATGTCGGCATATTTGATAATTAAGCTTATAAATGATACTTGTATTTTATGAGTAATAATAACTATTATCACTATTTATAATACATAATATGTGCACGGTATTATATAAAAATAAGAATATTATATCTATAGATATCAGTATACTGATACTAATATATGTAAATAATAATATAAATGGTTATTAGTTTGATGAAATGTAAGTGGTATATGTATTATATAAAATAAATAAGATAGGTTATTGTTTATAAAAATATTATTTCTAGACTGATAATTAAATGCATATTAGATGTACATCAATAAAAGTACGTACCTATATGTACTATCGTATGACGTACATATTAAATTAAATATCATATTAAAGATATTTCACTATTTTTAATAATTCAATAAAATAATTTAATAATAACAAATCAAAACGAAGCTTACACCTCAAGTACAATCGCATCGTCCTCTCACCTAATACTGGATTATTTAATATGTCTTCGACTTCTTCTATCGCGAGCCTCCCATCGCCTACGGCAATCATAACAGAAGTCATTCGTCTGACCTGTGAACCGAGAGTTCGTTACGCATTACCTACACGTTACGCGTTGCCTATAGGCAACAGCTGATGCCACACATGCGTTAACTTTTTGTATATTGATTGTAGCGTGCGGTGGTGTATTATATGCCGAGTAGTAAGTTTACCGACATGATTGTGAGGGGATCATCTCAAGGTATTAAGGACTTGGCACATCCTTACTGGAAATTGGTAGCCTTATACTATTCGTTCGTTGTGGTCTTTTTATGAACTTTCTTTTATGATATTTTTATGTGTTGTTTTTCCCTCTTTATTTGTATACATCTTGTTGTATTGCTATTTTTATCTATTATTATAATTTTATTATTATTTATATATAATATTTATATATTTATTTGTATTTTAACTATTTTAATATTTAAAATTTTACTTTATATTTATATTTTGCTTTTAATTTCCAATTTTATTTTATTTTTGTCAATTTTATTACTGTTTGTTTTTTTTTCCATTCCTTTTGCTGACAGGTAGATATCTCGATAAGTTCAGTGAACTCTACCTGGGTTCATTCTCGTTTATTACGACGAACCAATCTGATTATTATTATTATTATTGTTAACTCGGAACACCCGCGATTATAAATATTAGCGATTGTTTAATATTGATCTATAAAATATATAGCTCGTCGCAAATTCTTGCGAATATCTAGATTGTTACGTCACCTTAACGCAGAGCTTGATTTAAATGCTAACTATACAGTGATCTATGCAGTATTCGTGTGGTACACTAATATTTAATGGCGTTACTAATTATATATCATATAAGCCAGGCTTCCCCGAGCGTACAATGAATATTATATCTCAGTATGGCTGACATTCTCGGATTGATGACTATAGGTCAGGCTGAGAGTAACATGAGCTGTATGCGTGTAGGCCTGGCTTATATGATGTATGTATCATATTATAAGTGTACTGCAATAACCTCAGCTTTGATTGTGACGGTGGTAAACGTAATCACATAATTATTAATTAAACATGTATAGTGTACAATGTACATTATACTCTAGATATGTATAATATAATTATAAATTATAAATATATATTTATAGTTTTTTTATTTTATTTTTTTATTCGGTCGAGTTATTTCATTACGGCCGGGATCATAAATTAAATTATACTTGTAACCGATTGGCTGAAATGTATACTATTCGAATAATTAAATGTGATCATTAGGTCACGAGTTCGTGTGATAATTACTTGTCTGTACAGAAAGGATCCGCTACGGAAGTCCAGGTTCCAATAGGTGAACTGCTGCTGGTGTTGACCCCTTTGTACGCAGGAGTTCGGTGGTAGGATAGCGGCGTATTCGAACTGAGGTCGAGAGTCAAAGTTTAGTGGTCGTACCCAGGTCGGCGAGTGGTCGGCGAATAGGGCACCGGCTCCTTCGCTTACCTCCACTTCTAGGTATTTCACCGGGTACTGGGGGTGGTGGTGGTGGTGTTATGTAGTAATTGTCATCATAATCATCATCATCATAATCATAATCAACATCATAAGTGCTAGACACTCTTTGGGTCAGATATTTGTATATTTCTTTCACATAATGTACTACCATGTATCTATATATATATATATATATATAGTATATGAGATCTAGATAAGGTGTCATATGTAGTAGGTATACCTATATCATAATATTCACTAGACATGTATAAATATATATATATTTATAAATTCTACATAATTCTCTTTTTCGATTTAATAATAAGAAAATGTTATAAGTATACGGAATATTCCGCCAGCATAAATAAATATTACAGAATATATTTACCAACTTAATTGGGTCAGAGTATAATCATCACCTGAACACTGTTTTTAAATATACAAAATAAAAATACCTTCTAAAATGTTTCGTATATTTAAATATTCATATAAGTTGTAGTAGACAAAATATACCTAAAGTAGGTATCATTTTCATAACATTCGTATATTTATTTATTTTAATTAAATAAAAAACTATATATCTAATTATGTATATATTACATATATAATTCTATATTTAATGATTAAAGATTTCATAGCGTAGTTGACGTGAGATAGAGTATGTTCATAAAAATAACTATAACCGATATATGTTTTAACTCACCGTTATTATCGCCGTTTACCGTTACTATGTACCATATGAAATAAGAGACAGGGAATTATGATTATACTCATATTAACACCTGTGTAGGACCGATTGGCTAATAGAAATGTCACTGCATATATTTCACACACACACATATATATATATATATATATATATATATATATATATATATATGAACCTCTATTTATAGATATGTAGTAGAAAAACTAAAAAATATTTAATATCTATTGCGTATTAAGCATATTATTTATAGTTATTTTAACTAATTATATTTTATATACATATTCCATTATAATAATGTATATTTACAAACTAATGAGCTAATTAGTTCATTAGTGCATTAGTACTTTAATGTGGGATGTGAAATAAATCACAGAAATATTAAACAGAAATAAGTGTATAAATTAACAATAATAGATGGTATATATATATATATATATATATGTGTGTGTATGTGTGTATGTGCTTGTATGTGTGTGCGTATGTATATATTATACAATTATATTGATATATAATTATATTAATAATAATTCTTATTGATAAGAGATATATTTTTATAAAATATAATATTTCACAATAGATATCGCTGTTGTAATATCCAATGTATTTATTTGACTTATACAATTGTATATATTAATATACAAATTTTAATATATATTTAATACATAAATTAATGATATCCAAAGTGTTTATTTGACCTTTAAAATATACAAAATTTGAACATACATTGAATACATAAAATAATCATATCCAAAGTGTTTATTTGACCTATAATATATACACTATTGGAACGTTGTTATATATTTTACGTTGACGCTAACGCGTTTGGTTGCTTGGGAAGCTCCGCGTTAAGATGACGCCACACTCGAGATATCCTCGCTAATTTACGACTATCTATATATTTTATAGATCAAATATATTAAATAATCGCTAATATTTATAATCGCGGGTGTTCCGAGTTAATGCAGGTGTGGAATCAGCTGTTGCCTAGGTAACACGTAACGAACCCTCAGTTCACAGGTCAGACGAATGACTTCCGTTATGATTGCCGTGGGAGATGGGAGGCTCACGATAGAAGAAGTCGAAGACATGTTAAATAATCCAGTATTAGGTGAGAGGATGATACGATTGTACTCTAGGTGTAAGCTTCGTTAATATCGGCGAATTATTTTATGGATATATTAAAAATAATGAATTATATTTAAAATGATATTTAGTACGTCATACGATAGTAAATATAGGTACGTACTTTTATTGATGTATATCTGATATGCATTTTAAATATCAGTCTAGAGATTATATTTCTATAAACAGTATTTTTCTTATCTATTTTGCATGATACGTATACCAATTACACTTCATATAATATATAACTATTTATATTATAATTGATATATATACATACATACATATATATATGTATATATATATATATATATATATATATATATATATTCAACTGCCTGTGTGGCTCAGTGGCTAAGGCGTCAGACACACAAGCAGTAGGACACGGGTTCGACCCTCGTCCGGAAAATTAATTAATTTTATAAAATGGGTCTTAAAATATTATTTAGAAGTGATCTTATATAATTGTGTATAAATAAATGATCGGCTCTCGTTAAAACCATGGATGCCTTAATATGAGAGCAGCTTCGAAGGGACATTATAGCCATATATGGTTATAAGTGAAAACTTCATCTAAGTTCCTAGATGGGATGAAAGGACTCCACCAAATGAAAATAATAATAACAATAACAATATATATGTATTAGTATTAGTAGATATAATATTCTTATTTTTTATATTATATCATGTATATATTATATATAATAAATAGTATTATAATATTTATTACCCATAAAATATAAGTCAAATTTAGAAGCTTATATCTCTAAACTTTTTTTAGATCACTATTTTGCTAACCCCTTTGATGATTGGTTATACAATGTTTAGAGTATAAGTTTAATACATGAGTGACGATATCTACATAATAGGTATTACCTATATATATTGAAATAGTGAAATATTATAAGCTCTACAAATATAATTATGGTGTAAATATCGCGCAAAAAATGGTACATTTTATTATATATTTTTAATAAAATTATTAAGTTCACTTTTAAATATGTTATTCTTAAAATTCTCACAATCGTAGAATATATCTATGGCGTTATATATGAAGGGTATACTTAAAGTACGGTCATGTTTGATCATTAATCTTGTAAAATATAATTTTTCACAGACCTATTGTGTCACTGTCTTTAACATTTAGATATTGGCAAGCGCCTACCCTTGAAATTTTCTAGTTTCATAGTAATGGGCTATATTTCACATATTAATTAAATAGTTTAATTTTCTTAAATTTATTGATTACTAAATTATCGTACAACAAATTTTCTCATGCAATTTAATTAAGAATATATTGCTCATAATTCATATTTTGTTTTTATTAAAATAGTAATATTTAAATCTTAAATTTATATATTCTTTAGCATAATAATTACTTTTTATCTTTACTTTCCAACATATTAGCTTCATTAGTAATATCTATACCTATAGGTATATAGATATGGTATACTAGTATACCAGGAGCTCCTGGTATCATATGTATCTAATATATCAAATTTATAATTATATGTATATATATATATATATATATATATATATATATCTTTCTTTCTTTCATAAATGTCGTGTAGCTTTAAACTGAAATATTAAACCTACAACCAATTAGGTTATAAATTGAGGAATACACAAATATACGACATACCACCTCACGGGCTACATCTTCTCGGAGTGCACTATAAGCATGCTGGTTAGTGCTTGCGGTGCTGTATAGTGTCGATGTATGAGTAATAGCGTATGATTCATTGGTTTAACGTAAACGTCACTCTTTAACAGTTATATCAATAACGACGCTTACATTTTAGTATGATATTAGTATAAAATATATATTATCAAATTATAGGTCAATTATTGTTTGAAAAATAGTCATTTATTGTAACGTATATGTAAACAATATAGATATATCTCCTAACTTTAAGGACATATATATATATATATATATTAATATTTTATTATATATATATATATATATATATATATATATTTATATAAGCCTATATGTTCTTCTTTATTCTAATAATAATTATAATAATTTATAGATCTGATAAAGTCGGAAGTGTGATCAGAATATGTATTATTGTTAATAACACTGCCATATGAACTTTACCCGTATCTTATCAGTAATGATCAATACGATTAGAATCATAAAGTCGATTTTATTCATTAATTCTACATACAAAATATGTATATTCAGTTAAAAATGTAATTATCATATATAAAATATAGATTGACTATATTATTATTATTATTCAATATATATTTGTATACATGGCCTGTTAGCATTATTATATGTTTATTGTATAGGATAGGGATTTATACGAATACCTACTTATATTTGTTATTATAGACTATATAAATATAGAGCCAGTATGTTGCCCTATACAGTAGAGTCCTTAAGAAACACTAATGATAAAGGACATTAAAGATTAAGAAAATGAGAACATATGTTATTGAAATAAGAAATAACACGTCTTATATATAAAACTTCAATTTAAATATAAAATTAATTGCATCTATAGTCAATCACCTTTCTATGCGATTTATTTTTATATTCTTGCAGTTTCTTCTGCATTGCTGCATTAATGGTCCAAGCCTCACATCCATAAGTTAATATCAAAATAATGAGTGAGCGGTATAAATTGTATTTGAGCTTAAATTGAATGTGTCGGCAATTCCATATAAAATATAGTCGTAGCATAGCTGAAGTAGCAAGAGCTAGTCGTATTCTGATGTCATTTTCATATGAACCATCCTTTGTCAGAGTTGTGCCTAATAACATAATTTGTTGACTTCTTCCAGTTTATTATCATTTAGTGTGATGTCAGCATGAAGAGATGAGTCATTACTATACACCATTACCTTTGTTTTAAACTGATTTCCATGCTATATCTGCACACACATTTAGATAGGTGCTTGGTTATATCTTGAAGATCTATAGTGGGACCCTCATGTATATCAATACCATCTGCAAATTTTAGATTACACACTCACCTACCTATTAATATTATAGTGTTAGATTATCTTGTACTTAACATTATTTCCTCGAGAAATATATTGAAATGTAGGTATATGTGATAATGTGATATATGTGATAGTAGATATCCTTGCCGTACTCTAACTGTTAGTTTGAACTAATTTCCTAAGTTGTTACTAATCTAGACAGGATTGCAATTATTAATTTATAAAGATTTAATCGTTGTAATTAATTCGGGATGGAGACCACACATTTGAAGTGTTGACTACAGTCCTTCATGATAGACTCTTTCAAGTGTTTCCCGAAATAATGAAGTTGTGAAACAGTTCGTCTAGGAAGCAAGATGATTTTCTATAGGGTTCTGACATCTGTACTTCTGCGTTTCCGAAACCCGTCTTGTTGCTTAGATATAATGTGTCAGCCTGGAATGTTAACCTATTAAGTATTATCTTTAGTAATATCTTACTTGAATGATATATCAAGCTAAGGGTTCTGTAGTTTGAAAATTTCAGTTCAACTTTCTTCGGGATGGGTAATACAAATTACTGGTTCCTTTAGGTAGATACATTTTATTAGCCCAATATTGTTGTCATATATGAGTGATGATATTAGGTTTCGAACTTCCCCTGATTTAATTATCTCACTTGGTATATTGTCTATTCATGGAGATTTTCTTTCTTTTAAGTTTTTATAGCATTGCTAACTTCTGATTTTATAATGTAAGTGTTGTTCAGTAGGTTTATTAACCGTAGTACCTATATTAACATCAGGTTTTATAGGATAATTATATAAGTTGCGGCAGTATTCAGTCCAGCGGTTTAAAATAGACGTATCCCATTACTGTCTTAAATGATGAAAGTATTTCTTCTTGATGATTTTGTTAACATTTTAAATATGTTATGAGTTATCTTGTTATTTCTTACACATCTCATATCATTGTCGATAGATTTACACTATAATAGCATATCTGATAATAATAGCAGCATAATAGCAGCATAATAGCATTACAAATTAATAGCAGCACAATAGCAGCATAATATACTTACTACAGCAGCATAATAGCAGCATAATATATACAAAAACAAACATTATAATAGCAGCATAATAGCAGCATAATATACTTACTACAGCAGCATAATAGCAGCATAATATACACAAACACAAACTTTATAATAGCAGCATAATAGCAGCATAATATACTTACTATGGCAGCATAATAGCAGCATATTTTACACAAAAACAAACATTATAATAAGTTAAATTTTGTATTTAAACCTTGACCTAAGTTTAATAATAATACTAATCTTTGGTAATAATCTTAGAGAGCCAATAATATTATGTATTATTTGTGTGACGATATATATTTATCGTCACAATTTACTCGTTTTACTTATATAATATATTTTCTTCTATTCAACAATTAAGATTACGAGGAGAGTAAGGAGAGTACATTGCTACAAGGTTATAATTAATTATATTTAATATTATATATTGTAGCATGATATAAGATAAATAATATAACTTAATATTAAGTTATAATAAGTTAATATTAATTTATAATACAATTTTTTTTTAATTTTAAAATTTTAAAATAATACTTTTAAATTTTACTTTAACTAGGTTAACATATTAAAAATAATATTAATTAGAGCGATTTATATTATTAATTAATATTATTTTTCTATGGAATACAATAACTTGTAAGGAAAATGTGTAGCATTAAATTAATTATTAATATATATATATATATATATATATATATATATATGTAAATATTATATAATTATATGCATATATATAATATATTACAATTTTTATATGCATGTATGCATATAGATACATACATGCATGTATAATATCAATATTACAATTTACAAAATCCTTATAATCCTTATAAAATTAACTTATATGGAAAAGTATGTAATAATTATAATATACTATTTTATATAAATATATATATTAATTATTTTATGTGGATTTAATTAATTTGAATTGATTTTTATTAATTCATTTTATTTCATTTGAATTTAATTTTATTATACAATTTGAATTGTTTTTATGTAATTTGAATTGATTTTTATTAATTCATTTAAAATTAATTTATTTCATTTGAATTTAATTTAATTTTGATGTAATATCTAGTATAATTCTTCACTGATATGCATATAAATATATAGTAGTGTAATTTACCCTCATGCCTCATATTTAGATTATATGATCCTCCCACATATTTATTCTATAATTTCTAATATTATTATGCCTCGATTTTTGATTGTTTGCCTATTAGATCTATTATTTATTAATTATAGCTATTCCTGATACTGCATTGCTAGTATATACAATAAAATAAATTATAGCTAAAATACAAACAAATGTAGAAAAATATTAGTTTACAATATTTCAAATAATAGTCGAAAAATTATTGTAAAATATTCTAACAAATATTTAAAAATAATACAAAATATTTTTTTTAAATATAATATTCATATCTTATAATATTTATATAATTATAATATCTTAAAATAATAATATTTCAACAATTAGTTGAAAAATATAATAAATAATATTTTAAAAAATACAAAAAAATTTACAAAAATAGTTAACCATTTTTTTTAAATATGTCAACAAATTGTTTATAAATATTCAAATTGTTTATAATATTTCATAAATATTCCAGGAAGATTTTACATGAAAAAAAAATCATTTGAATGGCTAAATTTATATGTGTCGAGTTTTTTTCAGTCAAACTATAGTTTGTATTAATATAACATTCCCCCTGTTTCTAGTTAACTCCACACAGACACACACACGTATATATATATATATATATATATATATATATATATATATATATATATATATATATATATATATATATATATATATATTATTAAATATATTTTATTTTATATAGTAGATATATATATATATATATATATATATATAATCTTGAAGAAAAATACTTTATTATAATTTGTCTAACTTATATCAAAATATTTAAATAAATAGGAACACATATTTTAAATATATATAAATATATATATAATATACATATTTAATATTATGTTCTATAGAATATAATAATACTTTTTAGGTTCGAAGAGAGCAAAATGTGATTAACTCAAATTCTAAGGTTATTTCTATACATATATGTATATGTGTATACTACACACTGTGTAGGCATAGGGGAAAGTATCCGATTACCGAACCATAAAAGATTATTTGTAATAACTTATTCAATATTAAATATATTTATTTGAAATTTTGTAATTAGGGTAATATTATGGAAATGAATAATGTGGCTATTTTACATTTTTGATATAATTATATTTAAAAGAATAAACAGGGGGGTCGGTAATCGGATACATGTACCTAATACCGACCCCTTCTCCTATTACCGACCCCCTAAAATAATCGTGATATAAATAATTGTAGTATTATAATATCCAATAAAAATAGTAGATATACATAAATATAATTAATTATAACATTCACGCAATTTATTTTGTATTGCATTTATGTTTTAATAGTAATATTAAATTTAAATTTAAACTTTATAGAATTATATTAAAATAGTGTATATTATTATTTAATATTTATTTATTAATCAGTATGTATATAATCAACTAGAATAGTGAATCCTAAATCTATATCAATGATACACAAACAAATTACGACATATTTTAAAGTAAAATACGAATCTATTTTGATTGGATATTATAAATCACATGAGGTCGGTATTAGGGTAATTTAGGGGGTCGGTAATAGGAAAATCATATGGGTTGCTATAATTAAGATATATTGGTTAATAGTTATTTAAATTAAATTATTTTTATAATATATTATATATATTTTAATTTAATATTTAATATATAATTTTATATTTATAAATATATTATATATAACTATAGTTATAACAATTTTATTGTTCTACTATATTTTGCTCAGTATTAAGTTTTCTTTTGAATAATAAAGTATTTACAATGATTTAAATAAAGTTATTATTCAAATATTTAAAAAGTAAAAACAGAATATTACATTTTATCAAATAATAATTGTAGGATTAAATATTTTTAAAAACAAAATACTTATTCATATTTATCATTAAATTACTAATAGTTCATGTATATATTATTTTTTGATATCTCTTTAAGTTACTTAGATACGAGAGGGGGTCGGTATTAGGAGTGGGTCGGTAATCGGGGACTTTCCCCTATATATTTATATTATATAATATATATAACATTTAAATAATCCAACTCACAAATGAAATACAAGTTATTTATGCGAACAGTTAATATTTATGAATTAAAAAATACCCATTAACACTATTTATTTATTAATTTAATAATTATAATATATAGGGGAGAGTCCCCGATTACCGACCCCTAAATGATTAGTTGTAATAACTTATTCAATATTAAATATTTTTATTTGAAATTTTGTAATTTTTGTAAAATAATGGCAATGAATAATGTGGCTATTTTAAATTTTTGATATAATTATATTTACAAGAATATACAGGGGGGTCGGTAATCGGATACATGTGCCTAATACCGACCCCCTTCCCTTATCACCGACCCCCTAAAATAATCGTAGTATAAATAATTGTAGTATTATAATATCAAATAATAATAGTAGATATACATAAATATAATTAATTATAATATGACGTAATTTATTTTTTATTGAATTTATGTTTTAATAGTAATATTAAATTTAAATTTAAACTTTATAGTAATTATATTAAAATAGTGTATATTATTATTTAATATTTATTTATTAATCAATATGTATATAAATAACTGGAATCATGAATCCTAAATCTATGTCAATGATACACAAATAAGTTATAATATAATTTAAAGTAAAATACAGATCTATTTTTATTGGATATTATAAATCACATGGGGTCGGTATTAGGGTAATTTAGGGGGTCGGTAATAGGAAAATCATATGGGTTGCTATAATTAAGATATATTGGTTAATAATTATTCAAATTAAATTATTTTTATAATAGTTATAAAAATTATATTGAACTACAATATTATGCACAACATTACTTTTTCTTTTAATTAATAAAGTATTTACAATGATTTAAAAAAAGTTATTATTCAAATATTTAAAAAGTAAAAACAGAATATTACATTTGATCAAATAACAATTGAAGGATTAAATATTTTTTTAAACAAAATATGTATTCATATTTATCATTAAATTACTAACTAGTATATTTCATGTAAGTTCATGTATCTATAATTTTTTAATAACTCTATATTTACTGAGATACGAGAGGGGGTCGGTATTAGGAGGGGGTCGGTAATCGGGGACTTTCCCCTATATTACCTATCATTATTTAATACTAATTTATTATTCTTTATTCACTGACACAAATTTATAATGTAATTAGATTGATCTTCTTATTAAAAATCTTCCTTTTTACATATTTTGTAACTATTACAGCTAATGATGAAATATAAGAAAATTGATACATAAATGTTTACTTAAATATATATATATATATATATATATATGTATATTTTACTTTAATAAATTTTTAAATAAATACTACTTATGTATTAATATATATTTTATATTGTAAGAATATTAGATAAATAATGATTTCGTAATATAATGTTAATGTTAACATAAGAGCAATATCAATAGCAGCATAATATACTTTTAATGGAAGCAGGCTACTAGTATCCTACTATAGTTTTAAGGGCAGTATAATAGAATTACAAATTAATGGGAGCATAATATCAACATAATAGCATTTATAATAGCAGTATAATAGACTTTATAATAACACCATAGTAGAAGCATAATAGACTTTATAATGGCAACATAATGGCATCATAATATAATTTCTAATAGCAGCATAAAAGCAGCATAATATCAGCATATAAGCAGCATAACAGCAGCATAAAACAGCATAAAAGCAGCATATAAGCAGCATAAAAGCAGCATAATAGCAGCATAAAAGCAGCATAAAAGCAGCATAATAGCAGCATAAAAGCAGCATAAAAGCAGCATAAAGCAGCATAAAAGCAGCATAAAAGCAGCATAATAGCAGCATAATATACGTTATAATAGCAGCATAAAAGCAGCATAAAAGCAGCATAAAAGCAGCATAATAGCAACAAAATCAAACTTTATAAGAGCAGCATAACAGCACAATGTAAACATTTGCGGCTATTATGTTATTCTATTATGCTGCTCTTATGCTGCTCTTACTGTTAGCTGGGGACTACAATTGGCAATACAAGCCCGTCTGTCGGGTAATGGGCGTGTATTATTAACCAATCAGCGTTAAGTATTTATTCACGAATTAGTAAGATGTATTTCGAAAATAATTATCAAATAAATGAAAATCCAATAAAATATAAATACACACGCATATAAATATGTAATACAATTCAGTGAAAGTCGATAATATTCTATATTAGTCATACGCGATATAACAAAGTTTAATATGGTTCTAAACATTCTTCTAAGATAACATGAAATATTAAACATACACAAATGGAATTCCATATTAATATAACTATAGTATACTACAAAACAAATTTGTGAATGTTACTGATATAACTATTGAAATGACAATATAATGGGATATTACAAGTAACACCTCTTCGCAAGTTTAAGGATAACAGAACTATATCTGGTTATTATGTAATGTTATAATTTCTAATTATATACTATATACTATATATGATATAGTATTTTTAACCTAATCTCAATATTAATATTAATATTCATATAATAATAATTAATATCACTTACATATAGATTACTATATACAGACAATTTACTAGAAAAATAATTAGCAATTAATCCTGTATGATTATTAATATTACTATTATATACAACAAAAGCTATATTTATATGTATATATATATATATATATATATATATATATATATATATACAATAGTAGAATAGGAATATAATGTATGTATGCATAATTACTTTTTAGTTTATACATTTTTATTATATATAAAATATATACAGAATATAAATAACGATTTTTTTATTTTTTTATAATATTATTTTATACATATATTAAATAATAGTTAATCAATAATGTATTCAATATTTATAAATATAAATAAATTAGTAATATGAAAGCTATAGCCTATAACTATAGTTGTAAATACAAAATTAAAATACAACTCGGTTATATTTATATGTCAATAAATCTCTATTATATTACAAATTAATTATTATAGTGTTATTTAAAATATATATTCAATAATATAGGATGGTCAACTGAATGAAATTACAAAACAGTTCAAATTGTTTAGGCCAGGTTAATATTATGTAATATAATTTTAATATGATATATACAGAATTCTATAAATAACATATATTTATCAATACTTTTATCTAGATTTTTTTTATAAAATCAATTCATCATAAATCTTTAAAATTTAAATATAATTAATTGTATCTATAATTTAACATTATAAATTAAACATTATAATATATAAATTGTTTTTAATATATATGTTAATATTTTCTAAATATTATATATAGGATATTCTACTGATATACAATTACAGAACAGTTACGATGATTTAAGAACAGGTTAATATTTAATATATTATTTTTAAGAAAATGTATAAATAATTTATATTTAAAATAATTTATTAATTTAAATAAATATTAATAATAGTATGTTTTTTAAATAAATATATTATATTTATTAATTGTAAATTGTTGAATCTATATATAAAGAGAGAATTACATTTTACCCTATAAGGTTTTACATTATAATCTACAATTATTTAAATAATATACAGGTATATTATAATCACATATATATATTATTTGTATTGTATATTTAGTCAATATTATTTACCTACATTTAACTAAATTCTATAGGATATTAAACTGATATAGCCAAGGAGCTCAAACAAATGTAGACTTCAATTACGACAAAAAAAGGTTAATATGGTTTATCATTAAGTTTAATACAGTTAATATAAATGTAAGTTAATATAAATGTAAGTTAATATAAATAAATATTATTTTGAAAAGAATATATACAAAATTCTATAAATAATATATTATTATTGAAATGTATATAATAATGTTAAATAAATCTAATAAATATATTTATTAAAATTAAATTAAGAATAACATTATTATTTATAACATATTTTTTAACATATAATAATTATTTTTAATTATTGTTATTATTATTAATATTAATATTAATATTATTATTTGTATTATTATTTGTATTATTATTATTTCTATATAATTGCATACTATATGCAAAGTTTTTGAGAAAACTTAGAAAATATTTTCTATGGCATCAACATATGTATATATATATATATATATATATATGTGCACATATGTGTGAGTGTATGCATTTATAATAATTAAAGTAATAAAATGTTTGTTATATACCTAACTTTAATTATTTATATTTATTATTATGTCGATGTATTTAATCATTGACATGAATTATATAAATAATAATTATATAAATAACCTTTATTTTAGATTATTTTAATATCATTTGACATATATTAATTTATATATAGGGGAGGGAAGGGGGTAGTGGCCGATAATTAATATGTCTCAGAATATTTCTAATATATCGATAAATACTGAATTTTAGGCTATTATTTTTTTGAATTAACTAGACATCATATAGTTCTAGAATACTGTTTTTTCACTTTTATATATAAATTGTTTAACTTAATAATATAAATGTTTGATTAGGCATTAAAAAAGCACTAAAATAAAGCAAGGCTCTAGTAGTGGCCGCAAGTACCAGACAATTCTATAGGTATCTCGTAATGTATTCGATTTATATTTTTTAAATTATTTAATATTTTTAATTATAATTATGATGCACACGCACCTTGATTTGATTCAATGATTTAATTACATACGAAAATATATATGTATATATTATAGTAAATACGCTATCAATACAGTTTTTAATTTATTCTAAATTAGAATTTACTGAATTATAATGCGAATATTGTACGCATATATATATATATATATATATATATATATTTATATATGGAGACCTATAGGAGATTTATATAGTTTCTGAAAGACTATTTAATTCCATGCAGAATATATAATATCTAGATATAGCTATAATATAATATATCACAATTATTAGAGTAATGGACCTATACGTTATTTTACTAAAATTAATTTTCTAAAATATTATAAATATCAAGTTTGAAATTACTGAATTGTAATTCGAATATTATACGAATATAGGAGTTTTATATATTTTATGAAAGAATATTTAATTCCACGCAGAAACAATATATAATATGTATATCTTAATATAACACAACGATACGTAAATTATTAGAGTAATGGATCTATAGGGGAGAGTGCTCTAATATCGACATGCACGTAATATCGACTCCCTAGAGATCTCCTAAAATATAATTCCATTCAAAAAATAATTAATGTATGAAATGTTAATCAATATAATTCTAATTCTCATATAAGTATAATTTTTTTTTATATTTATATTTTTCTAATTATAAACAAAAAACTGATTTTTTCGTTACAACTCTAAATTTATGGAATTTTTGAAGTACAATATAGATTCTCAATCATTTGAAAATTTATATATTTTAAATATTTTAAATACATCGTATAGATCTAATTATATTTTACAATGTGCCGAAAATATTTTGTATTTTTCATAATGTGTTATAAAGTTATTGACGTTTACCTAAGCAACATACATTTTCATAATATCGACACCCTTTAACCAATCAGCGTTATTTGTTTATTATGTGCGTGCGTTATGATAATATTATAAATGTATAGACATTCCTAATAATATACACATATACTTATAATTGATTCTAGTTGGAATTAAATAGTCTTTCAGAAACTCCTATGTACAATATTCGCATTATGTAATTTAAGACTTAATATTTATAATATAATATTAAATATTAAATATTTTCGAAAATTAATTATAGGAAAACAACGTGTGAATTGCGTGTGTTAACTACAAGTAACACGCATTTAATTATAATTGGATATCGATATTAAATAATATATGGTATATCTACATATCGATATATTTAGAGTGTCGATATTATATATAATGCATATATGCCTATATGGCATATATAAGGCATATATGCCAATGTGTCGGTATTCGTGGTAGTGCCTGTAATACCGACACCCCTGTTATCTCAGAGTTAAAAAACTAAATTAAATTTTAAAATAGCTATTTTATATATATACCTTATAAATAAAATTTGGAAATATTTAATTGAGAAATAATAAAGTTATGGTGATTTATTGTTAGGGTGTTGGTATTCGAGTACTCTCCCCTATAGTGGTATAACGTATACGTTATTTTACTAAAATTATTTTCTAAAATATTATTAATATCAAGTTTGAAATTACTGAATTGTAATGCGAATATTATACCTATATAGGAGTTTTATATAGTTTCTAAAAGACTATTTAATTTTAAGTATACTTCTATAGAAGAACTATATAATATATATATATAACATAATATAACACAACGATATGTACATTATTATAGTAATTAGTAGCTTAAGTAACCTAATTATTTGTCTAAAATAGATTAATTAATGTTGATCATATATACAAAATATTATTAACATAAACGGTATACTTACATAATAAGATAACAACATCATAGGTAAACTGTTGTATTATGAATTATAATAGAAATTAAAAATGAATATCATATTTTTTCTATATTCTAATTTTCTTTATAATTAAATCATAACTATTTACATTATTATTAAATATATATATATACACAATATAAAAAGGCAATTGGATCATGGGCCGACTGCAGTCGGTTAGAGGTGTATTACTAATCTGTTTTTGCAGAAGGTTGCGGTTCCAGTCCCAGTCATGGCACATTTTGTTGTTCATTTTTTTATAATATATAATTATATATTATTTTTATATATATATATATTATTTATATAATATATATTATATATATATGACTAATAATTGACTTTTTATATTTTATATATATATATATATATATTTAATAATAATGTAAATAGTTATGATTTAATTATAAATAAAATTAGAATATAGAAAAAATATTGATATTAATTTTTAATTTCTATTTTAATTCATAATACAACAATTACCTATAATGGTGTTATCTTATTATATAAGTATACCGTTTATGTTAATAATATTGTATATATATATATGATCAACATTAATTTATTTATTTTAGAAAAATAATTAGTACCATTTCTTCAATAATTTACTATATTAGTATACTATAGTATATATATATATATATATATATATATATATAATAAAATATTATAATAAATATAACAAAATATATATAAAATAAAACTATTATAATATATATATAATAAAACATTATAATAACTATAACAATATATATATATATATATATATATATATATATATATATATATATATATATATATATATATACTATAGTATACTAATATAGTAAATTATTGAATAAATGGTACTAATTATTGTAATGGTACTATATATATATATATATATATATATATTTAAAATATATATATACAATATATATATATATATTGTTATATTTATTATAATGTTTTATTATATATATATATATATATTGTTATATTTATTATAATGTTTTGACCCCGGATTTTGACAATATATATTACCTATAAGTAATTGAATAGATTTTAATATATATAAATTTCGTGGCTATATCAAAAATACTATAAACGTTAATTCGATTATATAATTTTGTAGATAATTTTATTAAAGATTTATTTAATTTAATTTGAATCTCTACTTATATTATATAATAGTTAACATGTTAGCTATTTAATTTATGTTAGTTATTTTATTTGAATGCGTGAATCGTGTTTATTTAAATGTTACACGTAAATAAAATAGATTATTATTAAGACTTACTTTATCTTATTTTAAATATAGAGTAGGTTCATTTTAGATTTGTTAACAAAAAGAATAAATTAGAGCTATATGTTGTGAATATAATATACTAAAATTCAATTAAAAATATTCAATATTCAGTGACCAGTAACTTTTTAAAAATACAACCTTTTTCCATCTATATATTTACATGTAACATTTAAATAAACACGAGTCACACATGCAAATAAAATAACTAACATAAATTAAATAACATGTTAACTATTATATAATATAAGTATAGCCAAAGATTTTCCAAAGATACATTTTGGAAAATCGTTGGTATAGCTCTACTATAGTACGGTTCATATATGAATCTAGATTCAAATTAAATAAAATAAATCTTTAAAAAAACTATCTACAATATTATATAATCGAATTAGCGTTTATAGTATTTTTGATATAGATATTTATAAAATGTATATGTATGGGATGGATATTATTTTTTAAATAAATGTAGGATATAATAAATAATTACTATTGAATTTATAAACAAGTACTATTATAATTGTAATATTAAATTAGTATAATATAGTTTACCTATGCTTCACTATATTTACCTATAAAGTTGTGTATATTATAATTAGATATATACATTATGTATATTAGTCAGTGTAGAAGTTAACTATCATAAAATAAATCTATTTATTAGTATTAAATAATTTAATGATATTAAATTAAATGATATTAAAAGTGAAATAATAAATATACCAAATTGAAAAAATATAATATATTTAATTATATATAGCAACATATATATTATATATTATATATATATATATTTATATATTTTAATATTTATATATATATTAATATTTGTTTATATGTATACCAATGAAACATATATTATTAGATATACCACAGATTTTCCAAATGATTTTCCTTTGGAAAATCTTTGGATATACTGTTATATATATATATATATCTAAATATTTGTTTTTATTTAATATGTATATGTATATCAATGAAACATATATTATTAGATTTACTGTTATATATATATATATATAGTAGAAAAATGTTAATAAATAGTATTCATAAATAAGTGGTACGTACGCAATTTATAGAAAAATTCATAAAAATTGATTTCCACAAAATAATTATGGAATTTGAATATGTAAATGAGTTCTATATTACTGCATTTTCATTGGATATTTATCGGCCACTACTGGCGATTTCGATCAGCTACTACTGTTGATTACATATGGTATAGTATATGTATTAATACATAAATACACATTATGATAGATAAGTAATTATATTTTATAAATATGCAATACAAAATAAATATTTAATAAATATTCATTGTTTAAAAGTGGTTTATAAAATCATGTTTTTGTTAAAATTAAAAAAAAATTATAACATAATAAATTAGAGTAATAAATGAATTATTTAAAAAAATGTTTTACTATATATCATAGATATTTTGATTATCTAAATATTGTATATATAACTTTTTATCCTATCAAGCACCATTTATAAATGGTTTTAAGCGTTAATTAAAACGGCCACTAATCCCTCCTCGGTCACTACCCCCTTCTAGGGCCGCAAGAAGGTATATTTCATAGGGGTCCACTAATTTATATTATTATTATATATATTTTTGTGTGTTTACTAATTACAATTTTTTTGATATTATATAAATAAATAAGTCTATAAATGTACATATCATTTTATTAGGTATTTTTAATAGATGTTAGATTTAATGAAATGAGAACATCTTCTATCCATTCTGTTTTCTTAAGAAATGATGAAATCAATTCATCAATGTTTAATTCGTCTAGAGTTTCACTGTGAATACTACATATCATTAAACTATTCAGTCTATTTTGTTCCATAGAATTTCTTAGCAAATTCTTTACGATACGCATGTTACATCTTTCACATCAACTAAACTTGTTGGTCTTACAATGATTAATTTCATCAATATTTTTACATTGTAATATATTTTCTTTATATTTTCCATACATTAATTATAATATAATACGGCATCTTCTAAGCACCTGGCTCTTGACTCTCTTTTAAATAGAGGTAATTCAGTTTGTAGTTCTTCTAAATTCATTCTAAATTATATATATATATATATATATATATAAATATATTAATTATAGGTTACTAATAAGCATATCATTAATTGTCATTTTTATTTATATATATTTGGAGATATATTTATTTTATAATACCCAATACTTAAAATATATTACATAAAATACCTTGTATTTGCTTTTCTTTTTCTTTTATTAGTTATATCTTTAATGAAAGAAATATTTTGTACGCTAAGGGTTTCATGAAATAATGTTGAATATGAATTTCTTGCAATATTCAAGGATCTGGAACATAGTTGTACAGAATCATTGACACCATATAATGTATTATTTGTTACCATCATTGATTTTACTAATATATTTAAAGGCTCAAAAATACTTAATGCAACTTTCAGTCCTAGATAAATATTGCCGATTTCAAGTTTTTTCATAATTGATCTGAATTTATCATATTGGTTAGAAGTAATATTATTTCTATGTATCATTTCATATAAAGATGCATACATTTCTTTATAATATGTGAGTGTATCTAAATAGCGACTTTTATTATTGTCATGCGGGTTGGACATAATGTCTTCAATTTACAATATGTGAAAGTGTTTCTAAATTTGATAGAATTAGAGTACAATTGTCCTATTTCATTAACTATGGTTAATATATATGTAATACATTCCGGTTCACTAACATATTGAGCGACTAGGTTTACTCGATGAGCTGTGCAATGGTTGTAATATGCCAACGGTTGTTCCTGACATATTAACGCCTGTACACCATTGTATCTGCCAGACATGTTACTTGCTCCATCATATGACTGACAACGTAAATTCTCTATCGGCAAATTCTCTATATCAATACACCTTTTAGCATATTTTCTATAATTTCTGCTTTTGTATTAGATATTTCGTATAGACAAACAAATATTTCTTTAACTTCGAGATTTGCCTTGACATGACGAATGCATATCGATGCTTGTCCGTTTCCTGAAAAGTTTTATAATATAATTAATTATTTTAATTTATAATAATTATAATCATTATATAAAATTTAAATACCTGAAATATCCTGGGTTTCCAAGGTATCAGCAAGTAACATGTCTGGCAGATACACTGGTACTATATATAGCAGCCATATATTTGTTTAATAAGTTCTATTAAAATAGCATGTGAACATATTTCAATAATCTCGTATTGAATTTGACATGATAATAAGTGTATTATCCCAGTATTGCCAGTTAACATATATAACCATGATTCTAATTGAGGAATTTCATTTTTTCTTAATTTTAATAGTTTGAGGAATTTACCCTAAAATTGTTCTGAACATATAAGAGCTATATTTTCTTGAGATAAGTATCTTATGGAAGTAAATATAGCTCTCAGAACAATATTATTATTTTCAATTCTATAGAATGATCTTATATCCATATTTTATTAACAAATATTAAATTAAATCTAATAAATATTAAATAATATTGCGATAAAAGATTGTAGAAGAGAAGCACTATTTAAGGTATTGATAATATTGTGACTACAACTCAAAGATTATCATATGTATTTTACTAATAATCACTATCTACTAACATACAATTTTCTCTAAATTATTAACAAATTATTAAAAAGTATTACTTTATTTTTTATACCAATTGGTGCAAAAACAGGGGGGGTCTAAAGATATCCGGACTCCCCCTGATTATAACAGGGGTGTCCGGACACCCACGACCTCTCCTTGTTCCTGCGGCCCTACCCCATTCCCTTCCCTAGGTAGAAAAAATGATTCACGGAAACTATTACTAGTTCAAAATGTAAGTGCGCACATGTGTTTTAAAGATAATGTCAAATTAACAAAAGAAAGGAACACAAAGAAAAGTAAAGAATATAATTTTAATAAAAGGTGTAATTCATTAACATATAATTTGTGAGTAATTTGTGATAAATATACTGATGTCATATTAATAATGTTAGGTTATAATATATATTACTATATATATAGTTATAAGTATGATTATATAGTTTTACATATGTGCTTTATGAAAATAACATTTCCTACTAATTATAATGTGTTAATTAAATAAATATATTGATCATCAAATTAATAATTTATTTTATTATTATATATTTAAAATAATTAAAAAATATATGGAATAAAATTTCAATAGTTATATAACTCATATAAAATACATATTCAATATTAATAATATATGTGTATTATATCTTTATAAATATATGTTATAATAAATCTGAATATTACAATAAATGAAGTTATAACATTAAATCAACGAACTACATAAAACGTCCATGGTAACTCAGCAGGCTACGTCGTAAGTTACTCGGGCAATATGATATTGGTTAAAACACACACCAAATGGTTATTCATACCCTTAAATAAAATAAATTAAAATAAATTGAAATAATATTTAGAAGTGAAATATATAATGATGTATATATAATTATCAGCTCTCGTTGATTCCTGGATGTATTAACCTTAACTCAATAGTGGATTAGAAGGCACATTTGAGTAATTTATTTATAGGTAAAAAACACCAGCTATGTTCATGTATGAGATATAAGGAGTTCCAAAATAATAATAACATGTATGGTATATTACCTATTATGAAAACATATAAAATTAATACCATATAGAATAAATTATCATTTGGATAATATCTATTATTAATTATTTTTTTAAATATAATATTTAAAATTCGCTGCAAGACGTCCTAAATAATATATATATATAAAGTAGGCAATGATAATAATAATACTAATATTATTACTAATAGTATTATAAATAGTAATAGTATTATAAATAGTAATAGTATTATAAACTTACTTACTAATAGTATTATAAATTTTACTTTTATTTCCTATAATTGAATATATACTATTGCATAAGTATTAGGTAGTTTATATATAAAGTATATTTTACAGAGTAAAAGTTATAATATAGTCTATATTATATAGAGTACATTTTAATCTACGATTACATTATATATAATAATTAGCTTATTGTGTATAATATTGATAACAAACTACATTTGTATCCTGCTTTCCCATAGAATATGTATATATATTCTATAATATATATATATATATATATATATATATAGTTATATATATTATATTTATTACTTATAAATATGGTAATAAAATGTATCTTATATTGATCATATAATATGATTATGGTATTTATAAATATCATATATGTTTTAATTATATATATATATATTATTTTATAAATAACAACCTATAGTTATTACAACAAAGGTTGTAACAAACTATTATTAATATCAGATTTTATTCTCAGATTTAGGTTTACACCAGGGTTTTTGTAGAAGCTAAAGCTTATCGAGACAATTACCCTTAATTTTATAGCAAGTCCAAAAAAACTAAATAAATAAATATTATAAAATATTAGATGACTTCCTGTTTACATAGATACAATACAATGAATAAAATAGAAAAATAATATAAATTGTTTGAACTTGCCATAAAATTATGAAATCATCATTTAATTATTTATAAATAAATAACTAAAATAAATAATAAGTACTATAAAATAATACACTAAACAAAAATATAGATGTATTAGTAAAAATGAAAAAAATGAAGTAAAACTGAATAAAACTGAATAAAACATAACAAAAAGTATATTCAGAAAGATGGTAATAACTGTATGTAACATTTTATTTGTATATTTTGTTTATTTTAGCATTTTTTTTTCTCATAAATTTATTTCAGTAAATAAGTTTTAGAAATTTTTTAATAATATTTTAGAATAATGTAATGAATGTAAAATATTTTGTCAAACTAAAATGTTAGTTTTAATTATTAATTTTTATATAAATAAAGAGAAATAAAGATGTCAATAAAGAGAAATAAAACAAAGAAGTATAATCAAATATAAAAGAAAAAAGATTCAATAGAAAATGTTTATGTAATTAAAAATATAGTCAAATAATATTATTAGTCAGAGGAAAATAAAAAATACTAAAAAAGAAATACCAAAAGGTTTTAATTAATTTTATTATTTTTATATAAACGTCAATACAAAAAAGAAAGAAAACAAGAAAGTAAATTCAAATATAAAATGCAAAAGTTCAGTAAAGTAATATTATTAATGTCGGGGAAATAAAATATTGTAAAATAAAACACTCAAAGGTATTAATTTTTTTTTATTTTTACATAAACGTCAATACCTTAAAATAAGAATAAAATGTGGATCTTAGTATATAATACAATATTAGATAAAAGTCATGATAAAAGATTTAAAATTAGAAAAATGAGATTTAGATTATAAGTATACTGAGTAAGAAGATAAAATTTTTTTATAAATACGTTTCCTGAATAATTTATAATTTGAAATATTTTTTAAAATATTATCAAGCTTATTCCAGGTAATTGGTCCAACGTATATTAAAGTTCTTCTGCATAGTTCTTTTTTGAAATTAATAATTGAGAAATTATTTATGCTCCTAGTGTTGTGAGATGATGAAGTTACAGAACAAAATGCATTTGTTATATAAGGATGAAGATCATTGAAAACTTTAAACATAAATTCACATGTACATATATATGTAATTTAATTTATTTTTAATAAAGAATTATCAATAAATAGTCCTTTTTTTACATATAATCCTTATCATTCGCTTTTGAAGAATATATATGCATGATACATTAGATTTATATGTATTTCCCCAAAATATGTTACAATACTTTATTTAATTTATATGAGGCAAGAATATGGAATTATATATATGAAGTAATATATGGAACTATATATATAGTTATACATTTATAGAGTTTTAAATAATATATATTAAACACCATGATATCACCTACACTGATATTATTTACAATATATATATATATATATATATATATATATATTTATAATATATACCTATTAAACATATTTTTCAGTACATTGTTATTAGACAATTTCACATTATGTATAGGTTCTAATATAAGTTATACTACAAGTTATAAAACATTGAACTAGATATTAAATTATGTACACATATGCATCTATTAAAAGCACACGCAATATAATGTTATTCATAATAGGTGTCACTACATTACATGCTATGGCGTTAATTACCCGACTTTGGGTGGGCGTCTATTACCAATATTAGGTCCTTTTAAAATTACTAATATACAGATAATTTACATTATTTCCAGATATTTTTATAGAAATGTATTTATAATATATTATTTTAGATATATTACAAAAAATATATTAAATTAATGACATTAAATTATATTCATTTTTATGAGTGTTTTAAGTTACACATTTTTGGTAACATTATTTTTGTAGACTAGATTTTTTTAATAAATATTTTCCCAGCTGGAAATAATTTTTTCAAATATAATTTTTTCATTTTGGTAATATAAATTAAATTTGGCATCTTTTATGTATACAACATTTTTCTCTATATAGTTTAGTTTTCGAGATACAGGGGGTGGGCGTAGTTACCGACTCACGCCCATTACCCAACCTTCCCCTATGTGAATTGTTTTTTCTGTACATGCTATTTAGATCGGATTTTTGTTACTTTTAAGATTTATCTGACCTTTTTTCAGTGACGCGTAGGTCAAGCATGTCATATGTAATACAGGGTTGCTTTTTATTTCGATATTTGCATATTATTTCTGTAGAAGTGCTTATTATTACTACTTTAATTTGTTTGTAAATATATTTGCGACCCTATAGCTATAGATGTATGGTCGTAATTCACTGTTCCAATCTTCTCAAATTTATCGCTAAATCTATCAGCATAGACTCTATGCCATAGAGGTATGACATTTATTAATCTTACATGCTGTCGATATTGAATCAGTTTCATGTTGATCAATGATATCATTGAGCGCTATGTATGTGATCAATGATATCATGTGAGCGCTATGTATGTCAGCAATTCTGACTCAGCATGCTTGTATGTCGACAACTTGATCAGGTTCACCCGAGTATGTTAATAATGATAGCCTTAACTCGTTGTGTAGTTAGTAAATAGTACATTTGATTATGTATTAGACCGTATGTTGAGTTAAATATTGTAATTCTTGAGTTTTAGTAGTAGTGTATTTGAAACCATAAGCTTATGGTTTTAGCGTATGGTATTAGAACTTCTAATCCCATATGATGAAGATAACTAAATGTAATGGTTAAATTCTAATTTCAATGTAGTTTAGAAGTATGGTGGAAAATATAGGAAATAATCTACAAGCATGCGAGAGAAGTAAGTCAAATATGTAAGAACATGATATCTACTTGGGAATGCATAGTAGCTTGTATTATTGTCTTCATAATGTTTCTGGAAAGTGACTTCAGTATTTTTTAATTCTAAACATGAAAGCTGGATTATATTGTAATGAGTGATATTCTACTCTTAGGATAGTAATAAGGATACTTTATCATAAAAGATAAATCCTCGGTGTATATAAAGAGTGGCAGGAGATATAATCATGTTGTTTATATTAACATTTGTAAAATTAGTATCACAAATAGATATGTTACGTGTATTGAGGCATTACTTAGCAGGTTATTTTAGGTGCATCAATATAATCTTTTTCAGTTTGCATATTTAATTAATTAATGTTATTAAGGGCATTTATGGGAAAATGTAAATATCTTATATCATCAGCAAACAAAATATAATAGTTGATAATCGGAAATATTTAATTAGAGAGAAAGATACTTTCTCTCTAGCTCTATGGGTGTAATACATAGGAATAGTAATACCTAAATGTAGTTATAATTAAATAAATATAAAAGTAAATATATTTAATGACATATATATTTATGGTAATGGTATATCAGATATTCATATAAGTAACGTGGAATCTATAGATAAAATATATTGTATTTTATTGAATTAAATCAATACCAAAATAAAATTAACAATAAATAGATGAACAATAGAGATTCGTAACAACGAAAATATTACGTAACAGTAGTAACATCAAGGCTATGTCCTCGATAGTATTTCATTTCTAAATCATATATTAAGGGGCATGTTCACATGATTCGTAAAAGAGTTTCCGTATGAACTGCATTGCTTTGAAATAGCAATGCAGTATGAAATAGTAGAACATGTTCTATTTTAACACGGCAAGTTCGAATACAACCATTTAGTAGGGGCGCTGGAACAATTTTGTATGTATGGGGGACCAACCAATCAAAATAAATGTTGTGGTAAAAGTGGGGGGGGGACCAATACATAGGAGGTCCCCCTAGATTTTAAAGTGGGGGACATATCCCCATTTACCCCCCTGTCGCAGCGCCTCTACTAGTTAGGGATCGTGTGGTATCGCCCCTTTAGGTAACGCCCGCACTATCACTGTTTCAGAGAGGCCGCCAGTTCGCGTATTACGTCACACGCGAATATCACGTGACGAGACTCGGTCTGACTGCCGCAGATACAGAAGCGCAGGATGTAGCCGTGTCTGGGGTCGTCACCAGGTACCATGTGAAGGCGGCCATCATGGTTTATACGGTTCATGAGACGTTCGTTGTCTTCTCTAGTGCCCTATTTTAATGGTTACGATACTATTAGTAGGGGTGGTAATAGTGGTAGTTTTATATGATGTGGTAGTGGTAGAGATTTATTTTTGTATATACCACAATAGTGGCGGTGTTAGTTGTTGTAGAGGTGGTAAATACATTAAATTCCAATGATCTCGAGATGCAATATATTATATTATATATTATTATCTCATGAGTATAATTAATGAAAGAATTAAATCGGAGTTGGATACACAGATAAGTTTTTAGAATCACTGTAATCTATTTAATTAATGTATATTAGCAATATGTAAAATTATACAGTTAAACCTGGATATCATATCAAGGGATTGAATAAATTAGTCGAACATATTGAGTTTCTGATATATAGAATTATTATTACACATATTTACATGAGTAAAATGGATTACATATAGATGGTCTGAGATATCGATAGTTCAATGTATTTATTTTTCATAATTCGTATATAATAAAATTTATAATAATGAACATTGATAAATAGTTAATGTAGGTTATATATATATATATATATATATATATATATATATATAAAAAGATACTACGTAAGTAGGTTATAACATGATACACTATTATATAACCTTACTTGAGTAGACAGAATTATAGTGCAAATGTAATACACTGAATAATTAGATTTTTTAATTTCTATCTAAACTAATGTATACATACTTTATTAACATATATATATATATATATATATATATATATATATGTTATATTATATACCATTATAATGGTAATGTTTCGATAAGATATAAATACTAACATCCCTCAATTTGAAGCACACTAGTCCCATTATAACTTTATGAGTCACTCGGAACATGTCCCCTTCGCCGATGAGCTTCTCAAACTCCTTCGCTAACTCGATGTGCTGCGCATGCGTACGATATTAAAGGGGGTTAAAGGGTTATGGGTTAATGTGTGAACTAGTATGTTAGTAGTATGATAGTAGTTAATTACTAGGATGAACAGTTACGAATAATATTTCTTTAGGGGGAACAATTATACCAATAATATAAACAAGAAAATAAATCAGAAAACGATAAAAAATTTTATAATAAATTATTAATACTAATATTATTATTATTATTACATGAATTATATAAATGTATGCGTGTTTATATAATTGCAATTTACGATTAATAGTATACAATTGATTAGGGATTTATTAGGGAAATTAATGTTCTATAAATTATATTATTTAGATATAATTATAATATAATCATTTATATATTATAATGTACACATTTTAGTTTTACTATAGTTTCTCTATAGATATAATAATATAATTTTATTATATTTTTTATATATCATGCATCAACATTATTTATAGTATAATATGCATATATGTATATATATATATATATCCTATATATATATCCCATTTATATGTAATAAACTCCCTCCATCTATAATATCCATTCAATCTCCCACCTCTTTCAATACTCATCTAAAGTCATATCCTCTATCTAATTTCATTATATTATTATTATCTTTTGTACTTCGTTCTTATGACTCCACCTTGTTTCGATATTTGTTTTCGTTTTTTGTGTGGTTGTTGTGTTATTTATATTAATATATTGTACGTGCACTTAGGAGGAGTGTTATCACTTTGTAACGGACCTATAGGTTTATTAGGTAGGTTATTATAATAACCTACCTAATAAACCATAAATATATATCTATAGGTACTTTATAAAATAGTAAGATAAATTATGGATACTTAAAATGTAGCTATACTTTTTTATCTTAGATAACTTTGATATATTTTTTTGTAATTTTGTTATATAAATATCTGTATATTTATTAACTGTAAAAAAATAGGTATATTACGTATACTAATCGTATTGTATACATTGTATACATGTATTATATATATATATATATATATATATATATAATAAACATTATGAACTCTATATTCCTATTTATAACCCACAAAATATAAGTACAACTATAGTTTTATAGTAGTGTAGGTATATATGTAAAACTTTTATGTATATTTGTGTATTTTTACCTATATGTAAAACCTTTTAAAACGAATTTTAGAGATTACATATATTCGAACCCATTTATGAATATTTATAAAATATATAATAATACTAATATTGTATACGATATATTCCGATGTAGGTTATGTCTCATTAACCTTCCTTATATAACTTTGAAGTCCCTGTACCCCGTACAGTCGCAGTACGAACCACAGCTTTAAAGAACGAAACCTTCTTCCGAGGGGAATTTGCCAATGCTGTGTAATTTATGTAATATATTATGTATGACCTAAAACTTAGGTTTTATTATTACATTTTATAAGTTAAAATATATGAAAATGTATTATTATTATATATATATATATATTCTTCTTTATTTAAAAATACATAGATAATTACACATAGTAATAACAAAGCCCACAGGTAATAGGATGTGTAGTTATTGACTACTAGTTAATGGGAATACTTACCCTGTAATCGGGTGCCTTATCTTGATGTTTGTGTTGCAAGTAAAGGGGGTCAACATTGAAAGCCCCAACCACATCCCTGCAGTCTTCCATCCTTTTACACGAGAAACAATTTAATAGTGTATTTATACGGGGATACGGTATCTTCTGTTAACACGGAAATATAGGGAGGACTCCATATTAGGGGCCTACTAAATATATCAGAAATATAAGTTTTCTGATATAGTGATATTCTGAGAGGAGTTGACTGTATTTTGAAAATCGGGGAAAATATAAAATTAAAATATCTATTTTTATATCAAACAGTTTTCCGCTTTACTAAATCAATACAATAACTTATATTATTATATATGATATTATATGTGTATAAACTTATACGTTTATATATATCAAAATTATGTTTAAGATGCCTTAGTATTTTTTTAATATATATATATATATATATATTTATATATTATATATTATAATAAAGCTATAATCTTATCTTATATGATATATCTTACAAGATTTATCTATTATAATAATATATACTTACCACATAGCTGAACAATCGAAATTGATAAGCAGCCATTTATGTGGGTTGAAGTTGAAAGATTGACACAACTATTAAAATGAGGTATTAATACAGCACTAAAAGTATATATATATATTGATTATAAAGTAGTGTACATAACTAATACAAATGTATATAAGTCTGTTCATTCATGTATAGATGCATTAAGTCATATTAAATAAATATTAATTATTTTAAATTAAAGAGGTATAAGAACCTTAAGTATTCCGTATAATAAATGAATTATTCAATATGATATTTATTATGATCGATATGCATTATTATATTTAATGATTCAGTACATACACATGTATGCATACACTAACACATTCGCACAGAGTCGAATGTACACATGAACTCACGCTAAGATTGGTCGGTCATCTTAATATCATGAAATTAATACTTATTTTCATCTATATTTTCACATATAATCTCCGAATTAATTTGCAACGAAATTGCGTCGCACGCCTAGTTTTTAAACTTGGTGATTTCGGACAATTAAAAAAGAGGTCTACACATATAAATAACATTAATATAATATAGAATCCGACAACAAATTAAAATTGATTAGTAATGCCAATCAGCGCTTTTACCTATAGGTAGTATATAGAATGTTAACATGGGGAATGAATACATTAACAGTGAATTAATACAAATAACATTAAAACTCGATAATATACCTGTATATGAATATATAGTATTAATATATATATATATATATATATATATATATTGTTATTTTATTTTGTGGAGTCCTTTCATCCCATCCAGAAAATAGATGCAGTTTTCACTTATAAACACATATGGCTCTAATGTCCCTTCGAAGCCGCTCTCGTGTCACGGTATTGTTTTAGGAACTACTGTAATGGTCCAGCCGAGGCTCGAATCTGCTTCCTACTGCACACATCCTCCCCTATGTATACACACGCTGACACACATACGCTCACACACCAGTACATATGCACTCTTACATACCTCTACACCGTCCAGAAGATAACGGTACTCGGGGCAGATGAAACTGGAGCCGGCGTATGCAGCGTCCACGTGAAGCCATAGCGAGTGTCGGTTACCTTGGTGATGGGGAGGTTACGGGGGTTAAGAGGTGTTACGTAATCACGAGGGGGGCGTAGAGGTTAGTAGAGCGTGACGATATTTGTTATTAAATCTATAGTTATCTATGCATTAGTTAGGTGATTTAATGCTATTGTTACTAACAGATTACGCCTATTTCCTTGAGTGGGTCAAAGGCCAGAGTTGAAGTAGTGCCCAAAGTAGCCACACACTATTGGGTGTAATATAGGTAGGGTAGAAACTATTACCTATAACTAAATACTTATAACTATATATGAACTCATAAACATTTACATTATTATAATGAGATTATAACTGAATTAAATAAATATTGAACATAAACAGTTATATTTTGTGTATATTACAATTATACATACTCCTATTAGCATATATTATTTATTAATATAATATGAGTGTATACACACAATATGAGTATATAATATATACTATATATATATATATATATGTAGCAATGTGAGTTAGATGTTTAATACATTATTTTTAATGCACAACTATTATAGGATAGCAATGCACTTCATGCGTAACGTTACGCATTCTAACGTCTCACTACAGTAAAAACGATGGCGAATGTTTAATTTAAATATTACTATATCATTTACCTTTGCGATTGAGCAGTAAGGACATATACGGTATGTAATACACACGTATGTTATACGTTATTGTTATAATGTTTATATATATATATATGTAATAGGTTTATTGAATAAAGATACGAAATAAAACACTCTTCTTCATACACGGAGTGACGCGGCTTACGTCGTGCTACATTGTTGACAGCGGAATATCTTCGATTATCTTCAATAAACTGTATATTGGCGCCCCGAATACGCATATTGAGAACGACGATTTGTGAAGATATTATACTTGGCGCACCAATACGGTGCAACCTGCTTAATCTTCATACCGGTTCGTGTATTGTATCGTATAATAGTTTTGTAGTTTTTTTTTTGTTGGTACGATATATTTACCTTACTAATAATTCACATTATTAGATCCGTCCCAGACACTAATTTACGATATATATATATATATATATAACTTGCTTATTATTAGTAAGTGATTGTTTTCCGGGTATTGATAATATCTTGACCGAATATAAGTCCACAAACCCGTAGGTAGACCCCCAAAGAGGGATTTAAGTTATGTTAAACTATTACATTTTAATGATGGTATAGGTGTTAATGAATGGATAGGTATGGCGGAGGAATGCGTAAAATTGTTAGGACATAATGGGAAGGAGGCGGATATATATTATATCACATACGGGGTGGCGCTAAAATAGAATTATCAATGCTAGGCGAGGGTCTGTTAAGTAAGTAGATGATTTTTAAAGGATTAAGGAATAGGGGTACGCAAAAGAAGGCACGAGGGGAGGGGCTATGAGTAATGGTAGAAAGGAGACAAGGTGAGGAGGAATGTATTACCTCTTTCGCGGATGGAATTCTAAGATTGGGGTTAGAGTTAAAGGAGGATATGGACGGTTGGGAATTGTTAATGGTGGACACGTTAAAAAGTAATGTTTAGGATCCGAGGCTAATGAGGGAGTTGTTATTAACTGGTGATCTGAAGACATTCAGTTAGGTACGGGAGAGGGAACGGTTATTTGAGTCAGTTAGTGAGGAGGGAAGATGTGGATATGAGGTTAGAGCGGTAAAGGTAGATAGGGTAGATAGGGTAGCTTGTAAGGATAGAGATAAAATTAAAAGGTTATGTAATCGGATTAGAGAACTAGAAAGTAGGAGAATGGATAGTGGTGATAGACAGTGTGAGATACATGTAGAAGTGGGTAGACCGATGGTTAGATGTTATAGGTGTTGTAGAGTGGGGCACACGTCGCGATGGTGTAGGAACATAGCTTTAAATGATCACCCGTCTCAGTAGGTAAAGGTGACTGAGAGGGGGGTTATGAGAGTAAGACCTGGTTGATCGGATGTTGTTCAACAACAAGGGTAAACATTGGAAATTTAGAAATAGATTGTTTAGTCGATACGGGGAGTCAATACATATATGTGGGAATATACGTATAGATATTGAATTAAAGGGGAAGATGGTTAAGGGAGTGGGTTTTATAGTTTCAGATAAGGGGAGGTGTTTAATTGGTATGAATATAATTAGAAAATATAAGGGCAAGTATGGGGAAGGGGTAGAGGGAATAGAAATAAATACAATTAAGGATCATATAGTATGTAGGATAGGGAGATGAGAGAGAAATTAGAGGATATAATAGAGGAAAATAGAGAGCTATTTATAACAAAAGGGGAACCATTAGGCTGGGCAAGAGTAGGAGAACATAATATTACAACGGTTGATACCATACCGGTTGCTCAACCTTATCGGAGAATTATACCCACTGAAGTAGAATCAGTGAAGAACCAGATAGATGAATGGTACCAAGAAGGTATTATAGTAAAATCTTAAAATAGTGAGTACGCCAGCCCAATAGTAGTTATAAAGAAAGGGAACGGGTAATTGAGATTATGTGTAGATTATCGTAACTTAAATAATAAAACGGTCAAGGATGCGTACCCCATAACTAGAATTGAAGATTCTCTGGAAGCTTTGAAGGGGGAAAAAATATTTTCTTGTTTCGACCTAAAATCTGCATATAATCAAATAAAAGTTAACAAAAATGATCAACATAAAACAGCATTCAGCTCCCCATGGGGTCTTTATAAATTCACACGAATAACTTTCGGCCTAGTGAATGCCCCAACAACCTTTCAGAGAATAATGTCAAATCTATTTAGAGATGAAATATTTAAGTGTGTAGTTTGCTATTTAGACGATATACTAGTATTCTCAGAATCGTGGTCTGAACATTTAAAACATGTTAGATTAGTGATGGGTAAACTAGCCGGGGTAGGATTTAGACTAAATATGAATAAATGTAAACTGGGATTGAACGAAGTCATATTTCTGGGAATGAGTGTATCGGAAAATGTAATTAGAACGAATAGTGAGAAAACGAGAGTAATAAAGAATTGGCCAAGACCGGTTAATTTAAGGGAGCTAAGATCATTTCTGGGGATGGTATCGTATTATAGGAAGTTCATAAAAGGCTACGCTGTAATGGTTGAACCGCTAACTAAGTTAACTAAGACTGGTATTGGGGAAGGAAAGATGTCAAGGAGAAGGAGTAAGAGGATGGGAATTTCGTGGAATAAATAGTGTGAAGAGGCAATGCTAAAATTGAAAGATAAAATCAGTAATGCCCCAGTTCTAGCATTACCTAGATTTGAAGAACCATTCATAGTAGAAACGGATGCGTCTAATAAAGGGGTTAGGGGCTGTGTTAAGTCAGCGGATAGATGGGGCAATTCGGGGGATCGCATTTGCAAGTAGATATTAGTACTGGGGAAAGAGTAGAGGCAAACTACTCATCAAAAAAGCTAGACTTTTTGGCGGTGGTATGGGCAGTATCTGATAAGTTTAGGCATTATCTAATAAGGTCTAAATGCACGGTAATTACAGATAACAGTGCATTATCATATTTAAACGTAAAAAAACGTTAACAGCACTGGAACAGAAGTGGGTAGCACGGTTGGCACCGTTCGATATGACGATAAAATATAGAGCGGGTAACCTAAATGGCGTAGCAGATGCTTTGTCGAGGAAACGGGAGGTAAGAGATATAGAGGAGACGGATATAAAAAATACTGTATGAGGATGATTTAGATGTAAATGCGGTGGTGGTTATGGAAGGAATTAGTGATGTGGAGTTACGGAAAGATCAGTTAGCGGACGTGAAAGTAAGTGAGATTATAGAAGGAATAGAAAAGGGAGAAGATAGGGGATATTATAGGTTACGGAACGGAGTAAAGGGAAGAGAACTTACCGGTAGACAATAGGTTTGGTAATAGAGGGGTGACCGATGGGGACTGGATATATGATACGAGAAGAAATATGAGGGAGGTCCAAATATTAGTAGGAGGAAGAGTAGATAGAGAAAAGTGTAATGGTAAGCAGGAGGTAGATGAATTAGAGAAATGTTGGCAGGTTAGAGTTAGAATAGGGTGTTAGGAAGGAGAAAATTAGCAAATATATGGGGTAACATTAGTTGGAATGTTGAAGGAAAATGTAAGGATTCATCAGCATATATATTGAGCTGAGGAGAGACTAGAATGGTAGAAAACAGAAGAAATCTAAAAATAATAGAATAAAGGACCTATATATGTAAAAATCTGAGGACACATTTTTTGTTGGTTGTTGGGATAGATGTAGCAATGTGAGTTAGATGTTTAATAAAGTAGTTTTAATGCACAACTATTATAGGATAGCAATGCAGGTCATGCGTAACGTTACGCATGCTAACGTCTCACTACAGTAAAAACGATGGCGAATTTTTAATTTAAATATTACTATATCATTTACCTTTGCGATTGAGCAGTAAGGACATATACGGTATGTAATACTCACGTATGTTATATGTTATTGTTATAATGTTTATATATATATGTAATAGGTTTATTGAATAAAGATACGAAATAAAACACTCTTCTTCACATATGGAGTGACGCGGCTTACGTCGTGCTATATATATAAATATTATGAAGTACTACTTATAAGTGATATATATATATATATATATATATATATTTAATATAATAATTTTTAAAACAAACTTAGGAATATTAATGAACTTACTAATATATAACCTATATTAACTAACGTAGAAAGGAATAAATCCATCTTTAATATCCTGTTCGATTTGCTCGCCCAGTAGCACCGAATTCATCGCGTTATCTTCGGTTACGCCTATTTTGCGACAAAGTACCGCCCCCAACAGACACGCCCTCTCTACTGACGAATGCGACTACACGTGGGTTATTGTCTACTTGTGAATATCCGGGTGAATATGATATTCATGATTCATTGTATATAGGTAATTAGGTACCTAAGTATATACCTGGGTATATACCTAATTAGGTAACCTACAGAGTACCTTATATGTACTACATACTATATATATATATATATATATATATATATATATATATATATATATATATATATAATTATATATACACATTATAGTGATCATGCGCATCAATACATCGATAATTACATAACAATACTGAAACCTGAGCAGAACAATAGGCCACTAGTTTAGAGATATCGCTTCCTTGTAGCACGGTTACCGAATAGGTGTCCAGGTTGTGTAGACACTTCAGTTTCCTACTCCTCGCCGATAGGAGTGCCACCAGTGTTGATTCGCTCGCCGTTGTCTGGCGGTACGTGTGTTTTTTGTATGTAATATAAATTATGTATTTATTTATATATCACATGTGATATATGCTCATATATTGTGTCATAACATATATGTCAAAATTGTACACTTACTATAAAATCTATTCATTTAGGGGATACACATATATATTTTACAACGACAGGTGTCGAATTTATCAGATCTTATCTCAGTAACTATAGACTTTAAATAACAACAATTATATATTTACAAATTATACATAATCGTCTCCTAAACCTCTACAACCATTTATATTTTTTTTAAATATTATAAAAAATATAACAATTGACAAAATAATTACAAATTAAATTCCAATTTACTACTTTAATATTTGATATTGATTACTACTTTTAATATAATCATTGGAACATAACGGAACAGTTCGATTATAATTGAATACAAATGAAAATAATTTAATATTTAGTCTCGGTTTTATAATATATCGTAATGAATACAATACTTAAAAAATAATCAACATTTTGATATATTAAAACACACACCAATTCATATCTATATACGATCGTAGAATACAAATTTATAAAAATTTATTTATTTTTAATTACGTGAGTTTTTATTTAACAAATTAAAGCGACATTTTTAGTTGTATCATGAATATAGTTCCTTCTTCAGGATGTTTATAAACAAGGTAGTATACCCTGTAGTTATTTGTAGCTAGTTTTTATAATCAATCTATATTTAGGATAGAGTTACAAATACCGATATCGTATACTTATTAAATATGCGAATTATATTATATTTTGAAAATTGCCATTTAGTAGAATACATTCTAGATAACTTATTTAAATGTGAATTATCCATGAATAATATAACATTATGAGTATTTTTTTAAAATTATCCCTCATAAACCTATATATAACCCATAGGTTGTCATAGTATTTGTATATGTCCACTTATCTCTATTATGAATATATATATATAATGATAATTATAAATTATAAATTAGGTATCAAATTAGTTATTAATAATTGTTATCATTATTATGATTTTTATTACGGTTTATTACTATGGTTATTTTTATAATAATAATAATAATTTCATTATTATAATTCTATAAAGTAATACATGTATATATATGCATATATATATATATATATATATATATATATATATATAACTCAGAATGTGTAGCGAACTACTGGGTAGAAAAAAAGCAAAGCTTATCTAGTTCTACCAGGTAAATTATTCGAGAATGGAAAATAATAATACAAATATATAATACAAAATAATAGGCAATTTGATAACCTTATACAAAACTAAAAAAGAATTAAAAGATGTAACACCATTTGAAAAATATAATTTAAATAAAAGAATGAGTGATTCAACAAAATAACTATAATTTCATACCAATATATTATTTTCATATATATATATATATATATAAATATATATATATATATATATATATATAAATATATATATACACATACACATACACATACTCATACACATGCACATACATATACATACATATACACATATACACACGTACACATATAAACCCATACACATTCATATATATATATATATATATATATGATATATAATATACCATCGATATAAAGAAAGTGGATAAGCAATTGAATGTAGTGTATGGCACTATCCGATATGAGCGCTGCAGTCGAAACCCACTATCTGGCCCACTACTTTTTATTTATAATAATATGTATTTATCATATATATATATTGATAATCACTACAAATTTTAATGTACTATCTATACTAAAAATAAAATTATATATTTAAAATACATAATATCAACATTCCTCGTAATTTTGTGTATTTAAATTGAAGATATAATGCTATTATATTGATTTTATTGATATTTATAATTTAAATCCATTGATATAGATAGAAGTCACTTTAATCTATTTCGACGAAAATCCTACTGTTTTAATATTTGACATATATAATATGACTAATATCCAATCAAAATCACTGATACCATTTTGTTAATTTATCGATAAAAGTGTCATTAACATGTATATCTTTTACATGCATTGCGTGCGTCAATTGCTTATCCACTTTCTTTATATCGATGATATATATATATATATACCTTCATTGTATTTCAACTCTACAAAAAAAGGCTGTTCGAATTATAAATAAAAATATCTTTAAAATTTTCAATAATATTTTTATTTTGACTAATACATAAATATATTTTTATGTTCTAATATATTAAAATTTAAAGATTTAATAACTTATACAAATATTTTATTCATGCACAATGTACATTTAAATAAATGCCCAAGCAGAATATCATTATTATTTCCAAGATATAACAAAGTATACAAAAATACTTTTCATAATTTCAAATTACCTTATATAAAATCAAGCCGTCATCATAAATTATTATGATTTAAAGGCCCTAAATAATGGAATAATTTATATCTAAATAAATTATTATTCACAAAAATTTATATAAAAAAACTTAAAAAAAATATTAAAAAAACATCTTTTATCAATATATGAATATCAATTAAACAATTGATTATCTAATTTTATTTTTATTTACTGGTATTATTTATTAAACCTTCATCTTGCTTGTTTTAGTTTTTATTTTTTTTCATTTATATTGTTTAGCTATTCTATTCCTTTTATAGTTCGGCATTCAGAATTCAACTCGTTTCTGTGATTTTTGTATATAACTTTACATATTTTATTTTTTCACTTGACTTATTGATATATATTTTGTATTCTTTACATAATTTATTATTAACTTGACTTATTGATACATATTTGTTATTCTTTACATAATTTATTTTTAACTTAACTTATTGATACATATTTTTGATTTATAAATAAAGAGTAATTTAAATACAACGTTCCTCTATCATTTTGAGTGGTGTTATATTGCAAACACTTATTTCGAAATTCCGAATTCGGCCACTCATTATTACACATATATATATATATATATATATATACAGTCAACTCCCGATAAGTCGGACTCTCAAGAGACCGGTAAAAGTGTCCGACTTAGCGAGATGTCAGACTCACCCGAGATTCAGAATACCATGCAAATAAGACATAAGATGCGCAGCATGAGTTAAAGGGTTACCGACATGTGGAATTATGCAACAATCAACAACATAAAATGTTGTATTAAATAATATTACTTACTAGAATTATAATATTCATTATTTAAAGTAAATATTTCTGACAATTTATAAAAAGTCTGATTTATCCAGTATAAAATCATAAAAATGACAATAATATGTGTCCGACTTATAGTAAAATCCGACTTATCCAATCAAACTTATTCGACTTATCCGATTAATTTAACATGGAACTAGATACAAATCTAACCAAACCAACTAAATGTGTCCGACTTATCGAGAATTCCGACTTATCCGTAGTCCGACTTACCGAGAGTTTACTGTATATATATTACTATAGTATTAACGGGGAGTTACCTATATATAGTAATACCAAAACTCCACGGTATTATAATATAATACCCAGCTAACAGTAAGAGCAGCATAAGAGCAGCATAATAGAATAACATAATATCCGCAAATGTTTACATTGTGATGTTATGCTGCTCTTATAAAGTTTGATTTTGTTGCTATTATTCTGCTTTTATGCTTCTCTTACTGTTAGCTGGGTACGTATAGGTTACCAAGAACATGACGTCTATATTAAGTCCAACATAATAGTAACTTATATATATTTATATATTTTTATTTTATGTTTGTTGTTGTTGTTATAAAGTTAACTCTCGATATCTTAGACTCAATATATCTCAGAAAACCTACTAACTTAGATTTTTACAAATAATAATTAAATTGTGTACCTATAGGTATAACATATATGTAAATACACGCAAGAACCATTCGATATCTAATATATGTTTGTTCGGTCCCTTGCATTCTGAGATATCGAGAGATGACTGTACATGATATATATATATGTGTGTTATTGATATGTTCAATGATTACTGTAAACGAAATAACAATAATTAAATATTCTGAAATCATTCAAGCGTAACATGACATTTATTATAACATTCATGATTCAACAAAAATAATATGTAAGCTCTATATTAGGAAGTGGTAATATTTATTAGCTTATTTTTCATTTTATTTATTATATTCAAAAATTACTTTAAAATTTATAAATCACATTATCTATTCTTTCATAAATTGAAAATAGTTCGAAAATGTACATATAAAGTAATTTTATAAAATCATTCAACCGTAAAATAGAGTTTTATATACTATTATTAAGCGGAAGTTTATATATGCTGTAATTCCCATTATCTATAAAATAGTCTATATATTCTATATCTACTATGTAGTAGATACAGACTAAATAGTTAACTCAGACATAATCTTTGACCTACCTGAATAATTCCTCCGCTATTTTTACTGCTCATGAACTTCTTGGGAAGGTCAAGCATTCTGGCCAACCAGTCCAGCACGATGACCTCTAGTTCCGTACATGCCGGACTGCTCATCTATTCCGTAATGATGTGTGTAAAGTTATCGTATTACGCAATAATTATGTCATTGTTATCGTTATGTAATATGTATTACAATCATTGTTTAGTATAAGTTTATACGATATAATAATATCAACACTAACTGTATATAAATATATATAAATATATATATATATATATATATATATATATCATTTTATTAGATAATTTATTTTAACTTCGTGTTTATCTTTGAAAAAAAGTATCACCAAGTTACGATTATTGATATCTTTGACTTATAAAGGGTCCCAGATAGTCATACAATATCAATCACCATATATTACATAATACATCACATAAGTTACATAACGTAAGTGACGACACATATTCTGAATTCATTTATATATATACAATTATTATAATACATTAACGATTTATAACGATATTTATTTTATAATCAGATAATATACACGATGTCGTATATTTTAATGTGATTATACAACGAATATCGTTATAGATCGTATATCGTTATATCGAAACAAGGGTCGGGTACTGTTACTCGATGGAAGAGATTACAAAAAAGCCACAATGAGAATATATTACGTAACCCACATGTAGACAATGTACACTATTCACGGATGTATTGGCGTCGTGTAGACAATGTTGACCGCGCATGTATAGCTGCATTTATAGATGCATGTATAGCTGCATGTAATGATGCATATATAGCTGCATATATAGCTACATGTATAGCTGCATGTAATGATGCATGTATAACTGCATGTATAGGATGCATGTAATGATGCATATAATAATGCATATATAGCTGCATGTAATGATGCATATATAGCTGCATATATAGCTACATGTATAGCTGCATGTAATGATGCATGTAATGATGCATATATAGCTGCATATATAGCTACATGTATAGCTGCATGTAATGATGCATGTATATACTGCAACCTATAGTACCGGACACACGCCTGATACAGCAGAGACTACCAGCGCTAACGGAATTCTAACCCATGAGAATCCTATACAGCCTATAGCATCAGATAGCATGTCCGCCAGTATCGCGGGGTACGAATTGCCCGTCGGGAAGTAGGCGTGGAATTGGGGGTGGTTCCAGTGAGTCACCTGGTGGTCACGTGGTTTATTGTTTTATTTAGGGGAATTATATTTAACAAATATTAAAGTTTAGTCTGAATATAAAAATAAGAAAGTACAATAAAATCACTAATTAGACAATGTATAGAATACCTTTCTCCCTTACACACGTGCATGGTATATGTGTATAACCTGACTGGCACATTGACGTCAACTAAGATGATATACTAGAGTATTATGTTAGTGCATTTCGAGAATAATTATAAATTAAAGGAATAAATGAAATTATGTAATTCACAAGAAAAGATTTATTTAAAAAATTCAATAAATGTGTATACACACTATATATATAATATTATATACTACTCTATTCTATTGTATATAAGTATATCTTATATAAATAAATATAACAAAGGCTGAGAAATTATATTATGAGAACCATTATTTATATATGATTAATATATTATATTTAACTTTCTTATTATGCTGTAGATGATATAATTAGATATGCTTTGTTAGCAAAGATAACGAACATTTGTAGACATTTTTATTTAATAATTTTATAATCTTATTGCATTACGGTCCACGATGACATGTAATATTCACATACTTTTAAATCTAATTTTAAATTAATGTTTTCAACATGATTACAACTATAGTTATCTATAGATTGTCATGTAATGTAATACATATATTATATTGTTAGAAATGTCGCTACAAATATATGATTCGCTAGTGACATATATATATATATATATATATATATATATATATATATATGTATATATATATATATATATATATATATATATATATATTAATAGAATCTTTATTCAACTCGGTTACTAATAGTTTATAAATTCATTCATTAGATACGTTTACAGATGATATATTTCATATCTGCACTATATAAGTAATGACCAGTATACCTAGATATAAGCGCATTCGAGTTCTAGTTAGAAGTCATATAACACCCTCGAGATACTGAATAAAGGTCGGGTATAATGTGGGGTGAGTGTTGGCGCCCAAAAGATCGTATTAATGGTGTGGGGTATCAGGGATAAAGGAGATTAATGAGATCAATACATATATAGCCTAGAGGGTATATTATATACCCAATGGTTATGGTGGGGATAGTATTGCAATAGGGGCTGAAGATCATGTAATCTATTAATAGAAACACAACATAGTCGTATCATAATTGTTAATGAAGTAATTATGTTAAGAACAAGTTTATATATAATCGATTGGTTAAGGTATAAAGTGTGAATATATTAATGTATTAGATAATGACTATAGTCATTAACCTAATTAGGTTAACGCTACTTCACACGACAAATATCTTCGGACGACTAGTGCGAATATTTCGAATAATCTATCGGAATTATATTAATCTATTACAATAATATTAATAATGCATACCAGTAATCTCGAAACAGGTTATTTCGGCCGAGGTAACCTAGGACGACTTTTTTTAGTAATTATGTACGACTTTTTAAGTAATATCGAACGACTTATTAAATTAAGTCTATTTCATAAATATTCAACTATTATTCGAATATTTATAATTTTATTATTAAATATTGATTCAAAATATGATATATACATATATAATATTAATAATATCCAGTTATCTGTATTTCAGATGGTTAATCTCATATTCTCTAACATATTTTAAAACATGCGTTCACATGTCAGAAGTTCTGATACCCTTAAATGATACCAGTTCACTAATTTAAAGATTACCCGAAAATAAGATCGAAATTTAAGACGTGTGTTCTAAATGAAAATATTATATTAACTTCAGGTCATATTTCATAGCATAAAATCAGTTTAAGGGGTAATATAACAGTACCCCTGTAGTGCTAGGTACTCGAAGCCGACACCATAACAATAAATCACCATAACTTTATTATTTATCAATTACATATTACCAAATTGTATTTATAAGTATTAATTATGTATATATATATATATATATATATATATATATATAAATTAGTTGGTTTAACTCATAGAGCTAGAGAGAAATCTCTCTAGCTCTGTGGTTTAACTATGTTATATATATATATATATATATATATATTCGCAGCTAACCCCGGGCATGATTACCCTCTCCACGTCAGACATCAGCTGATCCCACGTGTCGGGCAGTTGGGGGGCGTGGTCTGGAAGTAATTCGACCATGTAGCCCGGTTCTACATCCGCTAGGGGTCGCCTCTTCTCTATGTTGGTCAAGTGGTCAGCGATGTAGTCGACCATCTCTCGGCCTCGCTTTCGGAATTCATCGGCGTCCATCTCCCTTGGTAATATCCGAACTTACTATTTTAGTGGGGTGAACGGAGGTTAATAGGTATAGAGGGTGTTTAGGGGATGTGGGGCATAACAGTAATATGGGGGTATACATAATATACGTATACTGTTTGGTAGTATATAGCAAACAGTATATTGTATGAAATGATATATAGGAAGTTACGATTTATATATAAGTTTACCTATAGGTGTAGTAGTGTAGGGGTTAAGTATGTGGGGTATTTATATGGTTCATATAGGTATATAAATCAGTAATATACGTACTTTTTGTAATGAGGTATATATATATATATATATATATATACTTTATAAGGGTGTATATTGACATTTAAAATATTATATAATTACTTACATATACACCTATACAAATAAACACATACCCATATACACACAATGCATATAGTGGCGGAAGATAGGCACCCAAGACATAGGATTTGTTGTACCCTTTACCTAAAATCTGAAACGTCATCAAGTCATTTTACACATATATGTCTATCTCTTAAGCTGAGTTTACACCAAGAATCCGTACGGATATTCCGCACGGATATATATTGAAAAATAAAATATATTTAAAGCATTCATAAATCCGGACAGAAAATCTGAGTATAACGCACGCCATGTAACGCACGCCGTGTTTCGTGCGTTCAAATTCCTCATATTCCTTCATAAAATCCGTTCAGTGCTCGGATTTTATAGAACATGTCGTAAATAAGTTTTGTCGAACATGCCGTACGGATTTATCCGAACATTTAAAATTGACTTCACACCTAAATTAAGCTAATATACTCGGATTTTAAATCCGTTCGGGTTAACCGTACATATAATCCGTACGGCGTACGGGTCACGCATCAGGGTATCGCTTACATCACGTGTGATCGATACGGACCGGTGACGTGCGCATGCGCGTGTACACGGATCATCCATTACTAGTGGCGACGCGTATCGGACGTATAGATGGCGTTATTAGCGTCACTTCCGGTGCTGAGGCGACACCACCTAGAGATCGATAGCTCGCTCGCGGAGTTTAGCTTGGGTGGATTCAGCGAATTTTCGTAAATATTCAGATATTTTATTTTAATATATGCAATAAACACACACTCATCTATTGTTCCCACACCTATATATATATTTATATATATATATATATATATATTTATTTATTTTTTAATTTGAATCAAACATGCATAACATAGGTATACATTAGGGATGTAAATGATGCCGATCTTTTGATGCCGAGCCGAGACTATTAGTTTTTGATGCCGAGCCGAGACTTTAATTTTTGGAAAAAAACGAGCCCAGGCCGAGCCGAGACTCTAGCCAAACGAGCCCGAGCCTAACCGAGACTCTAGCCAAACGAGCCCGAGCCGAGTTGTGACTTTTACAAAACATTACAGAGTCGAAATGATGCTTTTTTGAAATTATATTTTAATACTAATTTTTATATATTTCACATTTACATCAATTTAAAAAAAAATAATCTGCGCCAACTTCGCGATTCAGTGAATAATAATGTAAATTTCATCTAGTGGTGTAAAAAATACCGAGCTTTTTGATGCTAAGCCGATACTTTCATTATCGGAAAAAAATGAGCCCGAGCCGAGCCGAGACTCTAGCCAAGCGAGCCCGAGCCGAGTTGAGACTTTATGTAACTGAGACTTAGACTGCATCATGCTTTAGATTTGAGCATCATTTACATCACTAGTATACATAGAGTATATAATAATTAAGACGAACAACAATTAAACAAAAACGAAATCTGAATATTATCTAAATACATATTTATACAATATATGGTAAATAGTTAAGAAGGGCACAAAGTATTATATATATATATATATATAATATAAATATATTATAATTAATAATATTTAGGCAGGCTAATAATTTTCAATCATTTTTAAATAATAGTGTATATGTGTGTAGTATTATGAAAAACGGAGTTGATATGAACACCATACAATGGGGTGTGTGCGGTAATAATATTACCTATGTTTGTACACAGATACACGGATTACGTAATAAGTAGGTCAAAGAACACCGATGACGTAATACATCGGCGGCATTGCGTAACAAACAACGGTTATCTCGAGTAAACAACGAAACAATTCGCTGCCACTTCTGGCATACACTAATTAGTAGTGGTTATGACTGACCGTGACTACTAACAGATATCATCGTATTCTTATCACGTAAGTATTGTATAGTGTATTCATGGTAACTTATACAGTATACATTGTACACTGTATAGTGTAAATGGTACACGATACCTGTTACTTAATTGGTTTAAGAACTTCAATCAACTTCTTTATGGACGTTTTCGGACTCGCTACCTATTTTCTCCACGTGTTTTCAATGTACGTTTTACACTGATAATTACATACTCCATAGGCTGGTATTACGTCCTATCTACTCTATAGATTATATATATATAATGATCATAGTTGCTCGAGAACAGACACACAAGCAGTAGGACATGGGTTAGACCCTCATCAGGACCATTAATTAATTTTATAAAATGGGTCTTAAAATATTATTTAGAAGTGATCTTATATAATTGTGTATAAATAAATGATCGGCTCTCGTTAAAACCATTGATGCCTTAACATGAGAGCGGCTTCGAATGGACATTAGAGCCATACATGGTTATAAGTGAAAACGTCATCTAAGTTCCTGGATGGGATGAAAGGACTCCACCATATAAAAATAACGATAACAATACAATAATAATATATATACATATATATATAATGATCATAATTTCTCGAGAACGTATGCTAATTTGTATCCATATATCTCTAATTATAATGATTTATATATAATTGTTATTGTTATTTTGGTGGAGTCCTTTCATCCCATATAGGCAGGGCCGGCTTAAGGGGGGGGCAAAACGGGCAATTGCCCGGGGCCCCATATTTTGGGGGGCCCATGAATTATTTGAGAAAAAATTTTTGTACTATTTATATAAAAAAAAATTTTCTTAACTGTATTTTTCTTATATATTATTAATTCTAATTAAATAAATAATATAATAAATTAATTAAATACGAGTCATTTAGGCTGATTTGAAAAGTGAATTTTACAAAAATTTCTAAATTTACAAGAAGATATGGTGGAAACAGGTACATGAAGATGTTGGAGCACATGCTAATAGTGATAACCATAGATCATATCACACATATCTGATTGTCAGATAAAATAGTATAAAACGGATTGATAAATAATTGTTTGTTAAACTAGAAAGTGATAAATGATAAACGTATATTAAGGAATATTAACCATAGTTGAATCTAAACAATTCTATAATTAGTTTGCGAAAAAAAAGTATACTTTTTTATATTAAAATTAAATATGAGATATATATATTTGTATAATGTATTAAGATATGTTTGAACTATGATTTCTGATATTTATAAATGATTGTATTGATTATAAATTTCAAAAAAGCGATATTCTATATAGATTTATAATTGTTATAGTAATTAAAACTAATTAGATATTTTCAAAATAATTTGTCTCAAAAGAATTAATTTACTCTATCTACTTCTCGTATTAATAAAAGGTGTATCTTCTCATAGTGTATATATTATTATAATTTTGTTAGTGTAAATAATATATATATATATATATATATATATATAAAATAGTTTTAATTTAAATAGGAATATTCCGCTTTATAGTATTTTTAATAATGATTAAACCCATTGATGAAAGGGAATGCTGCACATAAAATTTTCAACTGACTATTATTAGAAAATGAAATTATATTTATATGTATTGAAAGAGATATTATTTATAAATATATATATAATCTAAATATAATACTAAAGGCATTTTTGCAATTATCCTACACTGATATATAATATAATATTTTGAATTTTATATTTCTTCAATTATTAAGTTATCAGTTATAATTTATCACCTGTTCTCCAATAAGAATATCGCCATTGTGTGTATTTATATATGTTAGTATACTAGTAACTTACAACTGAATTTTTAGATTTACATCACCCTCATCTATTTATTTATTATAATAATAGCAGCATAATAGCAGCATAATATACTTTTAAAATTAATAGCAGCATAATATTAGAATAATAGAAGCATAATAGCAGCATAATAGACATTTAATAGCAGCATAATAGCACAATGTAAACATTTGAGGCTCTAGCATATGCTGTTATGCTGCTATTATGCTGCTCTTACTGTTTGCTGGGTTAGTTCGTTATTTTATACTTCAGTACTAAATTCGGTGTTTTTTAAATAAACAAATTCATTCATATATATATATATTATATATATTACAACATAATAATATAACATGGATGTACTGTACATACCGTATATGTCAGAGTTAGTAGTTACTGTGTATAACAGTATAATGATAGCATGCATCTAGATATCAATCGCAAGCCATAATTTTATCACACTATATATACTAAATAAACAGTGACTAATCGTGTTCACTGTAGCGAGACGTCACATGCGTCACGTTACGCATGACGTGCATTGATATCCTGTAATAGTTGTGTTTATTAAAAGTAATTTATTAAACATATAATTAACATTTCTACATATATATATATACACGGTGGTAGATGAAAATAATGTATCATGTAGTAAAGCAAAATAAAGACTAAACAATAAGTAATTCATTTAATTATTTATATTAAACATATTACAATTTAATATATATATATATATGATGATGATGATGATGATGATTTTATTTAAACACTAACTCAATTATAAAATTCTTATAGTGCGACAATAATATATAAAAGACAATAAATAAAAGTAATAATTATTCAGACAAGTGTACAACGTACCGACAATGAATATATTTGAGTTCAGATATCGTGAACAACGAGGTACTTGTTTAGTTTATATTTGAAGGTGGTCGTTGTTGTGTTAATGTTTTGAGGGATGGAAGGAATTGATTCCAAAGGAGGCTGCAGCCATGGCGCAAACAGAGTAGCGGCGCTTCCCAAGTTGTTGTCCGGTTCAGTCAGGAACGTATAGTTAGAGGATCGTAGGTGGCGTAGTGCAGTATGGAGAGAAATTAGTCTATAAAGGTGATCAGGTTGTTTAGTCAGTAGGGAGGAATATAGAATAGATATTAATTAAGTTGTCCAGTTAAGTTGTATTCGTATGTCAGTTATACTTGTAGTGTAGTCAGTTTTTTAAGTCGGTACATTATTCCAAGTGATATGTTAGTTAAGCGATCGATCGTTTATAGTATTCATTGTGATACGAAAGTAGTATAGGTGGGCAATAGTTTAGTCGAGACAGAATTAAAGTACGGGTAATAGTTAGTTAGGTGGATGTTGTTATGTAAGGAAGTATTTAGTTTATATTGAATAAATGATGAAATGTGGAAGTTTTTAATGTTGATATGTGTTTATCAAAAGTTAATTTGTTATGGATGACTCGATATTTTGATGTAGTAGAAGGAGGGATTAGAGTATGCCCTATGTACATTTATTGGAATATTGTGGTGGGAAGGGATTTAGGAGGTGAAAATGCATATCTCATTGGGGTTAAGTAGTAAATAATTATTGGTGAGATAGTTATTGATGGTATTGAGAAACGATTGAAGATGAATATTAGATGATTGGTGACAATCTGCGTGAATTTTAATTTCATCTGCATAAATATTGTATTTTAAGGAAGGAAAATATTTAATAAGTTTGCTAAGGGGGGAGTAAGTAAATACAGAAAAGTATAGGTGAAGGAGACGATCCTTGAGGTACTCCAAAGATGACTTTGCGTTTATGTGATAGTAATTTATTAATTTTAGCATTGTAGGTTATGTTATTAGAATGCAATTAGAAAACAAGAGTAATACAGTATCATCAAGTCTAATTAGTTTTAGTCTGTAGATAAGTAAGTCTAAGTTAATGGTGTCAAATGCTGAAAAGAGGTCTAAAAGTAATAGTTGTGTTGGGAGGTCATTTTTATGGGATTTCAGTAGGTCATCGAGTAGTGAGAGTATAGTCGTTTCTGTACTGTGTAGTTTTCTGAATGCGCTTTGCTGAGGATCAAGTATATTGTTGGCAGTGAGGTAGAAGATTAATTATTTGGAGATTATCTTCTCAAGTAGTTTAGTTAAAATTGGAAGTTGATATATGGGTCTGTAGTTAGAGAGTGTATTGCAGTCGATTTGGGTTTTTTTATCAAAGGGATGTTAATGGAGTGTTTTAAGTCTGAATGAATAATACCAGTTATAATGGATTCATCAATGAAACGTTGATATATTATATATTATAACTGTATTTGTTGTATATTTGATTATAAGTTAAACATTCATCTATGTTCCTGGCTGAGATGAAATGATTCAACCAACAAAAATAATATAACCTATATATAACAAAGAAACATATATATTTGAATTCAAATTTAATTCATTAAAATTTAATATTTTTGTAATTGCAAAATTGTTTAGTTTTTATAAAATCTCAATTATACAAAAGTATAAACATCCAAACATGCCAATAATATATTTTATGATTTTTAAAAACGTCCAATTTAAATTAAATTCCATTTATTCAATTTATTTACATTATACGATATATATATATAATAATAATATATTATAATTTAGCAATGACCATAGTTAACGAAGAAGCGCAATGCTTATCTAGTCGTCTACATGGTTACTTTCCTAAAGAACATTTATGATGAGAAAAGTATAGTAAAAGTAAAATTAAAATAAATATAATAAAATACAATTGTTAGATTTAAATTTAGTAAAATTTATTTACAAAATAATAAAATTATCAATACAAATTTAATTAATTAGTTTTCTATTAGAATAATACATTTATAAAAAATCAGAGATATTAAATTATTAAATTTATATCCAGACTATAGTCAACAATAATTGAAAATAATGAGGATATATTCAACCGGATATATAGGTGCGTCAGGTCCAATGCCGGAGGTATCATATTAGTTCCAAGAATACGAACACTGGCAATATTTACTTTTAACTACAAGTATATATATATATATATATATATACACGTATATATACAGGATATATCCTTTATCTCGATACTTACCATATCCACATTAACACAAAAACATCAGCCACTCCGTCATAAAAAAACACACAATATAAAATAGAGTTAACGTTATTAAATGTGTTATTATAATTGATTACTTTTTATAATAGTAATATTTTATTATAAATACAATACAATATTAAAATCTATAGAATACATTTTTTAAAAACTCCACATAATGTCATTCATCATGTAATAAATAAAATATAAGGTAAGACATATAAAATAAAATACCTAAAAAAAAACAAATTAATAATTCGACAAAACGTAAATAAATATATAGTTTAACATACAAATATAAATACAATTAAAACACAATAATAAGCCAATACGTAATAACAAATATTTTTGTAATTAATACTCTAAAAAAATTTAATTAGTATAAACATTTATTTTAAATTATTTTATAATAATTTAAAAGTTCAAATTTTCATAATTGTATATGTTGTCAAAGAATGTGTTGATGTTATTAATTTTATATTAAGTCATGAAGTAAAAAGAGTAAAATATGTTTGGTTATTTATATTATGTCAAAAAATAAAAAAAAATAAAAATAAAAAGTAATTAATTTTGTATATTAATATTTTTATAATAAGTGTAGTTATAAGTGTATATGTTTATATTTTGTCAATTATATTATATTATTTACATTATACGATATATATATATATATATCGAAATAAAGTGATGAAATGTGGTCGCATTATCAATAAGTCCGACTATATAGAAATTCGAATAATCGAAATGTCTTTTAAATAGAAATATGTACGATCTTTTGTTAATTAAGGGTTAATTAACGATGTAAAAAGTTGTGTATTCTTCAATTATATAATACTATAGTCTACGTATTCAACTAATATCTTAATTATCTGAATACAAATTGTAATATATGAAATCGTATTATACGAACAAAAACGTTATGTTTTAAAAGGGTATATGATTATAATAGTAAGTAGACCATCAATGCACTGATACCCGGTAAACCATTATAGTATCCTATAGGGAAACTATATCATATACTATAACGAAACTCTACCACACTGTGTAACATAACTCTGGTTATGATGATTATGATCATCATCAGCATAACAGTGTACTGTGGTTTCCAGACTTATGTTACACAATGTGGTAGAGTTTCGTTATATGGTTTATTAGGCACTAAAATATGGTCATTTCCATAGATGTTCTATATATGTTTCTATATATATACATTTCTATACATTTCTATAAGACCCATTCGCTCGTAATGTTTATTTTAATTTATGATTATAGTATACCATTTTTAACTATTATATATATATTATATATATATCTTATATATGGTTTATTAGGCACTGAAATAGGTTCATTTCTATATATGTTTCTATATATATACATTTCTATACATTTCTATGTAGACCCCTTCGCTCGTGATGTTTATATTAATATATGATTATAGTATTCCATATTTAACTATTATATATATATTATATATATATCTTATATATGGTTTATTAGGCACTGAAATAGGTTCATTTCTATATATGTTTCTATATATATACATTTCTATACATTTCTATGTAGACCCCTTCGCTCGTGATGTTTATATTAATATATGATTATAGTATTCCATATTTAACTATTATATATATATATATATATCGTATATATGGATTATTAGGCACTAAAATAGGGTCATTTATATATATGTATAGCCCTTCGCTCGTGATGTTTATATTAATATATGATTATAGTCAGTGATGGGCACGATCACGACTTTTCACGATCGCCGATCGTCGATCAATTTCGTCGATCATTTTCTAACGATCGTCGATCGTCGGTCTTTTTACTCGATCATTTTTTAACGATCGTGTAATTATTTTGATCGTCGATCGCGATCTCGATCATCGATCATCGATCGCGGATCTCGATCGTATTATTATATAAGCGTATGAATTCCGGGCTGCTGCATGAACCACTAATGATCCACGCAGTACTCGCGAGTACTCACCCATTCACGCCGTCATATCAATATATGTATAGGTATATATATATATATATATATATATATATATATATATATATTTATACCTATATATATATACCAATGTATATTTTTTGCTAATGTAATCGTAATATTTTATTATATAAAGTACTCAACATTAATATAAATTGTAAATAAAATTGTAGATATTGATAAATAGTGATAACAAAAATGATCAGGAAAATGCAATAGTAAATAGATATGTTTTTAATAGAGATTTAAAAGAGGTGGTGGATTGAGTGGAGCGTTTATTATGTGGTAGTTTATTCCATAGATAAGGGGCCGATATGTGCCATGCACGAATATTAGTGGTATGTAGATTAAGCTTATAGGGTAGATGTAGAAGGTAAGAAGTAGTTGAACGGAGAGAGATGATGTGAGTAGGAATAGAGATTAAGGAAGATAGATATTCAGGTAGGTTGTGGTGAAGAAAGTTATGAGTTAATAGAAGAGCTTTAAATATTATTCTAAATTTGATTGGTAGCCAATGCAATCTATGTAAATATGGGGAAATATGTATTTGGGAAAAGTGATCAATTTTTAAAATTACGTACTAACGCATTCTGTAGTATTTGTAATTTTTAAATTTGATAGCCAGGTAAGGATAAAAGGAGAATATTGCAGTAATCGAAAAGCGGTAATATGAAAGATGAGGCGAGAGTTATAGAAACACTTAGGTAGATGGAGTTACGGATTAGACGGAAAGAGTGAAGATGAAAGTTTATAGAGCGAAGAAGATTTGAGATGTGGCGATGAAAAGATAAATAACTGTTGAAATAAACACCAAGATATTTAAAATTATCAGAATATAAGATATTATGATTGTTAACCATGATAAATGGTGGGACTGTTAATGGGGGTCTGGGAGAAGGGAGGTGAAGAAATATAGTTTCTGTTTTATTGGGATTCAGTGATAGAGAGTTATTTGAAAGCCAAGTATGTATAGATTTAATACAGTTAGACATAAGATTAGGAGAAAAATTGATATCAGAAGTGCATTTTACGTTAATTTGTATATAATCAGCGTATGAGTTGACTGATATAAGGGTAAATTTAGAAAGTATATCAAACATAGGAAGTAGATAAATATTAAAAAGAATCGGTCCTAATACAGAGCCTTGGGGGACTCCGTAAGAAATATTTCTAGGAGATGATATATGCCTATTGATAAGAATAGAAGAATTATGGTCAGAAATGTATGACGTAAACCATTTAAATGCATTACTGGCGATACCAATATTAGCCAATCGTGATATGAGAAGACATGGTCAATTGTATCAAATGCTGCGCTAAGATCAAGTAGAACAAGAATTGTTCTATATGTATTATCAAGGTCACATAAGATATTTGTTGTTACCCTGGTTATTGCTGTTTCAGTAGATTTGTTCGGTACATAAGCACTTTGGAAAATACAAAGTATATTATTAGTAGGGAAGAAGATAGTTGTTTTGAAACGACTCTTTCTAAGGTTTTAGAAAGTATTGAAAGATTGGAAATAGGTTTATAATTATTAAAGGATGAGGGGTCAAGAGAAGGTTTTTTAATGATATGAGTGATAAGAGAATGTTTGAAAATGAGGGGGACAGTACCAGAAATAAGTGATTCATGGATGATATGAGCTATATTTGATATTATATAAGGAGCTATATCATTTAGTAATTTTAAAGGAATTGGATCAAGAGAAGAAGAGCTGCGAGAATTTTTTAGTAAACAAATTAGTTGATCATTCGAAGGTATACAAAAGGAAATTAATGTATTAGTTGTAGAGAACGATAGAGCTATAGGTATAGGTTTGGGTAATGACGAAATATATTGGTGATTTTATCATTGACAAATAATTTTGTAATATGACGCAACAATGACAAATAAATTAAATAATGTTGCTGCAAATTCATAGCGGTTTCATTCATATTATTATTATAATGTATAGTAATACATATATGTGTATATTCATGAATCATTTATACTAATACATATATCTATATATTTATTAATCAGTTAATAAATAAAATGGAATGACGATATAAGAACGTCAGCAATATCTAGTTTGTACTTATCTTCATTGCTTTCGATACTTTATTTTAATATATGTTACTTTATTGTTTAATACAAATAAATACTTTCAAGGTAAACTTCGTATTAATTGTATGATTGGAATGTAGGAGGTATTGGTAATTTTTATTCAATTTTGTAGGTATGTAATACCACCTACACATTTTGAATTAGGTCTAATACGTTGTAATAGATCATAATCATGTGGAGTAAGTTGGTTAATTATAGCAGTATCATTATTAGTCAATCAATTTTCATTTATAGCTATATAGTTTCATATGACTAACGTATTGAATTCGAAATGTGACGTAGTCCTAACATAATGAGCTTTGGCAAGTTAACGATTTAGAAGGTGTGATATAAGATATCATTTTATATATTTTATATATATTTAAGATTATTTATTTAGCATCAGTAGGTACCTAATATTTTAGTACCTACTAATATAGTTAGTCAGGTACTATTATTAGTAATCTTTGAATCCTACTATATGTATATCAATATTGACTCCAACTAGAGAGAAAGTTATCGTCAACAATGAACAGTTTACAATGCCAATGAATGCGAGTTGAAGATGAATTATTATCATCAATATAACAACGAAGATGCAAAGATTTTAATATAAGATGTTAGTATACAATGGTATAGGATATATATATATATAATTTTCTTATATTTTTTCAAATCGCTTTAATAATATATACAATAATATATAGTTCTAATGATATACAAAATTGAAATTTTAAAATAAGTTATTGTCATTTTATAATTTACTTATATTTTTTTATTTTGTTATTCTTGTAATGCTGTTATCAAGTTGAGTGGGAAAATACCTAGTCAAGCTTTGCTTTTGTGTTTTCCTGAGTGTTTACCCTCTATCTGATTCTAATATATATATTAGTTAAATATGGTATATTATAATCAGTTGTGGGCACTATCACGATCGTGATCTTGATCGCAATCGTCGATCGTTTGAAAATGATCGAGTATTGTAAATGATCGACGATCGTGAAAAAAATGTAAACATAATTTATATCAATTTATATCAAGAAATAACAAAATAGTGGATATAATAATAACTTTTATTTATGGAAATGTTGAAATACAATCAAATTAATAATAAATAATATTAATATAATGAATTTTCTTTCAATATAACTAAAAATTCAAAGTTAGTATCATTTAGTTTATTGCATTTCGGTTTATTTATATTGTTAGCAATACTAAACATTCTTTCCATCGGCGCGGATGATGGGAGTATAGAATTGTATTTTATGAATAACATTTTTATAATAGGATAATTATTTAGCATATCTTAGAACTTAGAACTTATAATGATCTAAAATATTAATAAAGTTATAGTCCTATATAATACGCCCACAGGGAAATTGACAGTTTGACTCATATTTGGCGTATAGACTCTATTATAGAGTAGATAATTAAACGTATTGTTTGATCTTGCATGTCTCGCGCGGTAAAATATTACGATTACATTAGCAAAAAATATACATTGGTATATATATATAGGTATAAATATATATATATATATATATATATATATATATATATACCTATACATATATTGATATAACGGCGTGAATGGGTGAGTACTCGCGAGTACTGCGTGGATCATTAGTGGTTCATGCAGCAGCCCGGAATTCATACGCTTATATAATAATACGATCGAGATCCGCGATCGATGATCGATGATCGAGATCGCGATCGACGATCAAAATAATTACACGATCGTTAAAAAATGATCGAGTAAAAAGACCGACGATCGACGATCGTTAGAAAATGATCGACGAAATTGATCGACGATCGGCGATCGTGAAAAGTCGTGATCGTGCCCATCATTGACTATAATCATATATTAATATAAACATCACGAGCGAAGGGCTATACATATATATAAATGACCCTATTTTAGTGCCTAATAATCCATATATACGATATATATATATATATAATAGTTAAATATGGAATACTATAATCATATATTAATATAAACATCACGAGCGAAGGGGTCTACATAGAAATGTATAGAAATGTATATATATATAGAAACATATATAGAAATGAACCTATTTCAGTGCCTAATAATCCATATATACGATATATATATATATATATAATAGTTAAATATGGAATACTATAATCATATATTAATATAAACATCACGAGCGAAGGGGTCTACATAGAAATGTATAGAAATGTATATATATATAGAAACATATATAGAAATGAACCTATTTCAGTGCCTAATAAACCATATATAAGATATATATATAATATATATATAATAGTTAAATATGGTATACTATAATCATATATTAATATAAACATCACGAGCGAAGGGGTCTTATAAAAATGTATAGAAATGTATATATATAGAAACATATATAGAACATATATAGAAATGAACCTATTTTAGTGCTTAATAAACCATATATAAGATATATATATAATATATATATAATAGTTAAAAATGGTATACTATAATCATAAATTAAAATAAACATTACGAGCGAATGGGTCTTATAGAAATGTATAGAAATGTATATATATAGAAACATATATAGAACATCTATGGAAATGACCATATTTTAGTGCCTAATAAACCATATAACGAAACTCTACCACATTGTGTAACATAAGTCTGGAAACCACAGTACACTGTTATGCTGATGATGATCATAATCATCATAACCAGAGTTATGTTACACAGTGTGGTAGAGTTTCGTTATAGTATATGATATAGTTTCCCTATAGGATACTATAATGGTTTACCGGGTATCAGTGCATTGATGGTCTACTTACTATTATAATCATATACCCTTTTAAAACATAACGTTTTTGTTCGTGTAATACGATTTCATATATTACAATTTGTATTCAGATAATTAAGATATTAGTTGAATACGTAGACTATAGTATTATATAATTGAAGAATACACAACTTTTTACATCGTTAATTAACCCTTAATTAACAAAAGATCGTACATATTTCTATTTAAAAGACATTTCGATTATTCGAATTTCTATATAGTCGGACTTATTGATAATGCGACCACATTTCATCACTTTATTTCGATATATATATATATATCGTATAATGTAAATAATATAATATAATTGACAAAATATAAACATATACACTTATAATTACACTTATTATAAAAATATTAATATACAAAATTAATTACTTTTTATTTTTATTTTTTTTTATTTTTTGACATAATATAAATAACCAAACATATTTTACTCTTTTTACTTCATGACTTAATATAAAATTAATAACATCAACACATTCTTTGACAACATATACAATTATGAAAATTTGAACTTTTAAATTATTATAAAATAATTTAAAATAAATGTTTATACTAATTAAATTTTTTTAGAGTATTAATTACAAAAATATTTGTTATTACGTATTGGCTTATTATTGTGTTTTAATTGTATTTATATTTGTATGTTAAACTATATATTTATTTACGTTTTGTCGAATTATTAATTTGTTTTTTTTTAGGTATTTTATTTTATATGTCTTACCTTATATTTTATTTATTACATGATGAATGACATTATGTGGAGTTTTTAAAAAATGTATTCTATAGATTTTAATATTGTATTATATTTATAATAAAATATTACTATTATAAAAAGTAATCAATTATAATAACACATTTAATAACGTTAAATCTATTTTATATTGTGTGTTTTTTTATGACGGAGTGGCTGATGTTTTTGTGTTAATGTGGATATGGTAAGTATCGAGATAAAGGATATATCCTGTATATATACGTGTATATATATATATATACTTGTAGTTAAAAGTAAATATTGCCAGTGTTCGTATTCTTGGAACTAATATGATACCTCCGGCATTGGACCTGACGCACCTATATATCCGGTTGAATATATCCTCATTATTTTCAATTATTGTTGACTATAGTCTGGATATAAATTTAATAATTTAATATCTCTGATTTTTTATAAATGTATTATTCTAATAGAAAACTAATTAATTAAATTTGTATTGATAATTTTATTATTTTGTAAATAAATTTTACTAAATTTAAATCTAACAATTGTATTTTATTATATTTATTTTAATTTTACTTTTACTATACTTTTCTCATCATAAATGTTCTTTAGGAAAGTAACCATGTAGACGACTAGATAAGCATTGCGCTTCTTCGTTAACTATGGTCATTACTAAATTATAATATATTATTATTATATATATATCGTATAATGTAAATAAATTGAATAAATGGAATTTAATTTAAATTGGACGTTTTAAAAAATCATAAAATATATTATTGGCATGTTTGGATGTTTATACTTTTGTATAATTGAGATTTTATAAAAACTAAACAATTTTGCAATTACAAAAATATTAAATTTTAATGAATTAAATTTGAATTCAAATATATATGTTTCTTTTTTATATATAGGTTATATTATTTGTGTTGGTTGAATCATTTCATCTCAGCCAGGAACATAGATGAATGTTTAACTTATAATCAAATATACAACAAATACAGTTATAATATATAATATATCAACGTTTCATTGATGAATCCATTATAACTGGTATTATTCATTCAGACTTAAAACACTCCATTAACATCCCTTTGATAAAAAAACCCAAATCGACTGCAATACACTCTCTAACTACAGACCCATATATCAACTTCCAATTTTAACTAAACTACTTGAGAAGATAATCTCCAAATAATTAATCTTCTACCTCACTGCCAACAATATACTTGATCCTCAGCAAAGCGCATTCAGAAAACTACACAGTACAGAAACGACTATACTCTCACTACTCGATGACCTACTGAAATCCCATAAAAATGACCTCCCAACACAACTACTACTTTAGACCTCTTTTCAGCACTTGACACCATTAACTTAGACTTACTTATCTACAGACTAAAACTAATTAGACTTGATGATACTGTATTACTCTTGTTTTCTAATTGCATTCTAATAACATAACCTACAATGCTAAAATTAATAAATTACTATCACCTAAACGCAAAGTCATCTTTGGAGTACCTCAAGGATCGTCTCCCTCACCTATACTTTTCTGTATTTACTTACTCCCCCCTTAGCAAACTTATTAAATATTTTCCTTCCTTAAAATACAATATTTATGCAGATGACATTAAAATTCACGCAGATTGTCACCAATCATCTAATATTCATCTTCAATCGTTTCTCAATACCATCAATAACTATCTCACCAATAATTATTTACTACTTAACCCCAATGAAATATGCATTTTCACCTCCTAAATCCCTTCCCACCACAATATTCCAATAAATGTACATAGGGCATACTCTAATCCCTCCTTCTACTACATCAAAATATCGAGTCATCCATAAAAAATTAACTTTTGATAAACACATATCAACATTAAAAACTTCCACATTTCATCATTTATTCAATATAAACTAAATACTTCCTTACATAACAACATCCACCTCACTAACTATTACCCGTACTTTAATTCTGTCTCGACTAAACTACTGCCCACCTATACTACTTTCGTATCACAATGAATACTATAAACCATCGATCGCTTAACTAACATATCACTTGGAATAATGTACCGACTAAAAAAACTGACTACACTACAAGTATAACTGACATACGAATACAACTTAACTGGACAACTTAATTAATATCCATTCTATATTCCTCCCTACTGACTAAACAACCTGATCACCTTTATAGACTAATTTCTCTCCATACTGCACTACGCCACCTACGATCCTCTAACTATACGTTCCTGACTGAACCGGACAACAACTTGGGAAGCGCCGCTACTCTGTTTGCGCCATGGCTGCAGCCTCCTTTGGAATCAATACCTTCCATCCCTCAAAACATTAACACAACAACGACCACCTTCAAATATAAACTAAACAAGTACCTCGTTGTTCACGATATATGAACTCAAATATATTCATTGTCACTACAGTGAACACGATTAGTCACTGTTTATTTAGTATATATAGTGTGATAAAATTATGGCTTGCGATTGATATCTAGATGCATGCTATCATTATACTGTTATACACAGTAACTACTAACTCTGACATATACGGTATGTACAGTACATCCATGTTATATTATTATGTTGTAATATATATAATATATATATATATGAATGAATTTGTTTATTTAAAAAACACCGAATTTAGTACTGAAGTATAAAATAACGAACTAACCCAGCAAACAGTAAGAGCAGCATAATAGCAGCATAACAGCATATGCTAGAGCCTCAAATGTTTACATTGTGCTATTATGCTGCTATTAAATGTCTATTATGCTGCTATTATGCTTCTATTATTCTAATATTATGCTGCTATTAATTTTAAAAGTATATTATGCTGCTATTATGCTGCTATTATTATAATAAATAAATAGATGAGGGTGATGTAAATCTAAAAATTCATTTGTAAGTTACTAGTATACTAACAAATATAAATACACACAATGGCGATATTCTTATTGGAGAACAGGTGATAAATTATAACTGATAACTTAATAATTGAAGAAATATAAAATTCAAAATATTATATTATATATCAGTGTAGGATAATTGCAAAAATGCCTTTAGTATTATATTTAGATTATATATATATTTATAAATAATATCTCTTTCAATACATATAAATATAATTTCATTTTCTAATAATAGTCAGTTGAAAATTTTATGTGCAGCATTCCCTTTCATCAATGGGTTTAATCATTATTAAAAATACTATAAAGCGGAATATTCCTATTTAAATTAAAACTATTTTATATATATATATATATATATTATTTACACTAACAAAATTATAATAATATATACACTATGAGAAGATACACCTTTTATTAATACGAGAAGTAGATAGAGTAAATTAATTCTTTTGAGACAAATTATTTTGAAAATATCTAATTAGTTTTAATTACTATAACAATTATAAATCTATATAGAATATCGCTTTTTTGAAATTTATAATCAATACAATCATTTATAAATATCAGAAATCATAGTTCAAACATATCTTAATACATTATACAAATATATATATCTCATATTTAATTTTAATATAAAAAAGTATACTTTTTTTTCGCAAACTAATTATAGAATTGTTTAGATTCAACTATGGTTAATATTCCTTAATATACGTTTATCATTTATCACTTTCTAGTTTAACAAACAATTATTTATCAATCCGTTTCATACTATTTTATCTGACAATCAGATATGTGTGATATGATCTATGGTTATCACTATTAGCATGTGCTCCAACATCTTCATGTACCTGTTTCCACCATATCTTCTTGTAAATTTAGAAATTTTTGTAAAATTCACTTTTCAAATCGGCCTAAATGACTCGTATTTAATTAATTTATTATATTATTTATTTAATTAGAATTAATAATATATAAGAAAAATACAGTTAAGAAAATTTTTTTTTATATAAATAGTACAACAAATTTTTCTCAAATAATTCATGGGCCCCCCAAAATATGGGGCCCCGGGCAATTGCCCGTTTTGCCCCCCCCTTAAGCCGGCCCTGCCTATATGGGATGAAAGGACTCCACCAAAATAACAATAACAATTATATATAAATCATTATAATTAGAGATATATGGATACAAATTAGCATACGTTCTCGAGAAATTATGATCATTATATATATATGTATATATATTATTATTGTATTGTTATCGTTATTTTTATATGGTGGAGTCCTTTCATCCCATCCAGGAACTTAGATGACGTTTTCACTTATAACCATGTATGGCTCTAATGTCCCTTCGAAGCCGCTCTCATGTTAAGGCATCAATGGTTTTAACGAGAGCCGATCATTTATTTATACACAATTATATAAGATCACTTCTAAATAATATTTTAAGACCCATTTTATAAAATTAATTAATGGTCCTGATGAGGGTCTAACCCATGTCCTACTGCTTGTGTGTCTGTTCTCGAGCAACTATGATCATTATATATATATAATCTATAGAGTAGATAGGACGTAATACCAGCCTATGGAGTATGTAATTATCAGTGTAAAACGTACATTGAAAACACGTGGAGAAAATAGGTAGCGAGTCCGAAAACGTCCATAAAGAAGTTGATTGAAGTTCTTAAACCAATTAAGTAACAGGTATCGTGTACCATTTACACTATACAGTGTACAATGTATACTGTATAAGTTACCATGAATACACTATACAATACTTACGTGATAAGAATACGATGATATCTGTTAGTAGTCACGGTCAGTCATAACCACTACTAATTAGTGTATGCCAGAAGTGGCAGCGAATTGTTTCGTTGTTTACTCGAGATAACCGTTGTTTGTTACGCAATGCCGCCGATGTATTACGTCATCGGTATTCTTTGACCTACTTATTACGTAATCCGTGTATCTGTGTACAAACATAGGTAATATTATTACCGCACACACCCCATTGTATGGTGTTCATATCAACTCCGTTTTTCATAATATTACACACATATACACTATTATTTAAAAATGATTGAAAATTATTAGCCTGCCTAAATATTATTAATTATAATATATTTATATTATATATATATATATATATATATAATACTTTGTGCCCTTCTTAACTATTTACCATATATTGTATAAATATGTATTTAGATAATATTCAGATTTCGTTTTTGTTTAATTGTTGTTCGTCTTAATTATTATATACTCTATGTATACAAGTGATGTAAATGATGCTCAAATCTAAAGCATGATGCAGTCTAAGTCTCAGTTACATAAAGTATCAACTCGGCTCGGGCTCGCTTGGCTAGAGTCTCGGCTCGGCTCGGGCTCATTTTTTTCCGATAATGAAAGTCTCGGCTTAGCATCAAAAAGCACGGTATTTTTTACACCACTAGATGAAATTTACATTATTATTCACTGAATCGCGAAGTTGGCGCAGATTATTTTTTTTTAAATTGATGTAAATGTGAAATATATAAAAATTAGTATTAAAATATAATTTCAAAAAAGCATCATTTCGACTCTGTAATGTTTTGTAAAAGTCACAACTCGGCTCGGGCTCGTTTGGCTAGAGTCTCGGTTAGGCTCGGGCTCGTTTGGCTAGAGTCTCGGCTCGGCCTGGGCTCGTTTTTTTCCAAAAATTAAAGTCTCGGCTCGGCATCAAAAACTAATAGTCTCGGCTCGGCATCAAAAGATCGGCATCATTTACATCCCTAATGTATACCTATGTTATGCATGTTTTATTCAAATTAAAAAATAAATAAATATATATATATATATATATAAATATATATATAGGTGTGGGAACAATAGATGAGTGTGTGTTTATTGCATATATTAAAATAAAATATCTGAATATTTACGAAAATTCGCGGAATCTACCCAAGCTAAACTCCGCGAGCGAACTATCGATCTCTAGGTGGTGTCGCCTCAGCACCGGAAGTGACGCTAATAACGCCATCTATACGTCCGATACGCGTCGCCACTTTAAATTACTCTTTATTTATAAATCAAAAATATGTATCAATAAGTTAAGTTAAAAATAAATTATGTAAAGAATAACAAATATGTATCAATAAGTCAAGTTAATAATAAATTATGTAAAGAATACAAAATATGTATCAATAAGTCAAGTGAAAAAATAAAATATGTAAAGTTATATACAAAAATCACAGAAACGAGTTGAATTCTGAATGCCGAACTATAAAAGGAATAGAATAGCTAAACAATATAAATGAAAAAAAATAAAAACTAAAACAAGCAAGATGAAGGTTTAATAAATAATACCAGTAAATAAAAATAAAATTAGATAATCAATTGTTTAATTGATATTCATATATTGATAAAAGATGTTTTTTTAATATTTTTTTTAAGTTTTTTTATATAAATTTTTGTGAATAATAATTTATTTAGATATAAATTATTCCATTATTTAGGGCCTTTAAATCATAATAATTTATGATGACGGCTTGATTTTATATAAGGTAATTTGAAATTATGAAAAGTATTTTTGTATACTTTGTTATATCTTGGAAATAATAATGATATTCTGCTTGGGCATTTATTTAAATGTACATTGTGCATGAATAAAATATTTGTATAAGTTATTAAATCTTTAAATTTTAATATATTAGAACATAAAAATATATTGTTAGTATTAGACAAAATAAAAATATTATTGAAAATTTTAAAGATATTTTTATTTATAATTCGAACAGCCTTTTTTTGTAGAGTTGAAATACAATGAAGGTATATATATATATATATATATATCATCGATATAAAGAAAGTGGATAAGCAATTGACGCACGCAATGCATGTAAAAGATATACACGTTAATGACACTTTTATCGATAAATTAACAAAATGGTATCAGTGATTTTGATTGGATATTAGTCATATTATATATGTCAAATATTAAAACAGTAGGCTTTTCGTCGAAATAGATTAAAGTGACTTCTATCTATATCAATGGATTTAAATTATAAATATCAATAAAATCAATAAAATAGCATTATATCTTCAATTTAAATACACAAAATTACGAGGAATGTTGATATTATGTATTTTAAATATATAATTTTATTTTTAGTATAGATAGTACATTAAAATTGGTATTGATTATCAATATATATATATGATAAATACATATTAGTATAAATAAAAAGTAGTGGGCCAGATAGTGGGTTTCGTCTGCAGCGCTCGTATCGGATAGTGCCATACACTACATTCAATTGCTTATCCACTTTCTTTATATCGATGGTATATTATATATCATATATATATATATATATGAATGTGTATGGGTTTATATGTGTACATGTGTATATGTGTATATGTATGTATATGTATGTGCATGTGTATGAGTATGTGTATGTGTATGTGTATATATATATTTATATATATATATATATATATATATGAAAATAATATATTGGTATGAAATTATAGTTATTTTGTTGAATCACTCATTCTTTTATTTAAATTATATTTTTCAAATGGTGTTACATCTTTTAATTCTTTTTTAGTTTTGTATAAGGTTAACAAATTGCCTATTATTTTGTATTATATATTTGTATTATTATTTTCCATTCTCGAATAATTTACCTGGTAGAACTAGATAAGCTTTGCTTTTTTTCTACCCAGTAGTTCGCTACACATTCTGAGTTATATATATATATATATATATATATATATATATATGCATATATATACATGTATTACTTTATAGAATTATAATAATGAAATTATTATTATTATTATAAAAATAATCATAGTAATAAACCGTAATAAAAATCATAATAATGATAACAATTATTAATAACTAATTTGATACCTAATTTATAATTTATAATTATCATTATATATATATATTCATAATAGAGATAAGTGGACATATACAAATACTATGACAACCTATGGGTTATATATAGGTTTATGAGGGATAATTTTTAAAAAATACTCATAATGTTATATTATTCATGGATAATTCACATTTAAATAAGTTATCTAGAATGTATTCTACTAAATGGCAATTTTCAAAATATAATATAATTCGCATATTTAATAAGTATACGATATCGGTATTTGTAACTCTATCCTAAATATAGATTGATTATAAAAACTAGCTACAATAATATATAGCTATAATTATATAGCTATAATTATATCAATAATATTATATATATCAATAATCTTCTAAAACGTCGAGTTATACATGAATACCGAGGAAAATCAGAATATCGGATTCAATTCTCTTATATGATGTTGTTATTATAAACCTATTCAATCCCAGTGACTTCTCCTCTATTATTTCTCATATATTGAGTACATTGTTATTGTTATTGTTATTTTTGTGTAGTCATTTCATCCCATCCAGAAACTTAGATGTAGTTTTAACTTATAGCCATATGGCTCTAATGTCCCTTTGAATCCATTATCGTGTTAAGGTATCCGTAGTTTTATCGAGAACTGATCATTTATTTTTACAAAATTAACAGGAACATTTCTAAATATAATTTTAAGACCTATTTTAATAGTCCGAAAGGGGTTGAACCCGCGGGGTAGGTCCCACGTCTATATATCTCGATAGTATACTATAGTATATTATAGTATAGATGTATACCTGTATGTATGAAGCCTTTGTCTGCTGAGTCATCAGACAATGTAAAAATTGTAAATAGTGTAACGGTATATATATAGCATATATGCCCTACATAATATACAATCGAGTTAACGTAATATGACAAACTATTTAAACTATTTATATCACAAATTATATGATTATTTAAATAATTATATATTGATTGATTGATATTTATTTAAGAAAATATATAGTTGAAATATATATTCGGAAGTATAAAGTCTAACTATTTTCTAACGATAATATAATTTATTGAAATAAACAAATAATAATAAGAACTTTTAAAAATGAAGATATATTAACGTATTACCCTATGAAAATACTTATAAATTAAAAATAAAATACATTATTTTTTAAATGAGAAATCGAAATATTATGTTTCTACTTTAAATATATTAAATTATTCTCAACTTTCACACTCAAATAAACATTAAATGAACATATAATATATAACAATGCACATATACACCCATTAATACACACCTCACACACTCCAACATGCGTACACTAACATCTACGTATAACCTCTACCATGTGCATATCAAATACACACACACCAACACGACCTTAACAACATACATGTCATTGTTATAACTATAGTATAACCAAAGCCCTTTGCTTTTAGAGCTTTGGTATAACAATCACCAATATCTCTACACTTATATAACTACGAAATATATATACAATAGTATATACATATATATATATATATATATATATATATATATAAATAATATCAAAATTATACAGGCACAATACTGTTTAATAATATCCAAGGTCAGATGTTCAAGACAACTGTTGGTGTGAGACAGGGATCTATACTATATTCTGTGATATTCAATTTATTTCTTGAGGAGATTATGGTTGTAATTAAAGATGAATATATATCTACAATATCAATTGGAGTCCGAAATCTAACTAATCTCAGATTCGCCGATGATATAGACTTGATAGCTGACTTTCAATCAAGCTGTCAAATAGTGATAGTCGGTATGGATTACACATTTATAAATAAAAGAACAATATAATTATCAACAGTAACAACATAAATCTTCATTCCAACATCCAATTATATGGAGAAAAGCTAGAAGAAGTAGACCCGTTTAAATATCTCGGTGCTACAATTACAAAAAATGTCTCAAGCATAATATGAAATTATGAAATTAAAGACTATGAAATTAAAATAATATTAGCAAAAGCTACATCGGCTATGGTAAATATAACTACAATATGGAATAGCAAAGATATCCGTTTCAAGCTCAAATATAAACTCTATCGCTCTCTGGTATTGTCTATTTTAACTTATGGTTGCTAATCTTATATATAATATTAGCATATAGTATACTATATGTACAATTTCAATAAAAAACTACAAATTGGTACATATATGTACCAATATTACAGTCCATCCGTCGAAGAAAACTAAAATGGTATACCAAAAATTAAACTAAAATCGTATACGCCGTAAAAAAAGAAAATGGATTGATGATATTATCATTAAATCAGACTGAGTCATCTTACTCCATTATTTGAACATCAAATAATGGAGTAAGATCACTCAGTCTGACTTAATGATGAATCCACACGACCGCAACGAATGGAGACGGCATTGTATAACAGCCAGCTCATGATTTCCCCTACGATTCGCGAGTCAAGGGATTAAAGTAAATTAAATATATCTAAATTACATAAACCTTCAACTAAAAACGTAACTATTACAAACCCCACCAAAACAATATTAATAATAAAAACTACACATCTGATATATATATATATATATATATATATATATACACTATATTGTATTATATATAGTTTATATAAACTATATAGTACTTCCTTAACCTATACAGTAATTCTCGACTACAATAATACTGTCAATTCTTCACATAAAGTATATTTTAGTGTTATAATAATTATAACACCTACTTCGCACCCTTTTTAAATATATTCAGTTCCAATTAATATTTAATAACCATTGGCGAATACAGAGTATTACATACATTATATGAACTATATAGAACATCCATATAAAGTAAATAATTTGAGAAAAGATAAAATCATTAGAAATTGATAAATAAATAAATCAATATAAATATATTTTATGAAATAAAATGATAAAATTCCAATACGACCACAATATAATTAATATTCAAAAAATCATATAATACTACTCTATAAAATATGTGATACCTAATTAAAAATGAAAATAAAATATGACTATAACATTGATATGTGAAAGTAACCGAATACGGATAGTGCCCGAATACGGACACTCTCGGTATCTCAGAAACTATAAATCCTACAAAAAGTGTTTAATGAATAAAATATTAATAATTATATAAATAGTCTAAACAAATATTTTTTAATTTGACAAAATAGTACTGATATACCTTACCTTACTAGGTCGAGCATACTCGGCAGTTTTTAACACATTGCTTCCACCTATCTCGTTCATTCATCTCAGTTGTTAGCTCATCGAGTGTACATCCGGTATCTTTCATCAGTTAATTGATGTATTTTTCGGTGGTCGTCCTAGAAATATTTATCATGTAGCGGTTGCCAAAAGAGTAAATCGCTTGTAAGTTCATTGTTACTTCTCCAGCAATGCCCTGCGAATCTTAGACATTGTTTGCGTATAGAGTTTGTTATTTTTTGTATTTTACCGTATAATTTTTTATTCGTTAGATGCTGTTTCCATGTTTTATTTAGTACAATTCGAAGCATTCGAGTATACGCTCATCCAATTTTTTCTCTAAAGTTGATTTTAAAGTCCATGTTATGGCGCCATAAACAAGTACAGATTATACGGTGGCTCTGAAGAAGTTTCTTTTTAGATTATCACACATTTTTGATTTCCAAATAGTATGCATGCTGTTCAGTGATGAGCAAGCCTTGGCTATTCTTATTTAACTCCTTTTCTGTTGATCTAATGTAGCTACCTAGATATTTTAAGTTTTCGACTTATTTTATAATATTACCTTTTTTGCTCTTAATGTTACCATCATTGCTATTCGGATTTAATCTCATTTATTCAGTCTTATCAGAATTGATCTCGAGTCCGATATCATCTGATGTTTCTTCGATTTGGTGTAGTAATGTATTTGCATCCTTCATTGTATTCGTAGTAACATATATATCGTATAATCAATGTCTGTTATATGTAAATCTGGATATCGTCTGGATCTTCTTTGAGTCAGTGTGAAACCTAACTCTGTACTGATATATATAGAAGTCTTAAGAATATAATCGAGACATACTATGAACAGGAAAGGTGCGAAGGTATCTGCTTGAAGTAATCCAGTGGTGATCCCGAAAAACGTTGTATCTCAATCAGGTGATCTAACCATAGAGCGAGTGTTCCTGTACAGCGTCATTATATCGTTGATTATCTCCGTTAGTATTGCATATTTACGTAGAATAAACTTCATCTTGTTTCGGTTTATTGAATCAAACACTTTTGAAAGTCTATGAATAGTAGTGTTATTGGTAGATTTTTCGATTTTACACATTCTAGTATCTGCGAGGGATTGTTAAAATTTGTTATGATGTTGATCTGTTTTTCCTTAAGCCATTTTGAATTTTCCGTAGTATAGGATCGATTTATTCGGTTTAAAATCATCAGGTTGAATATCTTAGCCGCAATAGAAGTTTGTGTAATTCCCCTATATTTTTTGGTTATGGATAAATTTACTTTTTTGGGGAAAGGTAGTATACATCCTTTTATCCATCTTTCAATAACTTCTTGAGTATATACTCTATTGCAGGATTCAAGTAAGAATTCTTGAAATTCGTCCGATCTCCATACTTCTGCTGGAATTTCATCTAAACCTATATCTTTTCCATTTTGCATACTTTTTGTAACTTGTCTTAGTTCGTATGCAGTCAATAATCCAGTTTTTAAATCTAGTTGTTCATTATCTAGTTATTCAATACTTTCATTGTATGTTGGGATTCGTGTTAATTTACCAAGTAAATCTTTAAAATTATCATGCCATAGCTCTATGCGTTCTTTTTCACTAGTAGCTTTAAGTTTGGCTTTATTAGATGCCTTTTTTCCAATAACTTCATTAACTGTTTTCCAGGCGAGTGCTGTTTTTTTAAAACTAATTGCGTTTTGTATTTCTTCAGTCTTTCGGTGTAACATATTCCTCTTGTTCACTTTCATACGTGTTTGTGAGTGCATTTTGAGAATCTATGAAGTTTTTGATATTTCGTTGAATTGGATAGATATTTTTAAGTTCAGATGTCTGATGAGTATTTCACGTTTATGACAGATATATAGAGTTTCCCAGGGTAGTCGCTTTTTTTAGTTTTAGTTTTAACTGAATTACATTTGCAGCAGCTTCTTTTCAGGCTTTCACAAAATTATTATATCTTTTGTTTGTAGATAAAGCTGTTATTTCAACTTCTTGGAGAGTTCAAAATCTATTTTTCACTTCTGTTACAAAGCTACTACGGATATAAGTATCGTGTTTAAGTCTGGTCCAATCATAAGGTTTATTAATACATAATTTCTTTTTATATACTCTAAGACAAAGTCGTATATCAGCTGAAATAATACGATGATCAGATGCTAATCTGATAAATGGATTGTATGATCTACAATTTTTAATGCTGTTTATCTACTTCTTATTTATTATTAGGAAATCAATGTATGACTTAAAGCCATACGTACTGATATAATTATAAATAAACTAATTTATTATTAAAAAGTAAAGCATTCTAAACATTATATATATAATTGCTATATTTTGTATCACGTATTGATTAAATTATAAGCATATATCTATAGGTCATATCAATCCATAATACGGACACTATATATATATATATATATATATATATATATATATATATATAGTCATATATAGACATATATGTTTTAATACAGAAGCCATATAACCAACCAGCGCGCAACGTGTGAACTATTCTGATTTTCATAAAAATTGCGTGCGTTATATTATTAATACCACCAATAAATCTACATATAATATTATTATTATTTAGATGCTTCACTTCTAATTATTAATTAATTAAATAATTAAATAATACAAATGTATAAATTAAAAACTAATTAAATTATATTAAATTATTCATAAAAGTAATTACAAGTAATTTAAATGTAATAACTCTGATTGTTTCATCAAAAATATATAGTATATCCTTGTGGTATATAATCTATCCGTATTATAATATGGGTACCGAATATTGACACCACTTCATCTATTAGATAAAAAGATTAAAATAATATCTATAATCATATAATATTAATATATTGTTATTTTTGAATACAAATAATGAGTCATAAAATGTTAAGACCATTTATTGTTAAAGTATCCGTATTATGTTACTTTCCCCTATAGTTTATAAACTTATTAATTTATGGATATGGTCTGCGATTACGATGTATATGTATTTATATATACTCCTAATGTGTATATATATAATATAAGTAAACGGATATTTACTAAATATTATTTAGTACGAATTTGGATCTATTTCAGAAGCCACATCACCACGTCAAGGTATCGTACACGGTGTGGATTTTAACTCACAACAAGTGAGATTTACGGGAATTTCAACCTGAAATTTATTTTTGATAATGAATTCTTAATTTGATTGAACTACAAAATTTTCAAATTATAATTTATTTCAACTATTTAAAAATTATAATACTTGACAATTTTTTGAATAAATTAATATTAACCAATATATATAATATATATATAAATATTGAAACTGTATTCATTAGCGCGGAATACTAATGTAAATATTAATAAGTAATATATTAGTTCTTTATAATTATTTAGATGACAACATTAAATTATAGATATGATCAGATAAGAAAACGCATACACATAGCATTAGTTTTCTAGAAGATTAAGATACTCGCTCCATTAATTACATTGCGGTGACTTAAATGAAATTATACAACTCAATAAACGATATATTATTCTATAGAGGAATAAGTTATTGTTAATATAAACAATAAAATGTTTTTAATGTTAAACTAACATTGCGGAAAAATAGAAAATGATACTATAAAGAGAAAATGTGTTAATACAAATATATATTATTGAACAACATTTTGCGATACTAATATATGTAAATCATGGTGCAATTGCAACTTAAGTTATAATGGTATCCGCTGCAAGAATGATATAGATGGATACGTGATCTTGCCATGCCATGACATCTATAGAAAGATACTATCTGAGACAACAGTGTGAACGCACTTACAACCCTAATTGTTCTAGGTTCTACTAGGGGACGAAATGTGATAATAAGTACAACTTCTGCAGTGATAATAAATTCTAGTATATGACATTAGTGTATATATATATGATAATTGATGGTTTAATTGATATACCCATGTATACAATGTAGCTAAGCCTAATATTGTATTATATTTGTGTATATAGGATCTATTATTATTCGTATATATATATATATAGAATAGAATATATCATGTATAATGTTGTGAATACATATGCAACTAATGTATATGTATATGATATGATATCGTAAAGTATTACTACTGACCATGTGATGAGTCACTAAGAACAAAACTGTTGACATCAACACCATTATATGTATATATATATATATATATATATATATATAGTGTCATATGTATTCACAATATTATACATGATATATTATAATTATAATATTATATATATATATAATATTTAATATAAGAGTAATCTATGTATAATATACATTGTATATTTAATCATATACTTATAATGATGGAATTGCAACAGACGATAGTTGTATTCTGTTCGGCGACTGCTGTCCTCGTGACAGGATTGTGCATGTTCGTCATGGCCTGCCGTGTTAACGATAAGAGAATGAAGGCTGACATCGAGAAGGGCGAGGAGCGAGTGCGGCTAGTGAGATTCACTCCATCCACTCTCTCTACGGAGATAACTATATAGTCGCACACTAGGAAACCGCACATCAGTAGGCCGGTTTACGTTAAAGGTATAATCATGCACAAGCTAGATTATATCAACGCCACTATATATTGTTATTATCTTTAATACTATATAATAATATATTGTATTATACATTATTAAAAATAATAATAATAATATATTTATATATATATATATATATCCTTATAAGTATGTAATTATGAAATATGTATATCTTATATGTTTAGACAATTTTTAACTTAAATATTTAAACCGAGTTTATATTTTATAAAATATATATATATTTACAAAAAAAATAATATAAATAGTATGGAATATATATATATATATATATAATATAGTGTATTAAATTATTGAATAATGAACACATGAATATATTCTATGTTTATATAAATTAATATATGTATATAAATAAAGTTTATATTATGGTTAATCTATACAGGAAGTGTATTATATTTTATACTGGTATATACGATAATCCTTATTATAATTATAATATATATATATATATATATAATATATTTATAATATATATACATCATTTACATGTAAGTATTTATACATTATATATAATGTATATACTTACATGTAATACATGTATATTATGCATAATATGTAATACTTCTTATTTTAGAATATATATATATATATATATATATATACTTCTTATTTTAGAATATATATTGTATACAATACTGTTTCAATACTATTCAATACAATAGTACATATATGTACATTAGATTATCAATAAATCTCACAATTATGTAATTAGTATATATACTAATTAAATAATTGTGAGATTTATTGATAATCTAAAGTACATGATAGTAAGTTGTTTATCACATCCACCTAAAACATGCCCACATTTAATGATATACGATAGCCTAATAGCTGGATGACATTAGTCCAACACTATTACGTAACTTAGGACATAGCTTACGAGTGGTCATCGGTAATGGCGGACGAATCACGTGATAACTCGAGTTGCAGAACTCTTACATTAAGCTTGGCGTTACGTTTAACTCAGAATCAGACTATATTCTATCAGATTTGTAATATACGATATTCCCTTCATTAAAATCATTGATAAATGCATCTGCATATTATATTAATAAAAGTATAATACTCTTATAATTTTATTTTTTGTATTTAATAAATGCTATTTATATATATAACATATGGATTTAAAATTGTGTTTATTTATATACTAAATAAATAAATAATTATAAAATGCATATTATAATGATGATATATATATATATATATATTACCTATAGGTTTGTTTAGAACTATAACTATATCCATATGACTCAGTATGACTCCTATATATCTATTAAAAAATGCTCTTTAGAGGAATTGTTGATAGATATATATGATAAAATATGTTTAAAGTATTTTATATATATATATATATATATAGAATAGAATATATCATGTATAATGTTGTGAATACATATGAAACTAATGTATATGATATGATATCGTAAAGTATTACTACTGACCATGTGATGAGTCACTAAGAACACAACTGTTGACGTCAACACCATTATATATATATAGTGTCATATGTTGCCACAACATTATACATGATATATTATAATTATAATATTATATATAATGTTTAATATAATATTAATCTATGTATAATATACATTATATATTTAATCATATACTTATAATGATGGAATTGCAACAGACGATAGTTGTATCCTGTTCGGCGACTGCTGTCCTCGTGACAGGATTGTGCATGTTCGTCATGGCCTGCCGTGTTAACGATAAGAGAATGGAGGCTGACATCGAGAAGGGCGAGGAGCGAGTGCGGCTAGTGAGGTTCACTCCATCCACTCTCTCTACGGAGATAACTATATAGTCGCACACTAGGAAACCGCACATCAGTAGGCCGGTTTACGTTAAGGGTATAATCATGCACAAGCTAGACTATATCAACGCCACTATATATTGTTATTATCTTTAATAATATATAATAATATATTGTATTATACATTATTAAAAATAATAATAATAATATATTTATATATATATATATATATATAGGTATATATATCCTTATAAGTATGTAATTATGACATATTTATATATTATATGTTTAGACAATTTGTAACTTAAATATTTAACTTAAATACCGAGTTTATATTTTATATTTACAAAAAAAAATAATATAAATAGTATGGAATATATATATATATATATATATATATATATATATATATACATATACATATATGTTAATAATCAAATATTATATGATTCATCATCACGAAATCGATCCGATCAGTTGTAAAAAAAGAAATAATAATGAATTCCCGAAACAATAAAGACAACAAAATCGCTGATCGAGAGGAGATATAGATTAATGCTAATATATAGTTTTAAACATAGTGTAATATTTCTAAATATATGTATTTTATAATATCATATTTACATGTTTGCAATATCAACTTAATTATTTAATGACTTTGATTGTAATGATTATATATATATGTGTGTGATGGATATAGCCAATAACTGTCCCTCTCTTCCAATTGGTATATTGGTATGTTACAAAAAATAGGAAAACGCGAGATCCGTTTTCCGTAAGGAAAACCACAGGTGATAAAGTGGGGCAGCGGGGTTTTAATAGATGATTTACTTTTTTGAATATGTATTCACGTGATACCAATAATCGTTAAATAGTGTCATTTTTTAGTCGATTTACGTAATCGAAAAATTTAAATTCGACGCAAATTTTTAATAACAAACTTTATCGTGAATAATTTGATGGTAAATAATTTCGTAAAAATGAGTTTCTTTAATTTAGAATACATTACGTAGATTTACGAAATCGTACTTCCGGTTTGAATATTTAAATAACAATTGTTGCATCGGAATTTATTTACCCGTATTATTGAGGTGAAATTTACTAATATGTAATATCGAGTTAATATTAATTATTTCCCATCTACGCCATGTAAACATAAATTATTAAACATAGGTGATACGATACGGTGATGTAAAAAATCAAAATCTACAATAATTATTCGATTTCAATAATTTTAACTTTATTAAATATATAATTAAAATAGAATATACTTTGATATATTGTGACTTCTTATGTTTAATATACTTCGAGCTACGGCTGAAATAGTGAAAAATACATGATTTTAGAGTAGTCTATTTGACCGATTTCCGGTAATATTTTAGTATAAATTATGGATTCATCAGATTAGGAGTACGAAAATACATGTAATAAAATGAGAAAAATCATGAAAATATGAATAATAGGGTTTCCATTTCTGTTTTAATATTTCGCCAAATGTCATCATATATATTATGGTCAAAGAAAAAAAATATAGATTTATAAAAAAATATTTTTTCTAAAATCTATTCTAAAATCTATTCACAGTTGTGGTTAGGGTGGGTTAAGTTTAAATTTGTGGAGGTTTTTTTAGCTGAATTACTTCTCGAGTGAGCCTATAAAAGTATATTGCCACGGTTGTGGTTAGGTTGGGTTAAGTTTAAATTTGTGTAGGTTTTTTTTAGCTGCATTACTTCCCGAGTGAACCTATACAAGCATATTTATTTATATTGTTATTTTCACAGTTGTGGTTAGGTTGGGTTAAGTTTTAATTTGTGGAGTTTTTTTTTAGCTGCATTACTTCTCGAGTGAGCCTATAAAATTATATTTTCACTGTTATGGTTAGGTTGGATTAAGTTTTAATTTTTGGAGTTTTTTTTTAGCTGCATTACTTCTCGAGTGAGCATATAAAAGTATATTTTCACTGTTATGGTTAGGTTGGATTAAGTTTTAATTTTTGGAGGTTTTTTTGTAGCTGAATTACTTCCCGAGTGAGCCTATACAAGTATATTTTCACTGTTGTGGTTATGTTGGGTTAAGTTTTAATTTGTGGAGGTTTTTTTTAGCTGCATTACTTCCCGAGAGAGCCTATAAAAGTAAATTTTCACTGTTGTGGTTAGGTTGGGTTAAGTTTTAATTTGTGGAGGTTTTTTTTAGATGCATTACTTCCCGAGTGAGCCTATAAAAGTATATTGTCACATTTGTGGTTAGGTTAGGTTAAGTTTTAATTTTGGTAGGTTTTTTTTAGCTGAATTACTTCCCGAGTGAACCTATAAAAGCATATTTATTTATATTGTTATTTTCACAGTTGTGGTTAGGTTGGGTTAAGTTTTAATTTTTGTAGGTTTTTTTTAGTTGAATTACTTCCCGAGTGAACCTATAAAAGCATATTTATTTATATTGTTATTTTCACAGTTGTGGTTAGGTTGGGTTAAGTTTTAATTTTGGTAGGTTTTTTTTAGCTGCATTACTTCCCGAGTGAACCTATAAAAGCATATTTAATTATATTGTTATTTTCACAGTTGTGGTTAGGTTGGGTTAAGTTTTAATTTGTGGAGGTTTTTTTTAGCTGAATTACTTCCCGAGTGAGCTTATAAAAGTATATGGCACGGTTGTGGTTAGGTTGTGTTAAGTTTTAATTTATGTAGGTTTTTTTAGATGCATTACTTCCCGAGTCAACCTATAAAAGTATATTTATTTATATTTTTATTTTCACAGTTTTGGTTACGTTGGGTTAAGTTTTAATTTTTGTAGGTATTTTTTAGCTGCATTACTACCTGAGTTTGACTATACAAGAAGCTTTTCACGGTTGTGGTTAGGTTGGGTTAAATTTTAATTTTGGTAGGTTTTTTTAGCTGCATTACTTCCCGAGTGAGCCTATAAAAGTATATTTTCAATGTTGTGGTTAGGTTGGGTTAAGTTTTAATTTTGGTAGGTTTTTTTAGCTGCATTACTTCCCGAGTGAGCCTATAAAAGATTATTTTCAATGTTGTGGTTAGGTTGGGTTAAGTTTTAATTTTGGTAGATTTTTTTTAGCTGCATTACTTCCTGAGTGAACCTATAAAAGCATATTTATTTATATTGTTATTTTCACAGTTGTGGTTAGGTTGGGTTAAGTTTAAATTTGTGGAGGTTTTTTTTAGCTGCATTACTTCCCGAGTGAGCTTATAAAAGTATATGGCACGGTTGTGGTTAGGTTGTGTTAAGTTTTAATTTGTGTAGGTTTTTTTAGATGCATTACTTCCCGAGTGAACCTATAAAAGTATATTTATTTATATTTTTATTTTCACAGTTTTGGTTACGTTGGGTTAAGTTTTAATTTTTGTAGGTATTTTTTAGATGCATTACTACCTGAGTTTGACTATAAAAGTATACTTTCACTGTTGTGGTTAGATTGGATTAAGTTTTAATATTGGTGGTTTTTTTAGATGCATTACTTCCCGAGTGATCCCTATAAAATCATATTTATTTATATTGTTATTTTCACAGTTATGGTTAGGTTAGGTTAATTTTTAATTTTGGTAGGTTTTTTTTAGCTGCATTACTTCCCGAGTGAACCTATAAAAGCATATTTAATTATATTGTTATTTTCACAGTTGTGGTTAGGTTGGGTTAAGTTTTAATTTGTGGAGGTTTTTTTTAGCTGAATTACTTCCCGAGTGAGCTTATAAAAGTATATGGCACGGTTGTGGTTAGGTTGTGTTAAGTTTTAATTTATGTAGGTTTTTTTAGATGCATTACTTCCCGAGTCAACCTATAAAAGTATATTTATTTATATTTTTATTTTCACAGTTTTGGTTACGTTGGGTTAAGTTTTAATTTTTGTAGGTATTTTTTAGCTGCATTACTACCTGAGTTTGACTATACAAGAAGCTTTTCACGGTTGTGGTTAGGTTGGGTTAAATTTTAATTTTGGTAGGTTTTTTTAGCTGCATTACTTCCCGAGTGAGCCTATAAAAGTATATTTTCAATGTTGTGGTTAGGTTGGGTTAAGTTTTAATTTTGGTAGGTTTTTTTAGCTGCATTACTTCCCGAGTGAGCCTATAAAAGATTATTTTCAATGTTGTGGTTAGGTTGGGTTAAGTTTTAATTTTGGTAGATTTTTGTTAGCTGCATTACTTCCTGAGTGAACCTATAAAAGCATATTTATTTATATTGTTATTTTCACAGTTGTGGTTAGGTTGGGTTAAGTTTAAATTTGTGGAGGTTTTTTTTAGCTGCATTACTACCTGAGTTTGACTATAAAAGTATACTTTCACTGTTGTGGTTAGATTGGATTAAGTTTTAATATTGGTGGTTTTTTTAGATGCATTACTTCCCGAGTGATCCCTATAAAATCATATTTATTTATATTGTTATTTTCACAGTTATGGTTAGGTTGGGTTAAGTTTTAATTTTGGTAGGTTTTTTTTAGCTGCATTACTTCCCGAGTGAACCTATAAAAGCATATTTATTTATATTGTTATTTTCACAGTTGTGGTTAGGTTGGGTTAAGTTTTAATATTGGTAGGTTATTTTTAGTTGCATTACTTCCCGAGTGAGCCTATAAAAGTATATTTATTTATATTTTTATTTTCACAGTTTTGGTTAGGTTGGGTTAAGTTTTAATTTTTGGAGGTTTTTTTAGCTGCATTACTTCCCGAGTGAGCCTATAAAAGTATATTGTCACGGTTGTGGTTAGGTTGGGTTAAGTTTTAATTTACCTATATAAACATATTAATAAAAATTCCCAAGTACATTACATCAACAAGTGAACGTTACGCGCGATCACGGGCGAAGCCGGGCCCCGACCGCCTAGTATATATATATATATATATGTGTTGCTGAATATCAAATAATTGTAATTATACTTTAAACGTATGTATTGAGATGCTAAATAACATATACACTAAATGTGTGATGTGTATGTTATGTGTGTGTGCAGTCAAGCGTGTACATTCACATAAACTGTATCTATTCGCAGGCTGATGACTCATCACTAAGCTCCGTGCATGATCAACCTTCAAGGACATGTCACATAGTGAAGATGCCGGCCGCCAGGGAGGCAAGCAAACATAGCGTAAGTGATGCGCAATGCATTCACCCCGATACACTCTGAGGAGGAGAACCTCACTGACCGCGGCCAGTTTCTCATTTCATCATTATTATAGTGGACATCTGTATACAGTATACAGCAAGTATATCTATACCGGACACATAATAACAGAGTTTTTTTTAAACTATAGTAATATATATATATATATATATATATAGGCTAATAAGCATACTAAACACAGCCGATTCTAAATTGAAATTATATAATAATGAAATTAATAGAAAATACGTATATATTATCTACATCTATATTAGATTATAAATAAAAATGAATGTATTTAATATTTAATTTATTTGTTATTCTAAATATCAACAAAGAAAATGTTATATTTTTAAAATGTAATTTGTTGTTATTTATATTCTGTTATTATACAAATCAATGTATGTTATAATAAATATATATTAATGTTCTTATAAATCAGCCTATATCCTACATATATAGGATACACTCTAACTTATATAAGAAATTATATACACTGTATTGGATTAAACTTATCGTTTTATATAAATTATTTTATATATATATAATATATATGAAACCCACAATTACCTATAGTTAATTGTGCTATAGCACAAGTGATATTAACATAACGCGCCGCACAGTGTGTATCTCACTCACAAACATAACACTCCATAGGACATACGTAGGACATAGCTAGCGATGCTACAAGCACTCCTTAGGACACAAGTAGGACATAGCTAGCGATGCTACAAACACTCCATAGGACATACGTAGGACATAGCTAGCGATGCTACAAGCAGTTGTACATATTTGTTAACTAACGATTATACCCCGCGAGAAATTCTGACACGCCCCCTTTAGATTGTAAAACCGGGCATACTTGTCATACAGGATATGCATACCTCTGATACAAGCGTCCATTGATATACATAGTTCCGATAATAATATACGACTCGAAATAATACTTTCTAAAACCTCCGATTCTAAATATTAAATATAAATGTGAAAAATAAATGTCTGTTTGTTTATAGAAGTGATTTACAAATAGATTATTTTTTAATTTAATTTAGAATTTGTTTAAATTTATTATATTATAAAGATCATAATAGTTTAATGTCATGTATATATACATACACGGGGTATAGTGGGGTCTCAAAACGGAGTAATGTGTATATGACCACTGTCGCTCTTTAAACATAGTCACTACACACCATTTATGGTCCTCAAACTATTTTGCTTTGGCTCCTCGCGCCACACCCTGGTAACCACTTCGGCAAGTGGGCTAAACTTGCAAGAGGGGACTATGGAAGGAGATTTGCGTCATATAGTCTAAAAGGCTACAGAAAGAATCAACATGAGAATACAAACACAAAACTTCATACCGGATCGGTAGTGGACCGGACTAACAATGACCGCACTGTCCATCGGTGCTAACCAGGATGGTAGTGTAAAACTAGCTAGTGGAAAAGCAAAATAATTAAAAAACAAGATAAAACTACCAGATACAATAACAACTATAGGAAAGTGGAATGTGCGTACATTAAGAAGATGTGGCAAAATTCATGAACTCACCAATGAACTTGATCGTTATCAATGGGACATAGTAGGTCTATCCGAAACAAAAATGACTGGATCATGAGAATTAACAACTGATGCTAGACATAATCTATTATATAGTGGACAAGACAAGCATTTTGAAGGTGTTGGATTCATAGTCAGAAAGGAACTAACAAAATCTGTGATTAATTACTCTATAATTTCAAGCAGAATTATCTCTATCCGTATAATAGCTAGTCCAATAAATATGACAATAATCTATATATATATATGCACCACCAACAAATCACTCAGATGAATAAATAAAAGAAGTTTATGAAACTATAGAAAAACCATCTCTGACTCACCGAAGAAAGACTTTTTGATAGTACAAGGTGATTGGAATGCCAAAGTTGGAAAAGACACAACATGGAATAGATGTGTTGGACGATTTGGAATTGGAAATATAAACGAACGAGGGCAAATATTACTTGAATTCGCTGAACGACATAAATTAGTTATAGCTAATACTTTACATCCGCATGAGAATTCAATAATAACAACATGGCACTCACCCAATGGACTAGTTCATAATCAAATATATTACATATTAACACCTCGAAGATTCAAGTCAAGTATCATACGAAGCTCAACAATAACACCAAGTGCAGATATCAATAATGATCATGATCTCATAATGTGCAATCTAAAGCTAAAATTACGATCAAATAAACCACACAAAAATAAACGAATTCGCTACAATGTAAATAAATTAAAGGACCCAAGAATATGCAAAATATACTCAGAACTTTTAGATGTACAATTTAATGAACTAGAAAAGACTGTAACTCGACTGAAATCTACACAAAATTTGAAAAAATGATAACAAGCTCTGCTTCAGAAATAATTGGAAAATATCGTAGTAAAAAACAGCCATGGATGACAGATGACATACACGACCTTTGCGACGAAAGAAGAATATTGAAGTCTGAAAAGAAGCAACAGTCTGACCTAGAAAATGTTTACAGAGAAATAAATTCAACGATTCGCAAAAAGATGTAAAAAGTAAAAGATGATTAGATATAATTTTAGTGCAAATCTATAAATGATAATCCATGTCACATGGAAGACACAATAAGTGGGAAAGGGACTTCCTGTTTACATATTTATTAACAACAACTAATTTTATTTATCATTTTAATCTACGATTATTTAGACAAAGATAAGTCATCATTTATTTATTTTTAGATAATAATTTTTATTAATATTACATAAATCTTATTTACTAATTTGTTAATATTATTATACTATATAACTACATTTACATACAGTTTATGCATTTGTATTTTGTATTTTTGTATTATTATTGAAATAAGCCATAAAAAAGCCATAAAATATTTATTGATATTTCCAAGAATTTGTAAAATTATCACTTGGTAAATATAAATATATACATACACATCAATATGTCTAATACATGCATCCAATGTAACTCTATAATTACATGTACAAACTTTGTCACTTGTTCATGTAACTCAGCTATACATTCTAAATGCCTCAATGCAAATAATAGCTTGCCTTACAACTAGATAACAAGCAGTGCAGTACATAAACATGTTGTGAGTGTATTGAAATCTCCTTCATTTAAATTTTCGTGCAAAATTTTCCTCAAAAAACCCTCCCTCATTCCTTCACCCACTATCCCTCCTTTTTCCACTACCATGACTGACCTACTCTATACTCTTCCCTTCCTCATTAAAGATATATCTACCCGCCTTGACCAACAGGACATATCTCTAAGAAATATATCTTCACAATTACAACATAATAAATTAAACCACACATATGCAACTATCATTCCTCCAACTGCCACTTCCTCAATCCCCCTTCCTCCCCCTCCCACACCACCTACTCCCATACCTAGTCTCCTTAAATTACCTATTACCCATATGCATTACCAACCAGCCTCTAATCCACTTATTCATAGACCGAATATTAATCAAACTACCCATATAAATTATACTCAACCTATACCTCCACCCCTCCCTCCTAGTTACAATTCTATTGTTATTGAACACCTAAATAGTAAACAAATGACAACATTGTTCTTAACTGATCTACTCTCACATCTGAACCTCCCATCCAATGCAATATCCACCTATAAATTTATCAATAATATAGTTATAATATTCTTTAATTCCGACAACTTCTACTACACATTTACATCAAAAATACAGAATATTAAGAAACAACCCCACTTTATAAACTTATATTTTCGTAAACAACGTAGTCTACTTGAAAGAGAACGAGGTAAATTATTATACCACGCTACTAAGGCAAATCTGGCTCCATCCAATTCTAAATTTACTTACAATAATTCCAATGAAACATATGAATTAAGAAATATAGTCAACTCGAAGGTCGACTGGGAATCTAGTCCCATAAACATAACTCCCCAGACCTATAAAACTTGGGAAAATTCCTATGAATCATACATTAAATCTAATTCGTATAAACCTCATGATACTAGCTTATCTACACCGCCAACATGACTTCACCCTCTCCGAATCCAACCCAACACCAGTGTCTCTCCTACCATCCAAACATCAGTGTCCCCATCTTCCTCAGAACGCCATAACTGCCTAATTAAATCTACATTATTAAACACCTGCTCCATCCGTAACAAGATCCCACCTATTCTAGAACTAGATCACAATAACATATCAACACATTCCCTTCCAATACACTCATCCAACTCTACGACATATTCCACCTATAAACTCTTAAAGACTTCATCCCATAAATCCATATTAAAAGCTGCTACATTAAACATATAATCTATAAGAAACAAAGTAGAAACTACTATTGATCATACCACGACCTCGAATTAGACATATTATGTCTCACTGAAACCTGGCTGACTGACAATGACACACCCATATACCCAGACTAAATACTAAATCTCTCAGTCTAATTCATCTTCCTCGACCTGGTCCCCATTATGGGGGAGGCACCGGTGTTCTATACAAAAAAAACTATTAAGCTAGTTAACAGTACAGATCTATCACTTGAATACTCTGAGTCATTCAAATGCACCTTCCAGCCCGTGAATTCACTACCCTTCACACACATAACCATATATAGTCCTCCAAAAAACCCAATTCCATGCTTTCTAGCAGAAATTGATAATCTATTATCCTCTCTATCTAGTCGCACCATACTTCTAGGTGACTTTAATATACCAATTTATCTACCTCCACCTATGCAAAACTCTTAAACCAAACAATTAATTCCCACAACTGTGTTCAACATATTACCTCACCTACTCATTATTCTGGCAACATACTAGACCTCATCATATCCCATAATACTTCCAACATTATATCGAATACATCCGTTCAAAATTTAATCACAGATCATCACATTGTTACATTCTTTCTTCAGGCACCTAAATCTAAACGACAATCGAAAATCATTACATTCAGGAAAATTCAGAATATTGACCTGCCTGCCTTTAAAAAAGACTTCCTCTCTGATAACTCAATTATACTTGATCCAATAAATATATCCTCCATCGACTTAAGCCTAATTAATACATTCAACATCCTAGCTCCCATTAAAATTAAATCAATAACCCAACGTAACAATATTAAATGGTTTAATCCCACGCTAAATTTGATTAAACGTGAGCTTAGAGCCGCCGAAAAGACATGGAGAAAGTCAAAAACTCAAGAACACCTTAACTCTTTTAAACAAATATTATATACTTATAGACGCATGATAAAGAAGGCTAAACATGATTACTATACTGATACCATAATATACGCTGGAAATAATTGCAAGAAACTCTTAAAATTTCAAATTACCTGCTTGGGCGTATAACTCCTCGCATACTTCCTGACTGTATCCCATCTATCAATGCAACCAACTTTGATAATTACTTCAATAACAAGATATATAGAATCATTAACTGCCTACCCAAACCCATACTACCACCACTAATATTACCAACATATTCACTTAACTCATTCTATACCCCTTCTACGGCCTGCATTGATAAACTTCTATTAGCCGTCAAATCATCATGCATCATTTTAGATCCTATCCCTACACTATTATTACATAAACTTTCCTCCTTTCTCTCCCCATTCTATAAATGTATAATTGAGAATTCCCTTTTAACGGGTGTTGGTACACCCTACATGAAATTGGCACACATTACTCCCATAATAAAAAATTCCTCCAGAGATAAATCAGATCTTTCAAACTACCGTCCAATATCAAACCTCTCCTTTATATCTAAAACACTTGAAAGAGTTATAGCAGCACAATTAAATAACTACCTTATCAACAACAATATACCAAATAAATTCCAAAGTGCCTATACTAAAAACAAAAATACGGAAACTGCACTAACCCATATACTAAATAACATCCTACTTTATCCCACTAAATACTGCTCCATCATTGTTCTTTTGGACCTTACAGCTGCATTCGATACTATAGATCACAATATTATGATCCGTCGACTGCAATGCATTGGTTTGTCCAGTACAGCATTATAATGGTTCATCTCCTACCTCGATAGCCATTCTTACTCAATTAGAATTGAATCACACTTAACTAAACCACGACTAATATCAAACGGAGTTCCACAAGGATCCGTTCTCGCCCCCATCCTTTTTAATATATATTTATCTCCCTTACTAGATATTTTTGATAAATACCCAGACATCAACTTCCATGTATATGCTGACGACATACAAATTTACTGCAACTTACCGAACCCCTCCTTAAACGTATCCACACTAAATAAATGCCTAGAAGAGATAAGATACTGGCTAGCAGCAAACTCATTAGCACTAAATAGTGAAAAAACTACTGCAATACTGATCAATACATCGCATACCCTATCCTATATACCACCCATCCACATCAATAACCACAACATAAAAATCTCTCCTTACGCTAAAAATCTCGGAATAATAATGGACAACAAACTAACATTCTCCCAACATACTACTGAAATATCCAAATCTATGAACCGCACACTACATACAATACGACTATTAAGACCCTCAATAACGACAGAACTTGCTAAAACTCTCATAACAGCCCTAATACTTCCCCGCCTCGACTATTGTAATTTCATTCTACATAAATCTAATAAAAACACAATAATACCACTCAATATACTACTTTATTCAGCTGCACGTACTATATATAGAATTCCAAAATACTCTAGAACCCACATTACCCCCTACCTAAAATCACTTCACTGGCTCCCTATCACACAACGTATACAATATAAAATATTACTTATGATTCACCATGCCACATATTATAATAACCCCGACTACCTGACCGACTTACTAAATGAACATAATCCCTCCAAACCACAACGTACCATATACAAATACAAATTATTCATCCAAAACTCCCGCAACCTAACAAGAAAACAAGAAACTGCTTTTTCATTAGCTGCCCCTAAACTATGGAATAGCCTACCATATGACATAAGATCAATATCTTCGACCCCCATCTTTAAAAGTAGGTTAAAAACCCATCTTTTTAACATGGCATATACAAATTAATTTTTGAAAACACCGCCGAAAACTCTACTAAGAAGTTGAATGGCAGTGTCTAAACCATTAGGTTACAAGGTTGCAAGGTTAAGTGGGCTTATGAAACACTTAACACGCTTATAAAGACATCACATATAAGCACTTCAATAATTGAAGATAGCAGGGGTGTGCCACTATCTGAAGATAGCATGTTTCTAAAGCGTTGGACGGAATACTGTAATGATCTTTACAATCGCCAGATTAACCCAGACATTAGTGTTTTAAACAGTAACGCAAACTTTAACACATATACTGAGGAAGAATTTCCTATACTCGAGTCTGCAGTTATAGAAATGATTAAAACACTGAAGGAAGGTAAATAACCTGGGATTGATAATATACCAAGTGAACTAGTCAAAAATGGAAGCAATGCTGTGGTAATAATACTTACAACTCTATGTCAGAAATCAAGGTCGAGTAAAATATGGCCATCTCAGTGGACCAAGTCACTGATATACCAATACCAAAGAAAGGTGATCTCAAGAAATTCAAAAACTACAGAACACTAAGTTTAATCTGCCATTCTTTCAAAACACTACTATATAATCCTTAAACGACTAAACCCCCATATAGAAGAAATATTATCGGAGGAACAAGCCCGATTCCGAAAAGGAAGGAGCACAATAGAACAAGTGTTTAACTGCAGAAATATTATTGAAAAACATATAGACAGCCAAAAAACATATTCTACAATTTCATAGATTTTAAAAAGACATTTTACCGAGTATACCATGACGTATACCATAGACAGCATTATATAAGTTTGGAATGCAGAATGATATAATCATGATGATCAAATCATATATAAACTCTACTAGCGCAGTGATACTAAATAATTCTGAAGGTGAATTCTTTAAAACTTCAGTTGGTGTACGTCAAGGATGTATGTTTTCACCAACATTATTCAACTTATTCCTTGAAGAAATTATGAATGAAACTCAGAGCAACTACTCTTCATCTATTTCAGTAGGTGGAAGACCACTTTGGAATCTAAAGTTCGTTGTAGACATCGACTTGCTTGCTGGAACCAACTATGAACTACAATAACTCACAGATCAATTATCAAGAAGTTCAACCAGGTATAGAATAGTAATAAGAAATATATAAAGTGATGGTAAACTCTAACGATAATTCTATACATACAAATATCACCCTCTATGGAGAAAACTTGAAGTTGACAAGTTTTGCTATCTGGGTTCAACCCTTACAAGAGATGTGAAGCGGACATCAGAATCAGATTAGCTCTTGCTACATCTGGATGGTACGGTTATATACTATATGGAACAGCAAACAAATAAATTTAAAATTAAAACATAACCTCTATTGTTCTCTCGTATTATTGATCCTTACTTATAGATGCGAGACATGGACGATAAATGCAAAAGAAAATTCAAGCATTTGAAAATAAATCGCATAGAAAATTACTCGGTATTACATATAAAGAGAGAAAAATAAACGTGTTTGTCCATAACATAATTATTGAAATAATTGATAACTGGAGATTATTTCAGGTTTGTTATAGTAGTCAGTTGTGTGTCGGTAATTGGTATCAGTATCTATTGTATCGGTTGAAATTTGCGTATCTATAATATAAACAATATCATTTCGTTATGCCAGTAAGTTGGGTTTGCGTAAGCAAAGTTATGTTCGTATGTGTGGTTCAAGTATAGTTTTAAATTTGTACTTATTCAGTAGAGTGATTAAAAGATCGTTAACATAATTATGCCTGTGAATAATGTTATTATAATTAAATCTACAGGTCTGCATAATATGATTTAGGCAGTCATATTTATAATTACACCCTCGCCTTAAACAGTTTGTATTTAAAATTGGAAATATACGTTTACATCTGCAATGTGTATACAGTAGACCGTGCTTAAGCTTGACCATATATACAAAATCACGATCAGAAAACATCTTTATAGGAGAAGTTATCAAATTATTGATAAAAGGACTATGCGTGCCTGATTCTAAACCCTTACCATCGACAGAATTAAATAAATATATTGAATGCTATTTATTTATGGAAATGTTATCAATAAACGTGTATTCATCATATAATCGAGGTGTAGACCATTTTAGAATAACGCTATCGGGAAGAGTTTGAATAATAGTGTCATCATTCCTTCTAATGGATGACATTCTTTTTAGCCGCAGCACCGGTATTGCCAGAAAAAGACGAGTGATAGCTATCCTACCGATACTACTAGGTGCGTAGAATACACCGAGTGAAGTATCTGAAGGTAGTCGAAGCGAACGTCTGACGAACGACCAAATACTTTTTTCCATCGTTTTTAATGTATACGTTAGAAAAAATCAAGGTATGAAGCATACTTGGAATTAGATGATTTTTAAGATTAATCAATTTGTGTTGGGGTTTTAGAGTAGATTTAGATATTGACAAAAGTTTCGATGTAAGGTCATCATTAATTGAATGATTTTTATTATCCAAAGCGTCTAAGTTTATGCCAATATATCTATGTGTCTTCTATATTTAACGCTTTAATTGTAGAATTATCAATAGATATAAACTATATGGTTTACATATCCATTGTTTTTTCTTTGGGTTAATAATTATATTCAATGTAGCGAATTTTGATTTGTTAACGTTTAACCCACATTGAGTTAGTCTAAATAAAACATGATCAACTTGATCTTGCATCATTACATCATCTTTCGCAAATAAAACCAGATCATCTGCAAATGCCATATGGCTTATTGTACTATTTACTTGTAAATTAATACTACCTGGCATATTATCAGTTACATAATCTATAATGGAGTTAAAAAGAGCGGGAGACATTGGGTCACCTTGTTTTACTCCACTATTGACTGGTATAAAAGGTGATACTCAGTTTTTATATTATAATTGAGTTGAACAATCAGAATAAGTATGTATGATATAATTGATATACATTTTAGGAGTCCCTACTCTTTAGGCTAATGCAACAATTGAGTTGTGAGATACTGTATCAAAAGCTTTAGAAACACCCAACCAACACATCTTTAATGGGCGTAATGCATTTTATGCTGATATATAATAGATTTAAGCAAAAAGATATTCTCAGCAATACCATCACGCGAACAAAAGCTTTTGGCCGTGGATTAAGACTAATTGTGTTTTCAATTCTTCTTTCCATCATTTTATGGAATAGTCTACAGAATATCAATGACATAGTTATTGGACGATACTGGAAAGGCTCAGTACTGTGCTTAATTTTAGGGATTAAAGAGGCCTAATTTAAATGCGGAAGGTGCAGTAGCTGATATGAGATAAATATTAAAGCGAACTGTTATATTATTTAGACCAATTTTAGTTAAATCACATTTTTAAGACCATATATTCCCGGGGCGCCGTCGTGTAATGTGCCGTAACATGACTTTACTTTATTTATCGTAATTGGATGTATATATACATTACTATTATTAAAAAATGAGTGGTTGAATGGAATAGATGGCTTACTTATTAACTCACCCCAATATTTAAATTGTAAATCAATTGGCATTTCATTAATTTCTTTTGTAATATATTCACTGTCGAAAATAGATTTAGCAAGCCTGGATCTATTTTTAGAATACATTTGTTGCGTTTTAGCAAATAATAATCACCTTTTTTACGCTTAACATTTCTATTTTATTGCACGCCTATATTATCATTACGTTGTGTATTGTTAGAAATAATATTGTTAAGTAATATTTTTGGTTTTTTTTAGATTGAACTATATATGAATTAATTAATTTGTCATAATCTAGGTATACTACCCGACACACAATTAGTACTGCACAGGACTCCTGCAGGAGTCCTTATTTATAACAATCGGCCGATTAACATGTTAATAGGCCGGCCTATCTATTATACATGTAAGCAGGGACAAATAAGGACTAAAAAACGAATTTTCTGTATCCTGCTAAGGATAAATAAGGACTAAAAAACGAATTTTCTGCATGTTGCTAAGGACAAATAAGGACTAAAAAACGGAAATTCTGCATCCTGCTAAGGACAAATAAGGATAAAATAACGGACATTCTAAATACTGGTAAGGACAAATAAGGACAAAATAACGGACATTCTGAATACTGGTAAGGACAAATAAGGACAAAATAACGGACTTTCTGAATCCTGCTAAGGATAAATAAGGACTGAATAACGAACTTTCTTAATCCTGCTAAGGATAAATTAGGACAAAATAAAGGATTTTTTAATCCTGGTATAGACAAATAACCCAAGCAACCAAAATGGTTATAAACTACATCATAAAGTGTTACAAAATGCATATTTTGTAACCATCGTTACAAATTGCATATTTTGTAACATTTTAAGATTTAAAACTAAACTTTATTACCAAATACCTGAATTGTACATGTACCATGTAACTGTTACTAAAACTTAACAAAAATCTGTTTGCACAAATGGATTAAAATAACTAATTCTGTACATGTAAATTTTGCGTTTATGGTTACTTGGAAAGGGTCATATATAGTATTTTCTATTCCTATATATAATAACCCAGAATTCAACTTACATCAAAAACTTAAGTTCAACATTTAAGTTCAACTTAAGTCAATGGTAATTAATTAACTTAAGTTCAACTTAAGTTCTAAACTAAATTCTAAATTCAATAATAATAACATTTTAATATGTACACTTTAATCAATATTCAATTGCTATATATTCAATATTGAGCAATTAGTTCAACATGATTTACAATTATATTATCAATATAATTACGATTAAAATTGTAGTTCAATGTGTCAATTTAATGAGATTATGATAATTTAGAAAAATACATAGGATTACTTAAATAATTTTATTTTTAGAATAATATTTTATTTATTAAAAGCAGTATATTAACTTAAATATAAAAGTAAAATAATAATTAATAATTAATTTGCATAAATAAAAATTAAATCAATATATTAAAATAATTAAAAGGTATAATATGTTTTTCTTTCTATATTAAAACAAGTATATATATACTTATTAATAATTAATAAACAGATAAATAAACAGTAAAATAGTATACTACTGAGCAGGGTATATAAAGGACACAACAAATAAAGTTCTGCATTATATTTATAGCTATACAAATGTTACTGTAATGTTACTATAGATGTCCTGCTCAGTAACATATTATACTACTGAGCATGGTATATAAAGGACACACAAAGTAAAGTTCTGCATTCTATTTATAGATATACAAATGTTACTGTGATGTTACTGTAGATGTCCTGCTTAGTAACATATTATACTACTGAGCAGGGTATATAAAGGAAATAAAAAGTAAAGTTCTGCATAGTTATTTGGTTTACATTTTTAACATTACTGTAGGCACCCTTTACAGTAGTATCACAGAACATGTATACTGTTCAGTGTGTTATAAGGATAAATAAGTATATTAAAACGGAATGTATGCATGCAATTGTTTGTAGGGTAGATTTTGAATATTGTCGAAATTAAAATTCTGTATATTTAATTGTAAACTATGATACATATTACCTATTACTTATATATATTGTTCCTCTTTCTTTAGTTATCAAGAATTTCTCTAATATTCATTATGTAATATATGCAGATGACATACAATTATACTGTAAAGTAAATAAACAAAGTAATACAGAGTTAAATGATTGTATTGAACAAGTTAGGAGATGGCTCATTTTTAATAATTTATTCCCTAATTCATCCAAAACTAAACTTATTAATATCACAACTAAATCATGTATTTTCCCTACTGTACTATTTGACTCTACTATTATAGAACCTAGTGAGTATGTTACATCACTTGGAGTTACATTAGATTCTAAACTTTCATTCTCACGATTCATCTCATCTATTTGTAAATCTGCAAATTACAACATATATAATATTCGTAAAATAAGGAAATACCTAACTGTAACTTCTACAATGATGTTAGTGCAATAACTAGTTATATCTAGATTACGTTATTGTAATAGCATTACTATTCATTCAAATAAGAATATTTATGACAGAGTAGATAGGGTAATAAAATCTTCAATTAGATTAATATATAATCTAAAAAGGAATGACCATATTATTGTTAAGAATATTTTAAATGGCCCAAAATGGTTTAACCATGATAAGATGACTAAATTTAAGTTACTCTGCATAATGCATAAAACATTATTATTCGGTACCCCAAACTACCTCAAAAATATATTTATTAGGGAAGTAAAGATGATTCCGCGTAAGCAATATGATGAAATGTACAAGGTTCCTTCGATAAAATTTAAAAGATTAATGAAAAGATCAATAAGCTGGAGTGCCCCTACGCTGTGGAATGACTTACCACGAAACATACGAAACCTGAGAAATCATTCAACATTCAAGATTAATCTAAAAAATTATTTAATTAAATTATAATTATAAACATATATATATATATATTAATATATATATATATATTTATTTTAGTTATTTTTCGTTTCTGTTATTTTCTTTTCGTTTACACTTATGAGATTGAAAAATGTACAAGTGTATAAATAAATAAATTACTTACTTACTTATTATAGGTAATATGTATTTGCTAGGGTGTAAATCTAAGATATATTGCAAAATATTTGTTTTATTAATTAAATCAATATTGTTTTGTGATCTAGGACCTGTAGATAAATCATAACAATAGCTATTCGATACTTAATATATATGCATTAGTATAAATGATTCATTAATATATACATATATGTATTACTATAAATTATAATAATAATATCAATAATGAAACCGCTATGAATTTGTATTAACATTATTTAATGTATATGTCATTGTTGCCTCAAAGTGCATAGCAGCCATGTGTGTGTATGCGTGTGTATGTGCGTATGATGTCACTAAGCATATGTAGGCTATAGTACACTATCTTTCACATTATTCACCGATATAACTGATAATGTGACTATTAGTTTTCAATACTCTAGTATACTAAGTTATATAGATACCGTTATAACGTGCATTAAAAACACGTTAAGAACACCAGTTGTGTCTAAATAAAATATTAGAATTACGTATCGTATAATTATATTAATTGTATACTATACGATTACGTATTATTATTGTATAACCTATAGGATATAAATGAATAACGCAAAAATAATCATAATTCGATGAAATATATAACACATTTCTTATATCTTCTCACACATATGTTAGTTCCTGCAACAGTATCAGTTCATATAATAGAAATATGAGCAGAGAAAATATTTCTAAATAAATATCTAGATCTATATAACCTTTACAATATTCAAGAAAGCAAATGAAACAGACATAGTGTTCGTTTTATTCCTGACTTATATTTCCTTCTTTAATTTCTTCCAAAGAGTTTAATATACTTTAATAATCGTAAATAACTCTATCAAAGGTTGCTTTTCTTAATGGCTATTCAGTATGGAACATAAATGTTTTCTATTTAAACCTGATTCGTTCTGCTTAAATATATTCTGAATTTGATAGTCATTGAAAATATATTTCCAACTTCATTTATGCAACATGAATATTACGTATAGACATATTTGCGAATTTAACTAATTTGCGAAATAATATTAACACAAGGCGCACTATACTAAGTATAATATACTAAAATAGTGCTTGCATTTATATTTATCTACGCACCTTTATAGAATCTGTTCATATTGAAGTCGCCGTCTTAACATTAATATCTTAATTTCTTGATCGATATAGAATACCTATTCAATCTAGAATACATTAGGAATATAATATATTTGATTGTGGGAATTATAAGGTAGGCCTTTTAAGTCTTATCTATTTGTTAAAAATAGTACGTATTTAGATTATAATGATTAATACAATAATGATAAGTATACTTATAAAGTATATACTGGTAAATATATTTACCGTAATAAAACCTATTTTATTATATTTACAATCGATTCACCAATTGTATATGATAACTCCAATGAAAATATATTTTGGTTCGAGATCTTTATTTATAAACTAATTTCCACTAATACCTTGAGTGTCGTCAATCTTAACACTAAATACGGAAGATTCTGTGTTATCTTTTGAGTAATCTTAAGTATGGAGTTGAGTACATATGTATGGGAAAGTAACCGAATACTGACAGTTCCAGAATACGGACACTCTCGGTATCTCAGAAACCATTAATCCTACAAAAAAATAGTTTACAAATTTACTGACTAAAATATTCATAATTATATAAATAGTCTAAAAAAGTATTTTTTATTTTTTAATTATTAAAAATATTGCCTATATATCCAATAAAATTTTTTTTAATTTATTAAATTTTTTTTTAACTAAAAACCTTCTCATGAATATACAAATGTATCGATATAAAATATAACACTATATTATTAAAAAATAAAGCATTTTAAAAATGATATATATAATTTCTATTTTTTTTATAAAATATTCATTAATTTATAATCATATATCTAGAGGTCATATATGTCCCTAATACGGATACTCTAGATGTATTAATACTGACACTCTATACCAATCAGCAAGCAACGTATGTATGAACTTTTCTGATTTTCATAAAAATCGCGTGCGTTATAATATTAATACCACCAATAAAGCCAAATCTAATTTTTTTATTATTTAGATACTAATGTTGTATTATTAATTAACAAAATAATAAAAATAAATAAATTATTAACTAATTAAATTATAATAAATTGTTCATAAAATTAATTATAAATAATGTAATTTTAATTTGTCTGATTGATTCATCAATAATATATAGTTTATCTAGTGGTATATAGGGTTTCCGTATTATAACTCAGGGTGTCCGTATTCGGTACCCATGTCCGAATACGGACACCCCCGTTATCTATGGAATTAAAAGATTAAATAACATTTTAAAATCACAATAATATCTATAATCATATAATATTAATATATCGTAATTTTTGAATATAATTAATGAGTCATAAAATGTTAAGACCATTTATTGTTAAAGTGTCCGTATTAGGTTACTTTCCCCTAGATAACATTTATATCTTTATTATCAAAAACCTATGTATACAAATAAATTATATATGTGCGTACACAAAATACACCCACACACGTATATATATAATTATAACTATACATATATATATATATATATATATTCATATATGACGTATTTCAAAGGTCAATATGTATGTCACATTCGACTATTAAGACTATTTGCCGCGTCACTCGAGAGTAGATTATAATAGATTAAATATAAACAGTACGTGTATCATTTATTAGAAGATTACTTACTATATATATATATATAAATAGTAATATATAAAATACATACAGGTTTGTAGTACTGATATAAAAAGTAGAAAGGATTATTCGCGCGGTTATACGCTGTATTTATAATGTCATTCATAGCGAACATAATACGATATACGTATATGTAGGCGTAAGTAGGTAGTAGGTAGTAGGTAGTAGGTAGTAGGTAGTAGGTAGTAGGTAGTAGGTAGTAGGTAGTAGGTAGTAGGTAGTAGGTAGTAGGTAGTAGGTAGTAGGTAGTAGGTAGTAGGTAGTAGGTAGTAGGTAGTAGGTAGTAGGTAGTAGGTAGTAGGTAGTAGGTAGTAGGTAGTAGGTAGTAGGTAGTAGGTAGTAGGTAGTAGGTAGTAGGTAGTAGGTAGTAGGTAGTAGGTAGTAGGTAGTAGGTAGTAGGTAGTAGGTAGTAGGTAGTAGGTAGTAGGTAGTAGGTAGTAGGTAGTAGGTAGTAGGTAGTAGGTAGTAGGTAGTAGGTAGTAGGTAGTAGGTAGTAGGTAGTAGGTAGTAGGTAGTAGGTAGTAGGTAGTAGGTAGTAGGTAGTAGGTAGTAGGTAGTAGGTAGTAGGTAGTAGGTAGTAGGTAGTAGGTAGTAGGTAGTAGGTAGTAGGTAGTAGGTAGTAGGTAGTAGGTAGTAGGTAGTAGGTAGTAGGTAGTAGGTAGTAGGTAGTAGGTAGTAGGTAGTAGGTAGTAGGTAGTAGGTAGTAGGTAGTAGGTAGTAGGTAGTAGGTAGTAGGTAGTAGGTAGTAGGTAGTAGGTAGTAGGTAGTAGGTAGTAGGTAGTAGGTAGTAGGTAGTAGGTAGTAGGTAGTAGGTAGTAGGTAGTAGGTAGTAGGTAGTAGGTAGTAGGTAGTAGGTAGTAGGTAGTAGGTAGTAGGTAGTAGGTAGTAGGTAGTAGGTAGTAGGTAGTAGGTAGTAGGTAGTAGGTAGTAGGTAGTAGGTAGTAGGTAGTAGGTAGTAGGTAGTAGGTAGTAGGTAGTAGGTAGTAGGTAGTAGGTAGTAGGTAGTAGGTAGTAGGTAGTAGGTAGTAGGTAGTAGGTAGTAGGTAGTAGGTAGTAGGTAGTAGGTAGTAGGTAGTAGGTAGTAGGTAGTAGGTAGTAGGTAGTAGGTAGTAGGTAGTAGGTAGTAGGTAGTAGGTAGTAGGTAGTAGGTAGTAGGTAGTAGGTAGTAGGTAGTAGGTAGTAGGTAGTAGGTAGTAGGTAGTAGGTAGTAGGTAGTAGGTAGTAGGTAGTAGGTAGTAGGTAGTAGGTAGTAGGTAGTAGGTAGTAGGTAGTAGGTAGTAGGTAGTAGGTAGTAGGTAGTAGGTAGTAGGTAGTAGGTAGTAGGTAGTAGGTAGTAGGTAGTAGGTAGTAGGTAGTAGGTAGTAGGTAGTAGGTAGTAGGTAGTAGGTAGTAGGTAGTAGGTAGTAGGTAGTAGGTAGTAGGTAGTAGGTAGTAGGTAGTAGGTAGTAGGTAGTAGGTAGTAGGTAGTAGGTAGTAGGTAGTAGGTAGTAGGTAGTAGGTAGTAGGTAGTAGGTAGTAGGTAGTAGGTAGTAGGTAGTAGGTAGTAGGTAGTAGGTAGTAGGTAGTAGGTAGTAGGTAGTAGGTAGTAGGTAGTAGGTAGTAGGTAGTAGGTAGTAGGTAGTAGGTAGTAGGTAGTAGGTAGTAGGTAGTAGGTAGTAGGTAGTAGGTAGTAGGTAGTAGGTAGTAGGTAGTAGGTAGTAGGTAGTAGGTAGTAGGTAGTAGGTAGTAGGTAGTAGGTAGTAGGTAGTAGGTAGTAGGTAGTAGGTAGTAGGTAGTAGGTAGTAGGTAGTAGGTAGTAGGTAGTAGGTAGTAGGTAGTAGGTAGTAGGTAGTAGGTAGTAGGTAGTAGGTAGTAGGTAGTAGGTAGTAGGTAGTAGGTAGTAGGTAGTAGGTAGTAGGTAGTAGGTAGTAGGTAGTAGGTAGTAGGTAGTAGGTAGTAGGTAGTAGGTAGTAGGTAGTAGGTAGTAGGTAGTAGGTAGTAGGTAGTAGGTAGTAGGTAGTAGGTAGTAGGTAGTAGGTAGTAGGTAGTAGGTAGTAGGTAGTAGGTAGTAGGTAGTAGGTAGTAGGTAGTAGGTAGTAGGTAGTAGGTAGTAGGTAGTAGGTAGTAGGTAGTAGGTAGTAGGTAGTAGGTAGTAGGTAGTAGGTAGTAGGTAGTAGGTAGTAGGTAGTAGGTAGTAGGTAGTAGGTAGTAGGTAGTAGGTAGTAGGTAGTAGGTAGTAGGTAGTAGGTAGTAGGTAGTAGGTAGTAGGTAGTAGGTAGTAGGTAGTAGGTAGTAGGTAGTAGGTAGTAGGTAGTAGGTAGTAGGTAGTAGGTAGTAGGTAGTAGGTAGTAGGTAGTAGGTAGTAGGTAGTAGGTAGTAGGTAGTAGGTAGTAGGTAGTAGGTAGTAGGTAGTAGGTAGTAGGTAGTAGGTAGTAGGTAGTAGGTAGTAGGTAGTAGGTAGTAGGTAGTAGGTAGTAGGTAGTAGGTAGTAGGTAGTAGGTAGTAGGTAGTAGGTAGTAGGTAGTAGGTAGTAGGTAGTAGGTAGTAGGTAGTAGGTAGTAGGTAGTAGGTAGTAGGTAGTAGGTAGTAGGTAGTAGGTAGTAGGTAGTAGGTAGTAGGTAGTAGGTAGTAGGTAGTAGGTAGTAGGTAGTAGGTAGTAGGTAGTAGGTAGTAGGTAGTAGGTAGTAGGTAGTAGGTAGTAGGTAGTAGGTAGTAGGTAGTAGGTAGTAGGTAGTAGGTAGTAGGTAGTAGGTAGTAGGTAGTAGGTAGTAGGTAGTAGGTAGTAGGTAGTAGGTAGTAGGTAGTAGGTAGTAGGTAGTAGGTAGTAGGTAGTAGGTAGTAGGTAGTAGGTAGTAGGTAGTAGGTAGTAGGTAGTAGGTAGTAGGTAGTAGGTAGTAGGTAGTAGGTAGTAGGTAGTAGGTAGTAGGTAGTAGGTAGTAGGTAGTAGGTAGTAGGTAGTAGGTAGTAGGTAGTAGGTAGTAGGTAGTAGGTAGTAGGTAGTAGGTAGTAGGTAGTAGGTAGTAGGTAGTAGGTAGTAGGTAGTAGGTAGTAGGTAGTAGGTAGTAGGTAGTAGGTAGTAGGTAGTAGGTAGTAGGTAGTAGGTAGTAGGTAGTAGGTAGTAGGTAGTAGGTAGTAGGTAGTAGGTAGTAGGTAGTAGGTAGTAGGTAGTAGGTAGTAGGTAGTAGGTAGTAGGTAGTAGGTAGTAGGTAGTAGGTAGTAGGTAGTAGGTAGTAGGTAGTAGGTAGTAGGTAGTAGGTAGTAGGTAGTAGGTAGTAGGTAGTAGGTAGTAGGTAGTAGGTAGTAGGTAGTAGGTAGTAGGTAGTAGGTAGTAGGTAGTAGGTAGTAGGTAGTAGGTAGTAGGTAGTAGGTAGTAGGTAGTAGGTAGTAGGTAGTAGGTAGTAGGTAGTAGGTAGTAGGTAGTAGGTAGTAGGTAGTAGGTAGTAGGTAGTAGGTAGTAGGTAGTAGGTAGTAGGTAGTAGGTAGTAGGTAGTAGGTAGTAGGTAGTAGGTAGTAGGTAGTAGGTAGTAGGTAGTAGGTAGTAGGTAGTAGGTAGTAGGTAGTAGGTAGTAGGTAGTAGGTAGTAGGTAGTAGGTAGTAGGTAGTAGGTAGTAGGTAGTAGGTAGTAGGTAGTAGGTAGTAGGTAGTAGGTAGTAGGTAGTAGGTAGTAGGTAGTAGGTAGTAGGTAGTAGGTAGTAGGTAGTAGGTAGTAGGTAGTAGGTAGTAGGTAGTAGGTAGTAGGTAGTAGGTAGTAGGTAGTAGGTAGTAGGTAGTAGGTAGTAGGTAGTAGGTAGTAGGTAGTAGGTAGTAGGTAGTAGGTAGTAGGTAGTAGGTAGTAGGTAGTAGGTAGTAGGTAGTAGGTAGTAGGTAGTAGGTAGTAGGTAGTAGGTAGTAGGTAGTAGGTAGTAGGTAGTAGGTAGTAGGTAGTAGGTAGTAGGTAGTAGGTAGTAGGTAGTAGGTAGTAGGTAGTAGGTAGTAGGTAGTAGGTAGTAGGTAGTAGGTAGTAGGTAGTAGGTAGTAGGTAGTAGGTAGTAGGTAGTAGGTAGTAGGTAGTAGGTAGTAGGTAGTAGGTAGTAGGTAGTAGGTAGTAGGTAGTAGGTAGTAGGTAGTAGGTAGTAGGTAGTAGGTAGTAGGTAGTAGGTAGTAGGTAGTAGGTAGTAGGTAGTAGGTAGTAGGTAGTAGGTAGTAGGTAGTAGGTAGTAGGTAGTAGGTAGTAGGTAGTAGGTAGTAGGTAGTAGGTAGTAGGTAGTAGGTAGTAGGTAGTAGGTAGTAGGTAGTAGGTAGTAGGTAGTAGGTAGTAGGTAGTAGGTAGTAGGTAGTAGGTAGTAGGTAGTAGGTAGTAGGTAGTAGGTAGTAGGTAGTAGGTAGTAGGTAGTAGGTAGTAGGTAGTAGGTAGTAGGTAGTAGGTAGTAGGTAGTAGGTAGTAGGTAGTAGGTAGTAGGTAGTAGGTAGTAGGTAGTAGGTAGTAGGTAGTAGGTAGTAGGTAGTAGGTAGTAGGTAGTAGGTAGTAGGTAGTAGGTAGTAGGTAGTAGGTAGTAGGTAGTAGGTAGTAGGTAGTAGGTAGTAGGTAGTAGGTAGTAGGTAGTAGGTAGTAGGTAGTAGGTAGTAGGTAGTAGGTAGTAGGTAGTAGGTAGTAGGTAGTAGGTAGTAGGTAGTAGGTAGTAGGTAGTAGGTAGTAGGTAGTAGGTAGTAGGTAGTAGGTAGTAGGTAGTAGGTAGTAGGTAGTAGGTAGTAGGTAGTAGGTAGTAGGTAGTAGGTAGTAGGTAGTAGGTAGTAGGTAGTAGGTAGTAGGTAGTAGGTAGTAGGTAGTAGGTAGTAGGTAGTAGGTAGTAGGTAGTAGGTAGTAGGTAGTAGGTAGTAGGTAGTAGGTAGTAGGTAGTAGGTAGTAGGTAGTAGGTAGTAGGTAGTAGGTAGTAGGTAGTAGGTAGTAGGTAGTAGGTAGTAGGTAGTAGGTAGTAGGTAGTAGGTAGTAGGTAGTAGGTAGTAGGTAGTAGGTAGTAGGTAGTAGGTAGTAGGTAGTAGGTAGTAGGTAGTAGGTAGTAGGTAGTAGGTAGTAGGTAGTAGGTAGTAGGTAGTAGGTAGTAGGTAGTAGGTAGTAGGTAGTAGGTAGTAGGTAGTAGGTAGTAGGTAGTAGGTAGTAGGTAGTAGGTAGTAGGTAGTAGGTAGTAGGTAGTAGGTAGTAGGTAGTAGGTAGTAGGTAGTAGGTAGTAGGTAGTAGGTAGTAGGTAGTAGGTAGTAGGTAGTAGGTAGTAGGTAGTAGGTAGTAGGTAGTAGGTAGTAGGTAGTAGGTAGTAGGTAGTAGGTAGTAGGTAGTAGGTAGTAGGTAGTAGGTAGTAGGTAGTAGGTAGTAGGTAGTAGGTAGTAGGTAGTAGGTAGTAGGTAGTAGGTAGTAGGTAGTAGGTAGTAGGTAGTAGGTAGTAGGTAGTAGGTAGTAGGTAGTAGGTAGTAGGTAGTAGGTAGTAGGTAGTAGGTAGTAGGTAGTAGGTAGTAGGTAGTAGGTAGTAGGTAGTAGGTAGTAGGTAGTAGGTAGTAGGTAGTAGGTAGTAGGTAGTAGGTAGTAGGTAGTAGGTAGTAGGTAGTAGGTAGTAGGTAGTAGGTAGTAGGTAGTAGGTAGTAGGTAGTAGGTAGTAGGTAGTAGGTAGTAGGTAGTAGGTAGTAGGTAGTAGGTAGTAGGTAGTAGGTAGTAGGTAGTAGGTAGTAGGTAGTAGGTAGTAGGTAGTAGGTAGTAGGTAGTAGGTAGTAGGTAGTAGGTAGTAGGTAGTAGGTAGTAGGTAGTAGGTAGTAGGTAGTAGGTAGTAGGTAGTAGGTAGTAGGTAGTAGGTAGTAGGTAGTAGGTAGTAGGTAGTAGGTAGTAGGTAGTAGGTAGTAGGTAGTAGGTAGTAGGTAGTAGGTAGTAGGTAGTAGGTAGTAGGTAGTAGGTAGTAGGTAGTAGGTAGTAGGTAGTAGGTAGTAGGTAGTAGGTAGTAGGTAGTAGGTAGTAGGTAGTAGGTAGTAGGTAGTAGGTAGTAGGTAGTAGGTAGTAGGTAGTAGGTAGTAGGTAGTAGGTAGTAGGTAGTAGGTAGTAGGTAGTAGGTAGTAGGTAGTAGGTAGTAGGTAGTAGGTAGTAGGTAGTAGGTAGTAGGTAGTAGGTAGTAGGTAGTAGGTAGTAGGTAGTAGGTAGTAGGTAGTAGGTAGTAGGTAGTAGGTAGTAGGTAGTAGGTAGTAGGTAGTAGGTAGTAGGTAGTAGGTAGTAGGTAGTAGGTAGTAGGTAGTAGGTAGTAGGTAGTAGGTAGTAGGTAGTAGGTAGTAGGTAGTAGGTAGTAGGTAGTAGGTAGTAGGTAGTAGGTAGTAGGTAGTAGGTAGTAGGTAGTAGGTAGTAGGTAGTAGGTAGTAGGTAGTAGGTAGTAGGTAGTAGGTAGTAGGTAGTAGGTAGTAGTAGGTAGTAGGTAGTAGGTAGTAGGTAGTAGGTAGTAGGTAGTAGGTAGTAGGTAGTAGGTAGTAGGTAGTAGGTAGTAGGTAGTAGGTAGTAGGTAGTAGGTAGTAGGTAGTAGGTAGTAGGTAGTAGGTAGTAGGTAGTAGGTAGTAGGTAGTAGGTAGTAGGTAGTAGGTAGTAGGTAGTAGGTAGTAGGTAGTAGGTAGTAGGTAGTAGGTAGTAGGTAGTAGGTAGTAGGTAGTAGGTAGTAGGTAGTAGGTAGTAGGTAGTAGGTAGTAGGTAGTAGGTAGTAGGTAGTAGGTAGTAGGTAGTAGGTAGTAGGTAGTAGGTAGTAGGTAGTAGGTAGTAGGTAGTAGGTAGTAGGTAGTAGGTAGTAGGTAGTAGGTAGTAGGTAGTAGGTAGTAGGTAGTAGGTAGTAGGTAGTAGGTAGTAGGTAGTAGGTAGTAGGTAGTAGGTAGTAGGTAGTAGGTAGTAGGTAGTAGGTAGTAGGTAGTAGGTAGTAGGTAGTAGGTAGTAGGTAGTAGGTAGTAGGTAGTAGGTAGTAGGTAGTAGGTAGTAGGTAGTAGGTAGTAGGTAGTAGGTAGTAGGTAGTAGGTAGTAGGTAGTAGGTAGTAGGTAGTAGGTAGTAGGTAGTAGGTAGTAGGTAGTAGGTAGTAGGTAGTAGGTAGTAGGTAGTAGGTAGTAGGTAGTAGGTAGTAGGTAGTAGGTAGTAGGTAGTAGGTAGTAGGTAGTAGGTAGTAGGTAGTAGGTAGTAGGTAGTAGGTAGTAGGTAGTAGGTAGTAGGTAGTAGGTAGTAGGTAGTAGGTAGTAGGTAGTAGGTAGTAGGTAGTAGGTAGTAGGTAGTAGGTAGTAGGTAGTAGGTAGTAGGTAGTAGGTAGTAGGTAGTAGGTAGTAGGTAGTAGGTAGTAGTAGGTAGTAGGTAGTAGGTAGTAGGTAGTAGGTAGTAGGTAGTAGGTAGTAGGTAGTAGGTAGTAGGTAGTAGGTAGTAGGTAGTAGGTAGTAGGTAGTAGGTAGTAGGTAGTAGGTAGTAGGTAGTAGGTAGTAGGTAGTAGGTAGTAGGTAGTAGGTAGTAGGTAGTAGGTAGTAGTAGTAGGTAGTAGGTAGTAGGTAGTAGGTAGTAGGTAGTAGGTAGTAGGTAGTGGGTAGTAGGTAGTAGGTAGTAGGTAGTAGGTAGTAGGTAGTAGGTAGTAGGTAGTAGGTAGTAGGTAGTAGGTAGTAGGTAGTAGGTAGTAGGTAGTAGGTAGTAGGTAGTAGGTAGTAGGTAGTAGGTAGTAGGTAGTAGGTAGTAGGTAGTAGGTAGTAGGTAGTAGGTAGTAGGTAGTAGGTAGTAGGTAGTAGGTAGTAGGTAGTAGGTAGTAGGTAGTAGGTAGTAGGTAGTAGGTAGTAGGTAGTAGGTAGTAGGTAGTAGGTAGTAGGTAGTAGGTAGTAGGTAGTAGGTAGTAGGTAGTAGGTAGTAGGTAGTAGGTAGTAGGTAGTAGGTAGTAGGTAGTAGGTAGTAGGTAGTAGGTAGTAGGTAGTAGGTAGTAGGTAGTAGGTAGTAGGTAGTAGGTAGTAGGTAGTAGGTAGTATGTAGTAGGTAGTAGGTAGTAGGTAGTAGGTAGTAGGTAGTGGGTAGTAGGTAGTAGGTAGTAGGTAGTAGGTAGTAGGTAGTAGGTAGTAGGTAGTAGGTAGTAGGTAGTAGGTAGTAGGTAGTAGGTAGTGGGTAGTAGGTAGTAGGTAGTCGGTAGTAGGTAGTAGGTAGTAGGTAGTAGGTAGTAGGTAGTAGGTAGTAGGTAGTAGGTAGTAGGTAGTAGGTAGTAGGTAGTAGGTAGTAGGTAGTATGTAGTAGGTAGTAGGTAGTAGGTAGTAGGTAGTAGGTAGTAGGTAGTAGGTAGTAGGTAGTGGTAGTGGGTAGTAGGTAGTAGGTAGTAGGTAGTAGGTAGTAGGTAGTAGGTAGTAGGTAGTAGGTAGTAGGTAGTAGGTAGTAGGTAGTAGGTAGTAGGTAGTAGGTAGTAGGTAGTAGGTAGTAGGTAGTAGGTAGTAGGTAGTAGGTAGTAGGTAGTAGGTAGTAGGTAGTAGGTAGTAGGTAGTGGGTAGTAGGGTAGTAGGTAGTAGGTAGTAGGTAGTAGGTAGTAGGTAGTAGGTAGTAGGTAGTAGTAGTAGGTAGTAGGTAGTAGGTAGTAGGTAGTAGGTAGTAGGTAGTAGGTAGTAGGTAGTAGGTAGTAGGTAGTAGGTAGTAGGTAGTAGGTAGTAGGTAGTAGGTAGTAGGTAGTAGGTAGTAGGTAGTAGGTAGTAGGTAGTAGGTAGTAGGTAGTAGGTAGTAGGTAGTAGGTAGTAGGTAGTAGGTAGTAGGTAGTAGGTAGTAGGTAGTAGGTAGTAGGTAGTAGGTAGTAGGTAGTAGGTAGTAGGTAGTAGGTAGTAGGTAGTAGGTAGTAGGTAGTAGGTAGTAGGTAGTAGGTAGTAGGTAGTAGGTAGTAGGTAGTAGGTAGTAGGTAGTAGGTAGTAGGTAGTAGGTAGTAGGTAGTAGGTAGTAGGTAGTAGGTAGTAGGTAGTAGGTAGTAGGTAGTAGGTAGTAGGTAGTAGGTAGTAGGTAGTAGGTAGTAGGTAGTAGGTAGTAGGTAGTAGGTAGTAGGTAGTAGGTAGTAGGTAGTAGGTAGTAGGTAGTAGGTAGTAGGTAGTAGGTAGTAGGTAGTAGGTAGTAGGTAGTAGGTAGTAGGTAGTAGGTAGTAGGTAGTAGGTAGTAGGTAGTAGGTAGTAGGTAGTAGGTAGTAGGTAGTAGGTAGTAGGTAGTAGGTAGTAGGTAGTAGGTAGTAGGTAGTAGGTAGTAGGTAGTAGGTAGTAGGTAGTAGGTAGTAGGTAGTAGGTAGTAGGTAGTAGGTAGTAGGTAGTAGGTAGTAGGTAGTAGGTAGTAGGTAGTAGGTAGTAGGTAGTAGGTAGTAGGTAGTAGGTAGTAGGTAGTAGGTAGTAGGTAGTAGGTAGTAGGTAGTAGGTAGTAGGTAGTAGGTAGTAGGTAGTAGGTAGTAGGTAGTAGGTAGTAGGTAGTAGGTAGTAGGTAGTAGGTAGTAGGTAGTAGGTAGTAGGTAGTAGGTAGTAGGTAGTAGGTAGTAGGTAGTAGGTAGTAGGTAGTAGGTAGTAGGTAGTAGGTAGTAGGTAGTAGGTAGTAGGTAGTAGGTAGTAGGTAGTAGGTAGTAGGTAGTAGGTAGTAGGTAGTAGGTAGTAGGTAGTAGGTAGTAGGTAGTAGGTAGTAGGTAGTAGGTAGTAGGTAGTAGGTAGTAGGTAGTAGGTAGTAGGTAGTAGGTAGTAGGTAGTAGGTAGTAGGTAGTAGGTAGTAGGTAGTAGGTAGTAGGTAGTAGGTAGTAGGTAGTAGGTAGTAGGTAGTAGGTAGTAGGTAGTAGGTAGTAGGTAGTAGGTAGTAGGTAGTAGGTAGTAGGTAGTAGGTAGTAGGTAGTAGGTAGTAGGTAGTAGGTAGTAGGTAGTAGGTAGTAGGTAGTAGGTAGTAGGTAGTAGGTAGTAGGTAGTAGGTAGTAGGTAGTAGGTAGTAGGTAGTAGGTAGTAGGTAGTAGGTAGTAGGTAGTAGGTAGTAGGTAGTAGGTAGTAGGTAGTAGGTAGTAGGTAGTAGGTAGTAGGTAGTAGGTAGTAGGTAGTAGGTAGTAGGTAGTAGGTAGTAGGTAGTAGGTAGTAGGTAGTAGGTAGTAGGTAGTAGGTAGTAGGTAGTAGGTAGTAGGTAGTAGGTAGTAGGTAGTAGGTAGTAGGTAGTAGGTAGTAGGTAGTAGGTAGTAGGTAGTAGGTAGTAGGTAGTAGGTAGTAGGTAGTAGGTAGTAGGTAGTAGGTAGTAGGTAGTAGGTAGTAGGTAGTAGGTAGTAGGTAGTAGGTAGTAGGTAGTAGGTAGTAGGTAGTAGGTAGTAGGTAGTAGGTAGTAGGTAGTAGGTAGTAGTAGGTAGTAGGTAGTAGGTAGTAGGTAGTAGGTAGTAGGTAGTAGGTAGTAGGTAGTAGGTAGTAGGTAGTAGGTAGTAGGTAGTAGGTAGTAGGTAGTAGGTAGTAGGTAGTAGGTAGTAGGTAGTAGGTAGTAGGTAGTAGGTAGTAGGTAGTAGGTAGTAGGTAGTAGGTAGTAGGTAGTAGGTAGTAGGTAGTAGGTAGTAGGTAGTAGGTAGTAGGTAGTAGGTAGTAGGTAGTAGGTAGTAGGTAGTAGGTAGTAGGTAGTAGGTAGTAGGTAGTAGGTAGTAGGTAGTAGGTAGTAGGTAGTAGGTAGTAGGTAGTAGGTAGTAGGTAGTAGGTAGTAGGTAGTAGGTAGTAGGTAGTAGGTAGTAGGTAGTAGGTAGTAGGTAGTAGGTAGTAGGTAGTAGGTAGTAGGTAGTAGGTAGTAGGTAGTAGGTAGTAGGTAGTAGGTAGTAGGTAGTAGGTAGTAGGTAGTAGGTAGTAGGTAGTAGGTAGTAGGTAGTAGGTAGTAGGTAGTAGGTAGTAGGTAGTAGGTAGTAGGTAGTAGGTAGTAGGTAGTAGGTAGTAGGTAGTAGGTAGTAGGTAGTAGGTAGTAGGTAGTAGGTAGTAGGTAGTAGGTAGTAGGTAGTAGGTAGTAGGTAGTAGGTAGTAGGTAGTGGGTAGTAGGTAGTAGGTAGTGGGTAGTAGGTAGTAGGTAGTAGGTAGTAGGTAGTAGGTAGTAGGTAGTAGGTAGTAGGTAGTAGGTAGTAGGTAGTAGGTAGTAACCTACTAATATAATCCTAAGCCATTCAGGTTTCATTTAATAAGCGATGCAAGTACCGTTTATTATTTTCAGCTCAATAATATGTTCATTATAATACCTATATATCGATTATGTAAGCCTGTTTTTATCATTAATCTATTTTAAGACCTATTTTAATAGTCCGAAAGGGGTTTGAACCCGAACGTTTCCAACGACGCGGGTTCTATATATCTCGGTAGTTAACTATATTATAATATATTATATATAGTATATATATATATATATATAGTATATATTATATGCTATAGAGCTATACCTGTATGTATGACGTCTTTGTCTGCTGAGCCATCACACAATTGTAAATAGTGTAACGGTATGCCCTACATAATATACAATCGAGTTAACGTAATATGACAAACTATTTAAACTATTTATACCACAAATTATATGATTATCTAAATAATTATATATTGATTGATTGATATTTATTTAAAAAAATATATAGTCGAAATATATATTCGAAAGTATAGTCTAACTATTTTCTAACGATAATATAATTTATTGAAATAAACAAATAATAATACGAACTTTTAAAAATGAAGATATATTAACGTCTTACCCTATAAAAATACTTATAAATTAAAAATAAAATACATTATTTTTTAAATGAGGAAATCGAAATATTATGTTTCTACTTTAAATATATTAAATTATTCTTAACTTTCACACTCAAATAAACATTTAAATGAACATATAATATATAACAATGCGCATATACACCCATTAATACACACCTCACACACACCAACATGCGTACACGTACATCTACGTATAACCTCTACCATGTGCATACCAAATACACACACACTAACACGACGTTAACAACATACATTTCATTGTTAAAACTATAGTATAACCAAAGCCCTTTGCTTTTAGGGCTTTGGTATAACTATCACCAATATCTCTACACTTATATAACTACGAAATATATATACATAATAGTATATACATATATATATATATATATAAATAATATCAAAATTCTACAGGCGCAATACTGTTTAATAGATTCCAAGGTCAGATGTTCAATACAACTGTTGGTGTGAGACAGGGGTGTTTAATATATCATGTTCTCTTCAATTTATTTCTTGGGAGATTATGGTTATAATTAAAGATGAACATATATCTACAATATCAATTGGTGGCCGAAATCTAACTAATCTCAGATTCGCCGATGATATAGACTTGATAGCTGACTTTCAATCAAGCTGTCAAATAGTGATAGTCGGTATGGATTACAAATTAGTGCATAAAAGAACAATATAATTATAAACAGTAACAACATAAATCTTCATTCCAACATCCAATTATATGGAGAAAAGCTAGAAGAAGTAGACCCGTTTAAATATCTCGGTTCTACAATTACAAACAATGTCTCAAGCGACTATGAAATTAAAATAATATTAGCTAAATCTACATCAGCTATGGTAAAGCTAACTACAATATGGAATAGCAAAGATATCCGTTTCAAGCTCAAATATAAACTCGGTAGTAGGTAGTAGGTAGTAGGTAGTAGGTAGTAGGTAGTAGGTAGTAGGTAGTAGGTAGTAGGTAGTAGGTAGTAGGTAGTAGGTAGTAGGTAGTAGGTAGTAGGTAGTAGGTAGTAGGTAGTAGGTAGTAGGTAGTAGGTAGTAGGTAGTAGGTAGTAGGTAGTAGGTAGTAGGTAGTAGGTAGTAGGTAGTAGGTAGTAGGTAGTAGGTAGTAGGTAGTAGGTAGTGGGTAGTAGGTAGTGGGTAGTAGGTAGTAGGTAGTAGGTAGTAGGTAGTAGGTAGTAGGTAGTAGGTAGTAGGTAGTAGGTAGTAGGTAGTAGGTAGTAGGTAGTAGGTAGTAGGTAGTAGGTAGTAGGTAGTAGGTAGTAGGTAGTGGGTAGTAGGTAGTGGGTAGTAGGTAGTAGGTAGTAGGTAGTAGGTAGTAGGTAGTAGGTAGTAGGTAGTAGGTAGTAGGTAGTAGGTAGTAGGTAGTAGGTAGTAGGTAGTAGGTAGTAGGTAGTAGGTAGTAGGTAGTGGGTAGTAGGTAGTAGGTAGTAGGTAGTAGGTAGTAGGTAGTAGGTAGTAGGTAGTAGGTAGTAGGTAGTAGGTAGTGGGTAGTAGGTAGTGGGTAGTAGGTAGTAGGTAGTAGGTAGTAGGTAGTAGGTAGTAGGTAGTAGGTAGTAGGTAGTAGGTAGTAGGTAGTAGGTAGTAGGTAGTAGGTAGTAGGTAGTAGGTAGTAGGTAGTAGGTAGTGGGTAGTAGGTAGTAGGTAGTAGGTAGTAGGTAGTAGGTAGTAGGTAGTAGGTAGTAGGTAGTAGGTAGTAGGTAGTAGGTAGTAGGTAGTAGGTAGTAGGTAGTAGGTAGTAGGTAGTAGGTAGTAGGTAGTAGGTAGTAGGTAGTAGGTAGTAGGTAGTAGGTAGTAGGTAGTAGGTAGTAGGTAGTAGGTAGTGGGTAGTAGGTAGTAGGTAGTAGGTAGTAGGTAGTAGGTAGTGGGTAGTAGGTAGTAGGTAGTAGGTAGTAGGTAGTAGGTAGTAGGTAGTAGGTAGTAGGTAGTAGGTAGTAACCTACTAATATAATCCTAAGCCATTCAGGTTTCATTTAATAAGCGATGCAAGTACCGTTTATTATTTTCAGCTCAATAATATGTTCATTATAATACCTATATATCGATTATGTAAGCCTTTTTTATCATTAATCTATTTTAAGACCTATTTTAATAGTCCGAAAGGGGTTTGAACCCGAACGTTTCCAACGACGCGGGTTCTATATATCTCGGTAGTTAACTATATTATAATATATTATATATAGTATATATATATATATAGTATATATTATATGCTATAGAGCTATACCTGTATGTATGACGTCTTTGTCTGCTGAGCCATCACACAATTGTAAATAGTGTAACGGTATGCCCTACATAATATACAATCGAGTTAACGTAATATGACATACTATTTAAACTATTTATACCACAAATTATATGATTATCTAAATAATTATATATTGATTGATTGATATTTATTTAAAAAAATATATAGTCGAAATATATATTCGAAAGTATAGTCTAACTATTTTCTAACGATAATATAATTTATTGAAATAAACAAATAATAATACGAACTTTTAAAAATGAAGATATATTAACGTCTTACCCTATAAAAATACTTATAAATTAAAAATAAAATACATTATTTTTTAAATGAGGAAATCAAAATATTATGTTTCTACTTTAAATATATTAAATTATTCTTAACTTTCACACTCAAATAAACATTTAAATGAACATATAATATATAACAATGCGCATATACACCCATTAATACACACCTCACACACACCAACATGCGTACACGTACATCTACGTATAACCTCTACCATGTGCATAGCAAATACACACACACTAACACGACGTTAACAACATACATGTCATTGTTAAAATTATAGTATAACCAAAGCCCTTTGCTTTTAGGGCTTTGGTATAACTATCACCAATATCTCTACACTTATATAACTACGAAATATATATACATAATAGTATATACATATATATATATATATATAAATAATATCAAAATTCTACAGGCGCAATACTGTTTAATAGATTCCAAGGTCAGATGTTCAAGACAACTGTTGGTGTGAGACAGGGGTGTTTAATATATCATGTTCTCTTCAATTTATTTCTTGGGAGATTATGGTTATAATTAAAGATGAACATATATCTACAATATCAATTGGTGGCCGAAATCTAACTAATCTCAGATTCGCCGATGATATAGACTTGATAGCTGACTTTCAATCAAGCTGTCAAATAGTGATAGTCGGTATGGATTACAAATTAGTGCATAAAAGAACAATATAATTATAAACAGTAACAACATAAATCTTCATTCCAACATCCAATTATATGGAGAAAAGCTAGAAGAAGTAGACCCGTTTAAATATCTCGGTTCTACAATTACAAACAATGTCTCAAGCGACTATGAAATTAAAATAATATTAGCTAAATCTACATCAGCTATGGTAAAGCTAACTACAATATAGAATAGCAAAGATATCCGTTTCAAGCTCAAATATAAACTCGGTAGTAGGTAGTAGGTAGTAGGTAGTAGGTAGTAGGTAGTAGGTAGTAGGTAGTAGGTAGTAGGTAGTAGGTAGTAGGTAGTAGGTAGTAGGTAGTAGGTAGTAGGTAGTAGGTAGTAGGTAGTAGGTAGTAGGTAGTAGGTAGTAGGTAGTAGGTAGTAGGTAGTAGGTAGTAGGTAGTAGGTAGTAGGTAGTAGGTAGTGGGTAGTAGGTAGTGGGTAGTAGGTAGTAGGTAGTAGGTAGTAGGTAGTAGGTAGTAGGTAGTAGGTAGTAGGTAGTAGGTAGTAGGTAGTAGGTAGTAGGTAGTAGGTAGTAGGTAGTAGGTAGTAGGTAGTGGGTAGTAGGTAGTGGGTAGTAGGTAGTAGGTAGTAGGTAGTAGGTAGTAGGTAGTAGGTAGTAGGTAGTAGGTAGTAGGTAGTAGGTAGTAGGTAGTAGGTAGTAGGTAGTAGGTAGTAGGTAGTAGGTAGTAGGTAGTGGGTAGTAGGTAGTAGGTAGTAGGTAGTAGGTAGTAGGTAGTAGGTAGTAGGTAGTAGGTAGTAGGTAGTAGGTAGTGGGTAGTAGGTAGTGGGTAGTAGGTAGTAGGTAGTAGGTAGTAGGTAGTAGGTAGTAGGTAGTAGGTAGTAGGTAGTAGGTAGTAGGTAGTAGGTAGTAGGTAGTAGGTAGTAGGTAGTAGGTAGTAGGTAGTAGGTAGTAGGTAGTGGGTAGTAGGTAGTAGGTAGTAGGTAGTAGGTAGTAGGTAGTAGGTAGTAGGTAGTAGGTAGTAGGTAGTAGGTAGTAGGTAGTAGGTAGTAGGTAGTAGGTAGTAGGTAGTAGGTAGTAGGTAGTAGGTAGTAGGTAGTAGGTAGTAGGTAGTAGGTAGTAGGTAGTAGGTAGTAGGTAGTGGGTAGTAGGTAGTAGGTAGTAGGTAGTAGGTAGTAGGTAGTGGGTAGTAGGTAGTAGGTAGTAGGTAGTAGGTAGTAGGTAGTAGGTAGTAGGTAGTAGGTAGTAGGTAGTAACCTACTAATATAATCCTAAGCCATTCAGGTTTCATTTAATAAGCGATGCAAGTACCGTTTATTATTTTCAGCTCAATAATATGTTCATTATAATACCTATATATCGATTATGTAAGCCTGTTTTTATCATTAATCTATTTTAAGACCTATTTTAATAGTCCGAAAGGGGTTTGAACCCGAACGTTTCCAACGACGCGGGTTCTATATATCTCGGTAGTTAACTATATTATAATATATTATATATAGTATATATATATATATATATAGTATATATTATATGCTATAGAGCTATACCTGTATGTATGACGTCTTTGTCTGCTGAGCCATCACACAATTGTAAATAGTGTAACGGTATGCCCTACATAATATACAATCGAGTTAACGTAATATGACATACTATTTAAACTATTTATACCACAAATTATATGATTATCTAAATAATTATATATTGATTGATTGATATTTATTTAAAAAAATATATAGTCGAAATATATATTCGAAAGTATAGTCTAACTATTTTCTAACGATAATATAATTTATTGAAATAAACAAATAATAATACGAACTTTTAAAAATGAAGATATATTAACGTCTTACCCTATAAAAATACTTATAAATTAAAAATAAAATACATTATTTTTTAAATGAGGAAATCGAAATATTATGTTTCTACTTTAAATATATTAAATTATTCTTAACTTTCACACTCAAATAAACATTTAAATGAACATATAATATATAACAATGCGCATATACACCCATTAATACACACCTCACACACACCAACATGCGTACACGTACATCTACGTATAACCTCTACCATGTGCATAGAAAATACACACACACTAACACGACGTTAACAACATACATTTCATTGTTAAAACTATAGTATAACCAAAGCCCTTTGCTTTTAGGGCTTTGGTATAACTATCACCAATATCTCTACACTTATATAACTACGAAATATATATACATAATAGTATATACATATATATATATATATAAATAATATCAAAATTCTACAGGCGCAATACTGTTTAATAGATTCCAAGGTCAGATGTTCAAGACAACTGTTGGTGTGAGACAGGGGTGTTTAATATATCATGTTCTCTTCAATTTATTTCTTGGGAGATTATGGTTATAATTAAAGATGAACATATATCTACAATATCAATTGGTGGCCGAAATCTAACTAATCTCAGATTCGCCGATGATATAGACTTGATAGCTGACTTTCAATCAAGCTGTCAAATAGTGATAGTCGGTATGGATTACAAATTAGTGCATAAAAGAACAATATAATTATAAACAGTAACAACATAAATCTTCATTCCAACATCCAATTATATGGAGAAAATCTAGAAGAAGTAGACCCGTTTAAATATCTCGGTTCTACAATTACAAACAATGTCTCAAGCGACTATGAAATTAAAATAATATTAGCTAAATCTACATCAGCTATGGTAAAGCTAACTACAATATGGAATAGCAAAGATATCCGTTTCAAGCTCAAATATAAACTCTATCGCTATATGGTATTGTCTATTCTAACTTATGGTTGCTAATATTATACTAGGTATATGTGCAATTTCAACAAAAAACTAAAAATTGGTACATATATTGGTACATATATGTACCAATATTACAGTCGAAGAAAACTAAAATTGTATACCAAAAATTAAACTAAAATCATATACGCCGTACAAAAAGAAAATGGATTGAAGATATCAAAGAATGGAGCAGGATTACTTAGACTGACTTAATGATGAAACCACACTACCGCAACGAATGGTGACGGAATTGTATAACAGCAAGCGCAGTGATTTCCCCTACGATTCGCGAGTCAAGGGAATAAAGTAAATTAAATATATCTAAATTACATAAACCTTCAACCAAAAACGTAACTCTTACAAACCCCACTAAAACAATATTGATAATGAAAACTACACATCTTATATATATATATATATATATATATATATATATATATATATATATACTATAGTTTATATAAACTATATAGTACTTCCTTAACTTTATACAGTAATTCTCGACTACAATAATACTGTCAATTCTCCACATAAAGCATATTTTAGTGTTATAATAATTATAACACCTACTTCGCACACTATTTAAATATATTCAGTTACAATTAATATTTAATAACCATTGGCGAATACAGAGTATTACATACATTATATGAACTATATAGAACATCCATTTAAAGTAAATAATTTGAGAAAAGATAAAATCATTAGAAATTGATAAATAAATAAATCAATATAAATATATTTTATGAAATAAAATGATACAATTCCAATACGAACACCATATAATTAATATTCAAAAACATCATATAATACTACTCTATAAAATATATGATACCTAATTAAAAATGAAAATAAAATATGACTATAACATTGATAGGGGAAAGTAACCGAATACGGTCAGTGCCCGAATACGGACACTCTCGGTATCTCAGAAACTATAAATCCTACAAAAAGTGTTTAATGAATAAAATATTAATAATTATATAAATAGTCTAAAAAAGTATTTTTTAATTTTACAAAATAGTACTAATATACCTTACCTTACTAGGTCGAGCATGCTCGGCAGTTGTTAACACATTGCTTCCACCTATCTCGTTCATTCATCGCAGTTGGTAACTCATCAATTGTACATCCAGTATCTTTCATCAGTTAATTTATGTATTTTTCGGTGGTCGTCCTAGAAATATTTATCATGTAGCGGTTGCTAAAAAAGTATATCGCTTGTAAGTTCGTTTTTACTTCTCCAGCAATGCCCTGTGAATCATAGACATTGTTTACGTATATAGTTTGTTATTTTTTGTATTTTACCGTATAATTTGTATTCGTTAGATTCTGTTTCCATGTTTTATTTAATGCAGTTCGAAGCATTCGAGTATACGCTCATCCACTTTTTTCTCTAAAGTTGATTTTAAAGTCCATGTTATGGCGCCATAAACAAGTACAGATTATACGGTGGCTCTGAAGAAGCTTCTTTTTAGATTGTCACACATTTTTGATTTCCAAATAGTATGCATGCTGTTCAGTACTGACCAAACCTTGACTATTCTTATTTCAATATACTTTTCTGTTGATCTAATGTAGCTACCTAGATATTAGAAGTTTTCGACTTGTTTATAATATAACCGTTTTTGCTCTTAATGTTACCATCATTGCTATTCGAATTTAATCTGATTTATTCAGTCTTATCAGAATTTATCTCGAGTCCGATATCATCTGCTGTTTCTTGATTTGGTGTAGTAATGTATTTGCATCCTTCATTGTATTCATAGTAACATATATATCGTATAATCAATGTATGTTATATGTAAATCTGGATATCGTCTGGATCTTCTTTGAGTCAGTGTGAAACCTAACTCTGTACTGATATATATAGAAGTCTTAAGAATATAATCGAGACATACTATGAACAGGAAAGGTGCTAAGGTATCTCCTTGCAGGAATCCAGTGGTGATCCCGAAAAACGTTGTATCTCCATCAGGTGATCTAACCATAGAGCGAGTGTTCCTGTACAACATCATTATAGCGTTGGTTATCTCCGTTGGTATTCCATATTTACGTAGAATAAACTTCATCTTGTTTCGGTTTATTGAATCAAACACTTTTGAAAGTCTATGAATAGTAGTATTAGTGATAGGTTTTTCGATTTTACACCTTCTAATATGCGAGGGATTGTTAAAATTTGTCTTAATGTCGATCTGTTTTTCCTTAAGCCATTTTGAATTTTCCGTAGTATAGGATCGATTTATTCGGTTTAAAATCATCAGGTTGAATATCTTAGCCGCAATAGAAGTATGTGTAATTCCCCTATAGTTTTTGGTTATGGATACATTTACTTTTTTGGGGAAAGGTAGTATATATCATTTTATCCATCTTTAAATAACTTCTTGAGTATATACTCTATTGCAGGATTCAAGTAAGAATTCTTGAAATTCGTCCAATTTCCATACTTCTGCTGGAATTTTATCTAAACCTATATCTTTTCCATTTTCATACTTTTTGTAACTTTTCTTAGTTCGTATGCAGTAAATAATCCAGTTTTGATATCTAGTTGATCATTGGCTTATTCAATTCTTTCATAGTATGTTGGGATTGGTGTTGATTTACCAAGTAAATCTTTAAAATGATCATGCCATAGCTGTATGCGTTCTTTTTCACTAGTATCTTAAAATGTGGCTTTATTAGATGCCTTTCTTCCAATAACTTCGTTAACTGTTTTCCAGGAGAGTGCTGTTTTTTTTAAACTAATTGCGTTTTGTATTTCTTCAATCTTTCGAGTAACATATTCCTCTTATTCACTTTCATACGTGTTTGTGAGTGCATTTTGAGCATCTATGAAGTTTTTGATAATTCTTTGAATTGGATAGATATTTTTAAGTTCAGATGTCTGATGAAGTATTTCACGTTTCTGACAGATATACAGAGTTTCCCAGGGTAGTCTCTTTTTTTAGTTTTAGTTTTAACTGAATTACATTTGCAGCAGCTTCTTTTCAGGCTTTCACAAAATTATCATATCTTTTGTTTGTAGATAAAGCTGTTATTTCAACTTCTCGGAGAGTTCAAAATCTATTTTTCACTTCGATTACAAAGCTACTACGGATATCAGTATCGTGTTTAAGTCTGGTCTAATCATAAGGTTTATTAATACATAATTTCTTTTTATATACTCTCAGAAAAAGTCGTATATCGGCTGAAATAATACGATGATCAGATGCTAAGCTGATAAAATGGATTATATGATCTACAATATGTAATGCTGTTTATCCACTTCTTATTTATGATTAGGAAATCAATTTATGACTCAAAGCCATACGTACTGATATAATTATAAATAAACTGATTTTTGTATTACATTTTTATGAAAACATATTTCAACGTAACACCTTAAGGTGAGAATTCTCAAGAATATCAAACTGTATTATTATAAAATATAATAATATATTATTAAAAATTAAAGAATTCTAAACATTATATATATATATATAATTTCTATATTTGTTATCAAGTATTGATTAAGTTATAAGCATATATCTATAGATCATATCAATCCATAATACGGACACTATATATATAGTCATATAGACATATATGTCTTAATACAGAAGCCATATAACCAATCAGCGCGCAAAGTGTGAACTATTCTGATTTTCATAAAAATCGCGTTCGTTATATTATTAATACCACCAATAAAGCTACATCTAATATTATTATTATTTAGATGCTTCACTTCTAATTATTAATTAATTAAATAATTAAATAATACAAATTTATAAATTAATTATTAATTAAATTATATTAAATTATTCATAAAAGTAATTACAAGTAATGTAAATGTAATAACTCTGATTGGTTCATCAAAAAGATATAGTATATCCTTGTGGTATATAATCTATCCGTATTATGACACAGGGTTTCCGATTGACACTGTCCGTAATCGGAGATGGGTACCGAATATTGACACCCCATCATCTATTAAATAAAGAATAATTAAATTTTAAAATCATAATAATATCTATAATCATATAATATTAATATATTATTATTTTTGAATACAAATAATGAGTCATAAAATGTTAAGACCATTTATTGTTAAAGTATCCGTATTATGTTACTTTCCCCTATAGTTTATAAACTTATTAATTTATGGATATGGTCTGTGATTACTATGTATATGTAATGTGTATATATACAATATAAGTACACGGATATTTGGTACGAATTTGGATCTATTTCAGAAGCCACATCACCACGTCAAGGTATCGTACACGATGTGGATTTTAACTCAAGTGAGATTTACAAGTGAGATTTACGGGAATTTCAACCTGAAATTTATTTTTGATAATGATTTCTTAATTTGATTGAACTACAACATTTTCAAATTATAATTTACTTCAACTATTTAAAAATTATAATACTTGAACATTTTTTGAATAAATTAATATTAACCAATATAGATAATATATATATAAATATTGAAACTGTATTCATTAGCGCGGAATACTAATTTAAATATTAATAAGTAATATATTAGTTCTTTATAATTATTTAGATGACAACATTAAATTATAGTAATGATCAGATAAGAAAATGCATACACATAGCATTAGTTTCCTAGCAGATTAAGATACTCGCTCCATTAATTACATTGCGGTGACTTAAATGAAATTATACAACTCAATAAACGATATATTATTCTATAGAGGAATAAGTTATTGTTAATATAAACAATAAAATGTTTTTAATGTTAAACTAACATTGCGGAAAAATAGAAAATGATACTATAAAGAGAAAATGTGTTAATACAAATATATATTATTGAACAACATTTTGCGATACTAATATATGTAAATCATGGTGCAATTGCAACTTAAGTTATAATGGTATCCGCTGCAAGAATGATATAGATGGATACGTGATCTTGCCATGCCATGACATCTATAGAAAGATACTATCTGAGACAACAGTGTGAACGCACTTACAACCCTAATTGTTCTAGGTTCTACTAGGGGACGAAATGTGATAATAAGTACAACTTCTGCAGTGATAATAAATTCTAGTATATGACATTAGTGTATATATATATATGATAATTGATGGTTTAATTGATATACCCATGTATACAATGTAGCTAAGCCTAATATTGTATTATATTTGTGTATATAGGATCTATTATTATTCGTATATATATATATATATATATATAGAATAGAATATATCATGTATAATGTTGTGAATACATATGCAACTAATGTATATGTATATGATATGATATCGTAAAGTATTACTACTGACCATGTGATGAGTCACTAAGAACAAAACTGTCGACCTCAACACCATTATATGTATATATATATATATATATATATATATATATATAGTGTCATATGTATTCACAATATTATACATGATATATTATAATTATAATATTATATATATATATATAATGTTTAATATAAGATTAATCTATGTATAATATACATTGTATATTTAATAATATACTTATAATGATGGAATTGCAACAGACGATAGTTGTATTCTGTTCGGCGACTGATGTCCTCGTGACAGGATTGTGCATGTTCGTCATGGCCTGCCGTGTTAACGATAAGAGAATGGAGGCTGACATCGAGAAGGGCGAGGAGCGAGTGCGGCTAGTGAGATTCACTCCATCCACTCTCTCTCTACGGAGATAACTATATAGTCGCACACTAGGAAACCGCACATCAGTAGGCAAGTGTACGTTAAGGGTATAATCATGCACAAGCTAGATTATATAAACGCCACTACATATTATTATTATCTTTAATACTATATAATAATATATTGTATTATACATAATTAAAAATAATAATAATAATATATGTATATATATATATATATATATATAGTTATATATATATATCCTTATAAGTATGTAAGTATGACATATTTATATATTATATGTTTAGACAATTTTTAACTTAAATATTTAACTTAAATACCGAGTTTATATTTTATATTTACAAAAAAAAATAATATAAATAGTATGTAATATATATATATATATATATATATATATATATATATATATATATATACATATATGTTAATAATTAAATATTATATGATTCATCATCACGAAATCGATCCGATCAGTTGTAAAAAAAGAAATAATAATGAATTCCCGAAACAAAAAAGCCAACAAAATCGCTGATCGAGGAGATATAGATTAATGCTAATATATAGTTTTAAACATAGTGTAATATTTCTAAATATATGTATTTTATAATATCATATTTACATGTTTACAATATCAACTTAATTATTTAATGACTTTGATTGTAATGATTATATATATATGTGTGATGGATATAGCCAATAACTGTCCCTCTCTTCCAATTGGTACATTGGTATGTTACAAAAAATGCAAACTTATTCACAACTAAATGATGTTCTGTATATAATATGATTTGATACATATATATATATATGTTGCTGAATATCAAATAATTGTAATTATACTTTAAACGTATATATTGAGATGCTAAATAACATATACACTAAATGTGTGATGTGTATGTTATGTGTGTGCAGTCAAGCGTGTACATTCACATAAACTGTATCTATTCGCAGGCTGATGACTCATAAATCCGGGGTCGGAGTTTTTCTATTAAAATAAACGAAACATTGTCACAACCTTATGCTATTAAATATGGAGTCCCACAGGGTTCCACACTTTCTCCCATACTATTTTCCATTTATTTACTTCCACTAAACAAACTACTCACTAACTTCCCACACGTGAACTATAATCTTTACGCTGACGACATAGAATTACACGCCCAATTCATTCACTCAATTAACTTACAATCATGTTTAACCTCACTGCAAATTTGGCTTACAAAAAATAATTTATTACTAAATCCAACAAAAACTGAACTCATCAACTTTATAACCAATTCCACGATCAATACTACAGTTCCACTAATAAATATAAATAACATAAATATAATACCGACTGAAAATACAAAATATTTAGGTTTCCACTTTACTAACAAACTCGACTTTACTAAACATATCAGTAAAATGAAACAAACTTCTTACTTTCATATATATAATTTAAAAATACTAAGACCATACTTAACCAAACAAATATCTATAATTCTATCAAATTCACTGATAATGTCTAGATTTCTATACTGTAACTCTTTACTAGCCGGAGAAAACAAAACAGTTACTAACAATATTGACCGATTAGTAAATAGAACTACTAGAATTATTTTTAATCTAAAAAAACATATTACACTACTAGCATTACGAACTTACGGAAATCACTAAACTGGCTACCTACAATTGACAACATCAACATTAAACTACTAACTATACTTAACAAAACTACAAAAACAACTCAACCTCATAATTTACATACTTTACTTCACAAACAAATCACTAACAGACAACTGAGACAAACATATAGACTTGACATACCGACTATACGATTACGAAAGTACGGTAACAAACGATTTAGCTGGAGAGGTGCAACTCTCTGGAATAAACTTCCCCTATCCATACGCAAAGAAGATATGTCAATAACAACTTTCAAATATAAACTCAAGGAGCTATTTAAAAGTTCCCCACTAAAATACCACTTATCTAACCCTCTTTGAAATGTAATCGTGTTATTATATTATTATTATATTATTATATTTAAGAATGTTATTTTATTATATTATTTTTACGGATGAACGTTAAATCATCCGGGAACCCACACCAGTAAACTGTTCGACAAACAGTAAAACACATTGTAGAATTTTATATTAATCTTTGTGTATAATTATATTATCTATGGTGGAGTGTCGACGCCGATAGGTCGCGTCCCCAGGTTGCGGATAGGGGAATGACCTCTACAGGGGGTTAGCTGCGAACTAAAATAAACAGCCGCGGACAAAACGACACACCTGTTGCCTTGCAGGAACCCATTGGATTGGGAAAGGCTAAGGGAGAAAACCCTGACAGAAACCGGGAACGAGAGGTTCTCTTAGGCGGTCACTAATCATTCTGTTTAGTAGCCGGCGCCTTTCACCTAGAATGTCCTTGAGCAAGTGTCTAGGTTAAACTGCCTCAACAAAAACACATGAATACAAATACAAGAATGGCCCTCAGTCCCGGGCAAATAGAGGGTGCGAATAATCTCCCGGTTAGGACGGCTACATGGAACACTAGAACACTAATTGATAATGATACTATTGACTTATTAATAAATGAAATTGAACGAATGGAAATTGATATAATTGGCATAACTGAGACCCACTGGACAACAGATATACCTACGATATGGGAGAAAGATGAACACGTCATCATTCACTCGCCACGACAAGACGGCATACACAGGCAAGGTGTCGCTTTAATACTGAATAAAAAACTAAGTGAGCACATGATTAACTATGAGTGTATATCAAGCAGATTATTGAAGGTTACCATAGAGATTAGATCAGATAGAATAACATACTTTGTTGTGTACGCTCCAGACTCTAGCTACGAAGATACACATGTAGAAGAATTTTTTGGAACGTTACAAGATGAGATTAACACCCTTCCACCAAGTGAACATATTGTACTACTAGGTGATTTTAACGCATCAATAGGAAGCCAAATGCAAGACATCTGGCCAGAAGTAGTTGGGAGATATGGTGCAGGAAAAAACAATGAACGAGGTGTTAAACTACTTCAATTCTGTGCAATAAACAATCTATTTATAGCAAACACAATATTTAAGCACAAAGAAAGGCGAAGATATACATGGACTTCACCAAAACAGACAGAGATGCAAATTGATTTTATTATAATGTCTAAGAAACTAAAATCTACTCTTAAAAACTGCAGAACCTATAACTCTGCCGAAATAGGGTCAGATCACTCACTTGTCATAGCAAACTTAGTTATGAAAAAACCAAAAAAAATGAAACATATAGCAAAAAAACCACTAAAACGTTATGACACCGATAAACTGCAAAGCAAGGAAACATCCGAAAAGTTTGCTTCGATAATAGGAGAAGGATTTGCTAACCTATTAGACGATGAGATGACTCCAGATGAATTTTACATTAAATTCAAAAAAATCGTACATACAACAGCTGAAAAAGAAATCGGACATAAACGACATAACGAAATCCCCGGTCTCTCAAGCGAGGTAAAAGACTTATGTGCAAAACGAAGAAGCGCTAAAATAATGATGTTACAAAACCAGTTTAATGAAGAGTATACAAATAACTATAGAGAATTAAATAAAAGAGTAAAAGCAGAAGTAAAAAAACAAAAGAATAATAATTTAAGTGACAAAATATCTGAAATGGAAGAAAATTTTAAAAAGAATAATACACATAAACTATTCAAATAAGTTCGTGAACTAGAAGGAAAGAGATACAGATCTATATGTGCTATGAAAGACTCCCAAGGTAATCTAAAGACGAAAAAGCAAGATGTATTGCATATCTGGAAAACTCACTTTGAGAAACACCTAAACACACAATTCAAACACGACGAAAATGCGCTGCAAGAATTTGACTCAGTAGATGTTAATAATGAAAACATACCGCCAATAACTGAACAAGAAGTTAAGTACTCAATAAAACAGCTATCCAACAGAAAGTCACCTGGGGTTGATGGAATAACTTCTGAATTGATAAAAGCTGGAGGTGAAATTATGACTAAAACATTAACAAACCTGTTTAATAAAATAATTGTGACAGAGAATCCACCAAATGACTGGTCTAAGATGATAATAACACCAATCCACAAAAAAGGTGACAAACTGAATGCCGCAAACTATAGAGCCATTGCACTATTACCAATACCAGGTAAAATATTCTGCAAAATATTGATGAACAGATGCTCGCACATAATTGAATCATCAATGAGTGACTCTCAATTCGGTTTTAGGCCTGGTAGAGGAACCACGGATGCAATATTTATTATAAGGCAGTTGATCGAGAAAGCAAAAGAGCACCAAATACCGATCCATTTCCATTTTATTGACTTTAAAGCAGCATTTGACACTATTTGGAGAGATGCACTTTGGAAGATGCTGCTTAAGATAGGTATCCCAAATAAACTTGTCGAAATAATAAAAAATCTATATGATAAAACGGAATGCTCCATAATAGCTGGAGGAGAACTATCTGATTGGTTCCCAGTTAATATTGGCGTGAGACAAGGCTGTATTATGTCACCAAGTTTATTCAACATATTCCTGGAATATATAATGAAGGGTGTTAAAAGTTTGAACCGTGACTTTCAATTAAACGAAAATATGTCTGTTGATATCAGATACGCAGACGATACGACACTCATATCTGCTGTATTCGAAAAACTGCAACTATCTACATTGGAACTTGAACAAGCTTGTCAAAAATGGGGTTTGAAGATAAATCCTCTTAAATGCGCAATAATTACACCAGATAGCAATGCTGAAATTGAAATCGACAACAACGTTGTTCCCAAAGTTTCCAAGTTCAAATTTCTGGGTAGTCTTGTTCCAGACTGCTCCTCAGATGTTCAACACCGAATATCAATGGCATCACAAGCTTTCGGTCGACTGAGAACGATATGGTCATCAAAAGACGTGTCAATACATCTTAAGACTAGACTTTACGGGGCACTCATTCTGCCGATTGCCACATACGGTTCAGAATCATGGACTACAAGACGAAAAGAAATAGATGCGCTACTAGTGTTTGAAATGAAATGCCTTAGAGCTATACTCCGTATTACTAGGTCTGGCAGACTCAGAAACACCATGATACGAAAGAAACTAAACATAAGCGAGACGATAGAAGACATCGTTCTTAAAAGAAGACTTCGCTGGTTTGGTCATGTTGTCAGGAATACGTCAACACTACATTCCAGCTACAAGCTAGATTTCAAAAAAAAGAGACCAAGAGGACGCCCGCCAAAAAGATGGTCTGATGGCATAAGGGAACAGTGCGGTGAGCCACTCTTAAATATAGAGAGACGAGCCAAACGACGAGATGCCTTCGGAAACTATGTATTCATGTGGAAAGCAAAGGGACGATAATCCTACGCATTTAAGTCAAGTAAGTAAGTCATACATAAATACTATTACTACTACTACTACTACTCAGCTCCGTTCATGATCAACCTTCAAGGACATGCAACATAGTGAAGATGCCGGCCGCCAGGGAGGCAAGCAAACATAGCGTAAGTGATGCGCAATGCATTCACCCAGATACACTCTGAGGAGGAGAACCTCACTGCCCTCGGCCAGTTTCTCATTTCATCATTATTATAGTGGACATCTGAATACAGTATACAGCAAGTATATCAATACCGGACACATAATAACAGAGTTGTTGTTAAACTATAGTAATATATATATATATATATATATATATATATATATATATGTGTGTATATATATATATATATATGTATAGGCTAATAAGCATACTAAACACAGCCGATTCTAAATTAAAATTATATAAAAATTAAATTAATAGAAAATACGTATATATAATCTACATATATATTAGATTATAAATAAAAATTAATGTAAATGTATTTAATATTTAATTTATTTGTTATTATAAATATCAACAAAGAAAATGTTATATTTTAATTTTAATTTGTTGTTATTTATATTTTCGCAAATCAATGTATACTGTTAAAAATAAGGGTATACCCTCTAGCGTATACGCTAGAATTCACAAATGGGTACTAAGAAATACAAGGGTACGCTACACGCTACAAGTGAAGCGTACCCTCAAAGATTTTCCAAAGGAAAGATATTGCACTCCCTATCTATCTCTAGTACCTCAAAATGTAAATTTAAAATGAAAAAACAACATTAACACTAGATGGCGAAATAGTATATGAAATGTTAAATCATGTGATATTTTTATTTAAATTTCTTGTTTTCTAATTATATACATACATTTAAAATCATTACAATATAATACAATACATGTAGTTTTTTTTAATATTAGATTTATAACAATATATTTATCATTTATTTTATTTGTTTATATTAAATATAACTAATCAGTGTATTCTATTGTTATATAATTATATTATCATTTTAAAATCATGCCAATACATATTATAATACAATATACATGTATATTGTATATAATTTATTATTTACAATTAAAATAAATATAGAAAATTCTTATAATCATACTAATACCGCTAGATGGCCATATCGAATTATTAGGTTACACAAATATACCCAAGTGCAATATCTTTCCTTTGGAAAATCTTTGGTACCCTTAAAGGGTATACATATATATAGATATATATATATATATATATATATATATATATATATATATATATATATATATATATATCTGTTGAACTATATACAAATATAATATGTTGAACGTATTAATTTAACATTTTTGTAAGATAATTAAATTATATATAATTACATATATGTAAATATTACATAACTATGTAATAGCATGTATATGATTAACCATTAGGAAAATAGTGTAAATACAAGGAAACTAATGTTGTCAACAATTTAAATATAGTGTTTAATATTTATATCAATTATTATAATATATAAATATTAATTATAATTAATTAATTAATACTATTAATTTATAATATTATATTATGAATTATAAATATTAAAATAAATAATTATATATTTAAATAATTTAAATAATATATATAAATATTTATTATTTTATTAATATAATATATTTCATTATCAATAAATGTTTCAGTTAATCTATTGATGCATATAAATTACGAGTTTTTAATTAATTAATTAATATATTTTTACACTTATTAATAATTACTTACTTATAATACTTAACTACATATATGTGTATATCAATATGTACTACTTATACCTACATATAAATATTATATTATAATTGTTAACATATACAATAATTTTACAAATCCAATAAAATATCTGAAGTTGTTTTATGTATGTATACCACATATATGTGCTATACATTTTATATGTATATATATATATATATATATATATATATATATAGAATAGAATATATCATGTATAATGTTGTGAATACATATGAAACTAATGTATATGTATATGATATGATATCGTAAAGTATTACTACTGACCATGTGATGAGTCACTAAGAACAAAACTGTTGACGTCAACACCATTATATATATATATATAGTGTCATATGTTGTCACAACATTATACATGATATATTATAATTATAATATTATATATAATTTTTAATATAATATTAATCTATGTATAATATACATTGTATATTTAATCATATACTTATAATGATGGAATTGCAACAGACGATAGTTGTATTCTGTTCGGCGACTGCTGTCCTCGTGACAGGATTGTGCATGTTCGTCATGGCCTGCCGTGTTAACGATAAGAGAATGGAGGCTGACATCGAGAAGGGCGAGGAGCGAGTGCGGCTTGTGAGATTCACTCCATTCACTCTCTCTCTACGGAGATAACTATATAGTCGCACACTAGGAAACCGCACATCAGTAGGCCGGTGTACGTTAAGGGTATAATCATGCACAAGCTAGATTATATCAACGCCACTACATATTGTTATTATCTTTAATACTATATAATAATATATTGTATTATACATTATTAAAAATAATAATAATAATATATTTATATATATATATATATATATATATATATATATATATATATAGGTATATATATCCTTATAAGTATGTAATTATGACATATTTATATATTATATGTTTAGACAATTTGTAACTTAAATATTTAACTTAAATACCGAGTTTATATTTTATATTTACAAAAAAAAATAATATAAATAGTATGGAATATATATATATATATATATATATATATATATATATATATATATATATATATATATACATATACATATATGTTAATAATCAAATATTATATGATTCATCATCACGAAATCGATCCGATCAGTTGTAAAAAAAGAAATAATAATGAATTCCCGAAACAATAAAGACAACAAAATCGCTGATCGAGAGGAGATATAGATTAATGCTAATATATAGTTTTAAACATAGTGTAATATTTCTAAATATATGTATTTTATAATATCATATTTACATGTTTACAATATCAACTTAATTATTTAATGACTTTGATTGTAATGATTATATATATATGTGTGTGATGGATATAGCCAATAACTGTCCCTCTCTTCCAATTGGTATATTGGTATGTTACAAAAAATGCAAACTTATTCACAACTAAATGATGTTCTGTATATAATATGATTTGATATATATATATATATATATATATGTTGCTGAATATCAAATAATTGTAATTATACTTTAAACGTATGTATTGAGATGCTAAATAACATATACACTAAATGTGTGATGTGTATGTTATGTGTGTGTGCAGTCAAGCGTGTACATTCACATAAACTGTATCTATTCGCAGGCTGATGACTCATCACTAAGCTCCGTGCATGATCAACCTTCAAGGACATGCAACATAGTGAAGATGCCGGCCGCCAGGGAGGCAAGCAAACATAGCGTAAGTGATGCGCAATGCATTCACCCCGATACACTCTGACGAGGAGAACCTCACATCCCGCGTCCAGTTTCTCATTTCATCATTATTATAGTGGACATCTGTATACAGTATACAGCAAGTATATCAATACCGGACACATAATAACATAGTTTTTTTTAAACTATAGTAATATATATATATATATATATATATATATATATATATATATATATAGGCTAATAAGCATACTAAACACAGCCGATTCTAAATTGAAATTATATAAAAATGAAATTAATAGAAAATACGTATATATTATCTACATCTATATTAGATTATAAATAAAAATGAATGTATTTAATATTTAATTTATTTGTTATTCTAAATATCAACAAAGAAAATGTTATATTTTTAAAATGTAATTTGTTGTTATTTATATTCTGTTATTATACAAATCAATGTATGTTATAATAAATATATATTAATGTTCTTATAAATCAGCCTATATCCTACATATATAGGATACACTCTAACTTATATAAGAAATTATATACACTGTATTGGATTAAACTTATCGTTTTATATAAATTATTTTATATATATATAATATATATGAAACCCACAATTACCTATAGTTAATTGTGCTATAGCACAAGTGATATTAACATAACGCGCCGCACAGTGTGTATCTCACTCACAAACATAACACTCCATAGGACATACGTAGGACATAGCTAGCGATGCTACAAACACTCCATAGGACACACGTAGGACATAGCTAGCGATGCTACAAGCAGTTGTACATATTTGTTAACTAACGATTATACCCCGCGAGAAATTCTGACACGCCCCCTTTAGATTGTAAAACCGGGCATACTTGTCATACAGGATATGCATACCTCTGATACAAGCGTCCATTGATATCCATAGTTCCGATAATAATATACGACTCGAAATAATACTTTCTAAAACCTCCGATTCTAAATATTAAATATAAATGTGAAAAATAAATGTCTGTTTGTTTATAGAAGTGATTTACAAATAGATTATTTTTTAATTTAATTTAGAATTTGTTTAAATTTATTATATTATAAAGATCATAATAGTTTAATGTCATGTATATATACATACACGGGGTATAGTGGGGTCTCAAAACGGAGTAATGTGTATATGACCACTGTCGCTCTTTAAACATAGGGGTTAGTCACTACACACCATTTATGGTCCTCAAACTATTTTGCTTTGGCTCCTCGCGCCACACCCTGGTAACCACTTCGGCAAGTGGGCTAAACTTGCAAGAGGGGACTATGGAAGGAGATTTGCGTCATCTAGTCTAAAAGGCTACAGAAAGAATCAACATGAGAATACAAACACAAAACTTCATACCGGATCGGTAGTGGACCGGACTAACAATGACCGCACTGTCCATCGGTGCTAACCAGGATGGTAGTGTAAAACTAGCTAGTGGAAAAGCAAAATAATTAAAAAACAAGATAAAACTACCAGATACAATAACAACTATAGGAAAGTGGAATGTGCGTACATTAAGAAGATGTGGCAAAATTCATGAACTCACCAATGAACTTGCTCGTTATCAATGGGACATAGTCGGTCTATCCGAAACAAAAATGACTGGATCATGAGAATTAACAACTGATGCTAGACATAATCTATTATATAGTGGACAAGACAAGCATTTTGAAGGTGTTGGATTCATAGTCAGAAAGGAACTAACAAAATCTGTGATTAATTACTCTATAATTTCAAGCAGAATTATCTCTATCCGTATAATAGCTAGTCCAATAAATATGACAATAATCTATATATATATGCACCACCAACAAATCACTCAGATGAATAAATAAAAGAAGTTTATGAAACTATAGAAAAACCATCTCTGACTCACCGAAGAAAGACTTTTTGATAGTACAAGGTGATTGGAATGCCAAAGTTGGAAAAGACACAACATGGAATAGATGTGTTGGACGATTTGGAATTGGAAATATAAACGAACGAGGGCAAATATTACTTGAATTCGCTGAACGACATAAATTAGTTATAGCTAATACTTTACATCCGCATGAGAATTCAATAATAACAACATGGCACTCACCCAATGGACTAGTTCATAATAAAATATATTACATATTAACACCTCGAAGATTCAAGTCAAGTATCATACGAAGCTCAACAATAACACCAAGTGCAGATATCAATAATGATCATGATCTCATAATGTGCAATCTAAAGCTAAAATTACGATCAAATAAACCACACAAAAATAAACGAATTCGCTACAATGTAAATAAATTAAAGGACCCAAGAATATGCAAAATATACTCAGAACTTTTAGATGTACAATTTAATGAACTAGAAAAGACTGTAACTCGACTGAAATCTACACAAAATTTGAAAAAATGATAACAAGCTCTGCTTCAGAAATAATTGGAAAATATCGTAGTAAAAAACAGCCATGGATGACAGATGACATACACGACCTTTGCGACGAAAGAAGAATATTGAAGTCTGAAAAGAAGCAACAGTCTGACCTAGAAAATGTTTACAGAGAAATAAATTCAACGATTCGCAAAAAGATGTAAAAAGTAAAAGATGATTAGATATAATTTTAGTGCAAATCTATAAATGATAATCCATGTCACATGGAAGACACAATAAGTGGGAAAGGGACTTCCTGTTTACATATTTATTAACAACAACTAATTTTATTTATCATTTTAATCTACGATTATTTAGACAAAGATAAGTCATCATTTATTTATTTTTAGATAATAATTTTTATTAATATTACATAAATCTTATTTACTAATTTGTTAATATTATTATACTATATAACTACATTTACATACAGTTTATGCATTTGTATTTTGTATTTTTGTATTATTATTGAAATAAGCCATAAAAAAGCCATAAAATATTTATTGATATTTCCAAGAATTTGTAAAATTATCACTTGGTAAATATAAATATATACATACACATCAATATGTCTAATACATGCATCCAATGTAACTCTATAATTACATGTACAAACTTTGTCACTTGTTCATGTAACTCAGCTATACATTCTAAATGCCTCAATGCAAATAATAGCTTGCCTTACAACTAGATAACAAGCAGTGCAGTACATAAACATGTTGTGAGTGTATTGAAATCTCCTTCATTTAAATTTTCGTGCAAAATTTTCCTCAAAAAACCCTCCCTCATTCCTTCACCCACTATCCCTCCTTTTTCCACTACCATGACTGACCTACTCTATACTCTTCCCTTCCTCATTAAAGATATATCTACCCGCCTTGACCAACAGGACATATCTCTAAGAAATATATCTTCACAATTACAACATAATAAATTAAACCACACATATGCAACTATCATTCCTCCAACTGCCACTTCCTCAATCCCCCTTCCTCCCCCTCCCACACCACCTACTCCCATACCTAGTCTCCTTAAATTACCTATTACCCATATGCATTACCAACCAGCCTCTAATCCACTTATTCATAGACCGAATATTAATCAAACTACCCATATAAATTATACTCAACCTATACCTCCACCCCTCCCTCCTAGTTACAATTCTATTGTTATTGAACACCTAAATAGTAAACAAATGACAACATTGTTCTTAACTGATCTACTCTCACATCTGAACCTCCCATCCAATGCAATATCCACCTATAAATTTATCAATAATATAGTTATAATATTCTTTAATTCCGACAACTTCTACTACACATTTACATCAAAAATACAGAATATTAAGAAACAACCCCACTTTATAAACTTATATTTTCGTAAACAACGTAGTCTACTTGAAAGAGAACGAGGTAAATTATTATACCACGCTACTAAGGCAAATCTGGCTCCATCCAATTCTAAATTTACTTACAATAATTCCAATGAAACATATGAATTAAGAAATATAGTCAACTCGAAGGTCGACTGGGAATCTAGTCCCATAAACATAACTCCCCAGACCTATAAAACTTGGGAAAATTCCTATGAATCATACATTAAATCTAATTCGTATAAACCTCATGATACTAGCTTATCTACACCGCCAACATGACTTCACCCTCTCCGAATCCAACCCAACACCAGTGTCTCTCCTACCATCCAAACATCAGTGTCCCCATCTTCCTCAGAACGCCATAACTGCCTAATTAAATCTACATTATTAAACACCTGCTCCATCCGTAACAAGATCCCACCTATCCTAGAACTATATCACAATAACATATCAACACATTCCCTTCCAATACACTCATCCAACTCTACGACATATTCCACCTATAAACTCTTAAAGACTTCATCCCATAAATCCATATTAAAAGCTGCTACATTAAACATACAATCTATAAGAAACAAAGTAGAAACTACTATTGATCATACCACGACCTCGAATTAGACATATTATGTCTCACTGAAACCTGGCTGACTGACAAAGACACACCCATATACCCAGTCTAAATACTAAATCTCTCAGTCTAATTCATCTTCCTCGACCTGGTCCCCACTATGGGGGAGGCACCGGTGTTCTATACAAAAAAAACTATTAAGCTAGTTAACAGTACAGATCTATCACTTGAATACTCTGAGGCATTCAAATGCACCTTCCAGCCCGTGAATTCACTACCCTTCACACACATAACCATATATAGACCTCCAAAAAACCCAATTCCATGCTTTCTAGCAGAAATTGATAATCTATTATCCTCTCTATCTAGTCGCACCATACTTCTAGGTGACTTTAATATACCAATTTATCTACCTCCACCTATGCAAAACTCTTAAACCAAACAATTAATTCCCACAACTGTGTTCAACATATTACCTCACCTACTCATTCTTCTGGCAACATACTAGACCTCATCATATCCCATAATACTTCCAACATTATATCGAATACATTCGTTCAAAATTTAATCACAGATCATCATATTGTTACATTCTTTCTTCAGGCACCTAAATCTAAACGACAATCGAAAATCATTACATTCAGGAAAATTCAGAATATTGACCTGCCTGCCTTTAAAAAAGACTTCCTCTCTGATAACTCAATTATACTTGATCCAATAAATATATCCTCCATCGACTTAACCCTAATTAATACATTCAACATCCTAGCTCGCATTAAAATTAAATCAATAACCCAACGTAACAATATTAAATGGTTTAATCCCACGCTAAATTTGATTAAACGTGAGCTTAGAGCCGCCGAAAAGACATGGAGAAAGTCAAAAACTCAAGAACACCTTAACTCTTTTAAACAAATATTATATACTTATAGACGCATGATAAAGAAGGCTAAACATGATTACTATACTGATACCATAATATACGCTGGAAATAATTGCAAGAAACTCTTCAAAATTTCAAATTCCCTGCTTGGGCGTATAACTCCTCGCATACTTCCTGACTGTATCCCATCTATCAAAGCAACCAACTTTGATAATTACTTCAATAACAAGATATATAGAATCATTAACTGACTACCCAAACCCATACTACCACCACTAATATTACCAACATATTCACTTAACTCATTCTATACCCCTTCTACGGCCTGCATTGATAAACTTCTATTAGCCGTCAAATCATCATGCATCATTTTAGATCCTATCCCTACACTATTATTACATAAACTTTCCTCCTTTCTCTCCCCATTCTATAAATGTATAATTGAGAATTCCCTTTTAACGGGTGTTGGTACACCCTACATGAAATTGGCACACATTACTCCCATAATAAAAAATTCCTCCAGAGATAAATCAGATCTTTCAAACTACCGTCCAATATCAAACCTCTCCTTTATATCTAAAACACTTGAAAGAGTTATAGCAGCACAATTAAATAACTACCTTATCAACAACAATATACCAAATAAATTCCAAAGTGCCTATACTAAAAACAAAAATACGGAAACTGCACTAACCCATATACTAAATAACATCCTACTTTATCCCACTAAATACTGCTCCAGCATTGTTCTTTTGGACCTTACAGCTGCATTCGATACTATAGATCACAATATTATGATCCGTCGACTGCAATGCATTGGTTTGTCCAGTACAGCATTATAATGGTTCATCTCCTACCTCGATAGCCATTCTTACTCAATTAGAATTGAATCACACTTAACTAAACCACGACTAATATCAAACGGAGTTCCACAAGGATCCGTTCTCGCCCCCATCCTTTTTAATATATATTTATCTCCCTTACTAGATATTTTTGATAAATACCCAGACATCAACTTCCATGTATATGCTGACGACATACAAATTTACTGCAACTTACCGAACCCCTCCTTAAACGTATCCACACTAAATAAATGCCTAGAAGAGATAAGATACTGGCTAGCAGCAAACTCATTAGCACTAAATAGTGAAAAAACTACTGCAATACTGATCAATACATCGCATACCCTATCCTATATACCACCCATCCACATCAATAACCACAACATAAAAATCTCTCCTTACGCTAAAAATCTCGGAATAATAATGGACAACAAACTAACATTCTCCCAACATACTACTGAAATATCCAAATCTGTGAACCGCACACTACATACAATACGACTAATAAGACCCTCAATAACGACAGAACTTGCTAAAACTCTCATAACAGCCCTAATACTTCCCCGCCTCGACTATTGTAATTTCATTCTACATAAATCTAATAAAAACACAATAATACCACTCAATATACTACTTTATTCAGCTGCACGTACTATATATAGAATTCCAAAATACTCTAGAACCCACATTACCCCCTACCTAAAATCACTTCACTGGCTCCCTATCACACAACGTATACAATATAAAATATTACTTATGATTCACCATGCCACATATTATAATAACCCCGACTACCTGACCGACTTACTAAATGAACATAATCCCTCCAAACCACAACGTACCATATACAAATACAAATTATTCATCCAAAACTCCCGCAACCTAACAAGAAAACAAGAAACTGCTTTTTCATTAGCTGCCCCTAAACTATGGAATAGCCTACCATATGACATAAGATCAATATCTTCGACCCCCATCTTTAAAAGTAGGTTAAAAACCCATCTTTTTAACATGGCATATACAAATTAATTTTTGAAAACACCGCCGAAAACTCTACTAAGAAGTTGAATGGCAGTGTCTAAACCATTAGGTTACAAGGTTGCAAGGTTAAGTGGGCTTATGAAACACTTAACACGCTTATAAAGACATCACATATAAGCACTTCAATAATTGAAGATAGCAGGGGTGTGCCACTATCTGAAGATAGCATGTTTCTAAAGCGTTGGACGGAATACTGTAATGATCTTTACAATCGCCAGATTAACCCAGACATTAGTGTTTTAAACAGTAACGCAAACTTTAACACATATACTGAGGAAGAATTTCCTATACTCGAGTCTGCAGTTATAGAAATGATTAAAACACTGAAGGAAGGTAAATAACCTGGGATTGATAATATACCAAGTGAACTAGTCAAAAATGGGGGCAATGCTGTGGTAATAATACTTACAACTCTATGTCAGAAATCAAGGTCGAGTAAAATATGGCCATCTCAGTGGACCAAGTCACTGATATACCAATACCAAAGAAAGGTGATCTCAAGAAATTCAAAAACTACTGAACACTAAGTTTAATCTGCCATTCTTTCAAAACACTACTATATAATCCTTAAACGACTAAACCCCCATATAGAAGAAATATTATCGGAGGAACAAGCCCGATTCCGAAAAGGAAGGAGCACAATAGAACAAGTGTTTAACTGCAGAAATATTATTGAAAAACATATAGACAGCCAAAAAACATATTCTACAATTTCATAGATTTTAAAAAGACATTTTACCGAGTATACCATGACGTATACCATAGACAGCATTATATAAGTTTGGAATGCAGAATGATATAATCATGATGATCAAATCATATATAAACTCTACTAGTATTAGCAGTGATACTAAATAATTCTGAAGGTGAATTCTTTAAAACTTCAGTTGGTGTACGTCAAGGATGTATGTTTTCACCAACATTATTCAACTTATTCCTTGAAGAAATTATGAATGAAACTCAGAGCAACTACTCTTCATCTATTTCAGTAGGTGGAAGACCACTTTGGAATCTAAAGTTCGCTGTAGACATCGACTTGCTTGCTGGAACCAACTAGGAACTACAATAACTCACAGATCAATTATCAAGAAGTTCAACCAGGTATAGAATAGTAATAAGAAATATATAAAGTGATGGTAAACTCTAACGATAATTCTATACATACAAATATCGCCCTCTATGGAGAAAACTTGAAGTTGACAAGTTTTGCTATCTGGGTTCAACCCTTACAAGAGATGTGAAGCGGACATCAGAATCAGATTAGCTCTTGCTACATCTGGATGGTACGGTTATATACTATATGGAACAGCAAACAAATAAATTTAAAATTAAAACATAACCTCTATTGTTCTCTCGTATTATTGATCCTTACTTATAGATGCGAGACATGGACGATAAATGCAAAAGAAAATTCAAGCATTTGAAAATAAATCGCATAGAAAATTACTCGGTATTACATATAAAGAGAGAAAAATAAACGTGTTTGTCCATAACATAATTATTGAAATAATTGGTAACTGGAGATTATTTCAGGTTTGTTATAGTAGTCAGTTGTGTGTCGGTAATTGGTATCAGTATCTATTGTATCGGTTGAAATTTGCGTATCTATAATATAAACAATATCATTTCGTTATGCCAGTAAGTTGGGTTTGCGTAAGCAAAGTTATGTTCGTATGTGTGGTTCAAGTATAGTTTTAAATTTGTACTTATTCAGTAGAGTGATTAAAAGATCGTTAACATAATTATGCCTGTGAATAATGTTATTATAATTAAATCTACAGGTCTGCATAATATGATTTAGGCAGTCATATTTATAATTACACCCTCGCCTTAAACAGTTTGTATTTAAAATTGGAAATATACGTTTACATCTGCAATGTGTATACAGTAGACCGTGCTTAAGCTTGACCATATATACAAAATCACGATCAGAAAACATCTTTATAGGAGAAGTTATCAAATTATTGATAAAAGGACTATGCGTGCCTGATTCTAAACCCTTACCATCGACAGAATTAAATAAATATATTGAATGCTATTTATTTATGGAAATGTTATCAATAAACGTGTATTCATCATATAATCGAGGTGTAGACCATTTTAGAATAACGCTATCGGGAAGAGTTTGAATAATAGTGTCATCATTCCTTCTAATGGATGAAATTCTTTTTAGCCGCAGCACCGGTATTGCCAGAAAAAGACGAGTGATAGCTATCCTACCGATACTACTAGGTGCGTAGAATACACCGAGTGAAGTATCTGAAGGTAGTCGAAGCGAACGTCTGACGAACGACCAAATACTTTTTTCCATCGTTTTTAATGTATACGTTAAAAAAAATCAAGGTATGAAGCATACTTGGAATTAGATGATTTTTAAGATTAATCAATTTGTGTTGGGGTTTTAGAGTAGATTTAGATATTGGCAAAAGTTTCGATGTAAGGTCATCATTAATTGAATGATTTTTATTATCCAAAGCGTCTAAGTTTATGCCAATATATCTATGTGTCTTCTATATTTAACGCTTTAATTGTAGAATTATCAATAGATATAAACTATATGGTTTACATATCCATTGTTTTTTCTTTGGGTTAATAATTATATTCAATGTAGCGAATTTTGATTTGTTAACGTTTAACCCAAATTGAGTTAGTCTAAATAAAACATGATCAACTTGATCTTGCATCATTACATCATCTTTCGCAAATAAAACCAGATCATCTGCAAATGCCATATGGCTTATTGTACTATTTACTTGTAAATTAATACTACCTGGCATATTATCAGTTACATAATCTATAATGGAGTTAAAAAGAGCGGGATACATTGGGTCACCTTGTTTTACTCCACGATTGACTGGTATAAAAGGTGATACTCTGTTTTTATATTATAATTGAGTTGAACAATCAGAATAAGTATGTATGATATAATTGGTATACATTTTAGGAGTCCCTACTCTTTAGGCTAATGCAACAATTGAGTTGTGAGATACTGTATCAAAAGCTTTAGAAACATCCAACCAACACATATTTAATGGGCGTAATGCATTTTATGCTGATATATAATAGATTTAAGCAAAAAGATATTCTCAGCATTACCATCACGCGAACAAAAGCTTTTGGCCGTGGATTAAGACTAATTGTGTTTTCAATTCTTCTTTCCATCATTTTATGGAATAGTCTACAGAATATCAATGACATAGTTATTGGACGATACTGGAAAGGCTCAGTACTGTGCTTAATTTTAGGGATTAAAGAGGCCTAATTTAAATGCGGAAGGTGCAGTAGCTGATATGAGATAAATATTAAAGCGAGCTGTTATATTATTTAGACCAATTTTAGTTAAATCACATTTTTAAGACCATATATTCCCGGGGCGCCGTCGTGTAATGTGCCGTAACATGACTTTACTTTATTTATCGTAATTGGATGTATATATACATTACTATTATTAAAAAATGAGTGGTTGAATGGAATAGATGGCTTACTTATTAACTCACCCCAATATTTAAATTGTAAATCAATTGGCATTTCATTAATTTCTTTTGTAATATATTCACTGTCGAAAATAGATTTAGCAAGCCTGGATCTATTTTTAGAATACATTTGTTGCGTTTTAGCAAATAATAATCACCTTTTTTACGCTTAACATTTCTATTTTATTGCACGCCTATATTATCATTACGTTGTGTATTGTTAGAAATAATATTGTTAAGTAATATTTTTGGTTTTTTTTAGATTGAACTATATATGAATTAATTAATTTGTTATAATCTAGGTCTACTACCCGACACACAATTAGTACTGCACAGGACTCCTGCAGGAGTCCTTATTTATAACAATCGGCCGATTAACATGTTAATAGGCCGGCCTATCTATTATACATGTAAGCAGGGACAAATAAGGACTAAAAAACGAATTTTCTGTATCCTGCTAAGGATAAATAAGGACTAAAAAACGAATTTTCTGCATGTTGCTAAGGACAAATAAGGACTAAAAAACGGAAATTCTGCATCCTGCTAAGGACAAATAAGGATAAAATAACGGACATTCTAAATACTGGTAAGGACAAATAAGGACAAAATAACGGACATTCTGAATACTGGTAAGGACAAATAAGGACAAAATAACGGACTTTCTGAATCCTGCTAAGGATAAATAAGGACTGAATAACGAACTTTCTTAATCCTGCTAAGGATAAATTAGGACAAAATAAAGGATTTTTTAATCCTGGTATAGACAAATAACCCAAGCAACCAAAATGGTTATAAACTACATCATAAAGTGTTACAAAATGCATATTTTGTAACCATCGTTACAAATTGCATATTTTGTAACATTTTAAGATTTAAAACTAAACTTTATTACCAAATACCTGAATTGTACATGTACCATGTAACTGTTACTAAAACTTAACAAAAATCTGTTTGCACAAATGGATTAAAATAACTAATTCTGTACATGTAAATTTTGCGTTTATGGTTACTTGGAAAGGGTCATATATAGTATTTTCTATTCCTATATATAATAACCCAGAATTCAACTTACATCAAAAACTTAAGTTCAACATTTAAGTTCAACTTAAGTCAATGGTAATTAATTAACTTAAGTTCAACTTAAGTTCTAAACTAAATTCTAAATTCAATAATAATAACATTTTAATATGTACACTTTAATCAATATTCAATTGCTATATATTCAATATTGAGCAATTAGTTCAACATGATTTCCAATTATATTATCAATATAATTACGATTAAAATTGTAGTTCAATGTGTCAATTTAATGAGATTATGATAATTTAGAAAAATACATAGGATTACTTAAATAATTTTATTTTTAGAATAATATTTTATTTATTAAAAGCAGTATATCAACTTAAATATAAAAGTAAAATAATAATTAATAATTAATTTGCATAAATAAAAATTAAATCAATATATTAAAATAATTAAAAGGTATAATATGTTATTCTTTCTATATTAAAACAAGTATATATATACTTATTAATAATTAATAAACAGATAAATAAACAGTAAAATAGTATACTACTGAGCAGGGTATATAAAGGACACAACAAATAAAGTTCTGCATTATATTTATAGCTATACAAATGTTACTGTAATGTTACTATAGATGTCCTGCTCAGTAACATATTATACTACTGAGCATGGTATATAAAGGACACACAAAGTAAAGTTCTGCATTCTATTTATAGATATACAAATGTTACTGTGATGTTACTGTAGATGTCCTGCTTAGTAACATATTATACTACTGAGAAGGGTATATAAAGGACATAAAAAGTAAAGTTATGCATAGTTATTTGGTTACATTTTTAACATTAATGTAGGCACCCTTTACAGTAGTATCACAGAACATGTATACTGTTCAGTGTGTTATAAGGATAAATAAGTATATTAAAACGGAATGTATGCATGCAATTGTTTGTAGGGTAGATTTTGAATATTGTCGAAATTAAAATTCTGTATATTTAATTGTAAACTATGATACATATTACCTATTACTTATATATATTGTTCCTCTTTCTTTAGTTATCAAGAATTTCTCTAATATTCATTATGCAATATATGCAGATGACATACAATTATACTGTAAAGTAAATCAACAAAGTAATACAGAGTTAAATGATTGTATTGAACAAGTTAGGAGATGGCTCATTTTTAATAATTTATTCCCTAATTCATCCAAAACTAAACTTATTAATATCACAACTAAATCATGTATTTTCCCTACTGTACTATTTGACTCTACTATTATAGAACCTAGTGAGTATGTTACATCACTTGGAGTTACATTAGATTCTAAACTTTCATTCTCACGATTCATCTCATCTATTTGTAAATCTGCAAATTACAACTTATATAATATTCGTAAAATAAGGAAATACCTAACTGTAACTTCTACAATGATGTTAGTGCAATCACTAGTTATATCTAGATTACGTTATTGTAATAGCATTACTATTCATTCAAATAAGAATATTTATGACAGAGTAGATAGGGTAATAAAATCTTCAATTAGATTAATATATAATCTAAAAAGGAATGACCATATTATTGTTAAGAATATTTTAAATGGCCCAAAATGGTTTAACCATGATAAGATGACTAAATTTAAGTTACTCTGCATAATGCATAAAACATTATTATTCGGTACCCCAAACTACCTCAAAAATATATTTATTAGGGAAGTAAAGATGAATCCGCGTAAGCAATATGATGAAATGTACAAGGTTCCTTCGATAAAATTTAAAAGATTAATGAAAAGATCAATAAGCTGGAGTGCCCCTACGCTGTGGAATGACTTACCACGAAACATACGAAACCTGAGAAATCATTCAACATTCAAGATTAATCTAAAAAATTATTTAATTAAATTATAATTATAAACATATATATATATATATATATATATTAATATATATATATATATATATTTTAGTTATTTTTCGTTTCTGTTATTTTCTTTTCGTTTACACTTATGAGATTGAAAAATGTACAAGTGTATAAATAAATAAATTACTTACTTACTTATTATAGGTAATATGTATTTGCTAGGGTGTAAATCTAAGATATATTGCAAAATATTTGTTTTATTAATTAAATCAATATTGTTTTATGATCTAGGACCTGTAGATAAATCATAACAATAGCTATTCGATACTTAATATATATGCATTAGTATAAATGATTCATTAATATATACATATATGTATTACTATAAATTATAATAATAATATCAATAATGAAACCGCTATGAATTTGTATTAACATTATTTAATGTATATGTCATTGTTGCCTCAAAGTGCATAGCAGCCATGTGTGTGTATGCGTGTGTATGTGCGTATGATGTCACTAAGCATATGTAGGCTATAGTACACTATCTTTCACATTATTCACCGATATAACTGATAATGTGACTATTAGTTTTCAATACTCTAGTATACTAAGTTATATAGATACCGTTATAACGTGCATTAAAAACACGTTAAGAACACCAGTTGTGTCTAAATAAAATATTAGAATTACGTATCGTATAATTATATTAATTGTATACTATACGATTACGTATTATTATTGTATAACCTATAGGATATAAATGAATAACGCAAAAATAATCATAATTCGATGAAATATATAACACATTTCTTATATCTTCTCACACATATGTTAGTTCCTGCAACAGTATCAGTTCATATAATAGAAATATGAGCAGAGAAAATATTTCTAAATAAATATCTAGATCTATATAACCTTTACAATATTCAAGAAAGCAAATGAAACAGACATAGTGTTCGTTTTATTCCTGACTTATATTTCCTTCTTTAATTTCTTCCAAAGAGTTTAATATACTTTAATAATCGTAAATAACTCTATCAAAGGTTGCTTTTCTTAATGGCTATTCAGTATGGAACATAAATGTTTTCTATTTAAACCTGATTCGTTCTGCTTAAATATATTCTGAATTTGATAGTCATTGAAAATATATTTCCAACTTCATTTATGCAACATGAATATTACGTATAGACATATTTGCGAATTTAACTAATTTGCGAAATAATATTAACACAAGGCGCACTATACTAAGTATAATATACTAAAATAGTGCTTGCATTTATATTTATCTACGCACCTTTATAGAATCTGTTCATATTGAAGTCGCCGTCTTAACATTAATATCTTAATTTCTTGATCGATATAGAATACCTATTCAATCTAGAATACATTAGGAATATAATATATTTGATTGTGGGAATTATAAGGTAGGCCTTAAAAGGCTTTTAAGTCTTATCTATTTGTTAAAAATAGTACGTATTTAGATTATAATGATTAATACAATAATGATAAGTATACTTATAAAGTATATACTGGTAAATATATTTACCGTAATAAAACCTATTTTATTATATTTACAATCGATTCACCAATTGTATATGATAACTCCAATGAAAATATATTTTGGTTCGAGATCTTTATTTATAAACTAATTTCCACTAATACCTTGAGTGTCGTCAATCTTAACACTAAATACGGAAGATTCTGTGTTATCTTTTGAGTAATCTTAAGTATGGAGTTGAGTACATATGTATGGGAAAGTAACCGAATACTGACAGTTCCAGAATACGGACACTCTCGGTATCTCAGAAACCATTAATCCTACAAAAAAATAGTTTACAAATTTACTGACTAAAATATTCATAATTATATAAATAGTCTAAAAAAGTATTTTTTATTTTTTAATTATTAAAAATATTGCCTATATATCCAATAAAATTTTTTTTAATTTATTAAATTTTTTTTTAACTAAAAACCTTCTCATGAATATACAAATGTATCGATATAAAATATAACACTATATTATTAAAAAATAAAGCATTTTAAAAATGATATATATAATTTCTATTTTTTTTATAAAATATTCATTAATTTATAATCATATATCTAGAGGTCATATATGTCCCTAATACGGATACTCTAGATGTATTAATACTGACACTCTATACCAATCAGCAAGCAACGTATGTATGAACTTTTCTGATTTTCATAAAAATCGCGTGCGTTATAATATTAATACCACCAATAAAGCCAAATCTAATTTTTTTATTATTTAGATACTAATGTTGTATTATTAATTAACAAAATAATAAAAATAAATAAATTATTAACTAATTAAATTATAATAAATTGTTCATAAAATTAATTATAAATAATGTAATTTTAATTTGTCTGATTGATTCATCAATAATATATAGTTTATCTAGTGGTATATAGGGTTTCCGTATTATAACTCAGGGTGTCCGTATTCGGTACCCATGTCCGAATACGGACACCCCCGTTATCTATGGAATTAAAAGATTAAATAACATTTTAAAATCACAATAATATCTATAATCATATAATATTAATATATCGTAATTTTTGAATATAATTAATGAGTCATAAAATGTTAAGACCATTTATTGTTAAAGTGTCCGTATTAGGTTACTTTCCCCTAGATAACATTTATATCTTTATTATCAAAAACCTATGTATACAAATAAATTATATATGTGCGTACACAAAATACACCCACACACGTATATATATAATTATAACTATACATATATATATATATATATATTCATATATGACGTATTTCAAAGGTCAATATGTATGTCACATTCGACTATTAAGACTATTTGCCGCGTCACTCGAGAGTAGATTATAATAGATTAAATATAAACAGTACGTGTATCATTTATTAGAAGATTACTTACTATATATATATATATAAATAGTAATATATAAAATACATACAGGTTTGTAGTACTGATATAAAAAGTAGAAAGGATTATTCGCGCGGTTATACGCTGTATTTATAATGTCATTCATAGCGAACATAATACGATATACGTATATGTAGGCGTAAGTAGGTAGTAGGTAGTAGGTAGTAGGTAGTAGGTAGTAGGTAGTAGGTAGTAGGTAGTAGGTAGTAGGTAGTAGGTAGTAGGTAGTAGGTAGTAGGTAGTAGGTAGTAGGTAGTAGGTAGTAGGTAGTAGGTAGTAGGTAGTAGGTAGTAGGTAGTAGGTAGTAGGTAGTAGGTAGTAGGTAGTAGGTAGTAGGTAGTAGGTAGTAGGTAGTAGGTAGTAGGTAGTAGGTAGTAGGTAGTAGGTAGTAGGTAGTAGGTAGTAGGTAGTAGGTAGTAGGTAGTAGGTAGTAGGTAGTAGGTAGTAGGTAGTAGGTAGTAGGTAGTAGGTAGTAGGTAGTAGGTAGTAGGTAGTAGGTAGTAGGTAGTAGGTAGTAGGTAGTAGGTAGTAGGTAGTAGGTAGTAGGTAGTAGGTAGTAGGTAGTAGGTAGTAGGTAGTAGGTAGTAGGTAGTAGGTAGTAGGTAGTAGGTAGTAGGTAGTAGGTAGTAGGTAGTAGGTAGTAGGTAGTAGGTAGTAGGTAGTAGGTAGTAGGTAGTAGGTAGTAGGTAGTAGGTAGTAGGTAGTAGGTAGTAGGTAGTAGGTAGTAGGTAGTAGGTAGTAGGTAGTAGGTAGTAGGTAGTAGGTAGTAGGTAGTAGGTAGTAGGTAGTAGGTAGTAGGTAGTAGGTAGTAGGTAGTAGGTAGTAGGTAGTAGGTAGTAGGTAGTAGGTAGTAGGTAGTAGGTAGTAGGTAGTAGGTAGTAGGTAGTAGGTAGTAGGTAGTAGGTAGTAGGTAGTAGGTAGTAGGTAGTAGGTAGTAGGTAGTAGGTAGTAGGTAGTAGGTAGTAGGTAGTAGGTAGTAGGTAGTAGGTAGTAGGTAGTAGGTAGTAGGTAGTAGGTAGTAGGTAGTAGGTAGTAGGTAGTAGGTAGTAGGTAGTAGGTAGTAGGTAGTAGGTAGTAGGTAGTAGGTAGTAGGTAGTAGGTAGTAGGTAGTAGGTAGTAGGTAGTAGGTAGTAGGTAGTAGGTAGTAGGTAGTAGGTAGTAGGTAGTAGGTAGTAGGTAGTAGGTAGTAGGTAGTAGGTAGTAGGTAGTAGGTAGTAGGTAGTAGGTAGTAGGTAGTAGGTAGTAGGTAGTAGGTAGTAGGTAGTAGGTAGTAGGTAGTAGGTAGTAGGTAGTAGGTAGTAGGTAGTAGGTAGTAGGTAGTAGGTAGTAGGTAGTAGGTAGTAGGTAGTAGGTAGTAGGTAGTAGGTAGTAGGTAGTAGGTAGTAGGTAGTAGGTAGTAGGTAGTAGGTAGTAGGTAGTAGGTAGTAGGTAGTAGGTAGTAGGTAGTAGGTAGTAGGTAGTAGGTAGTAGGTAGTAGGTAGTAGGTAGTAGGTAGTAGGTAGTAGGTAGTAGGTAGTAGGTAGTAGGTAGTAGGTAGTAGGTAGTAGGTAGTAGGTAGTAGGTAGTAGGTAGTAGGTAGTAGGTAGTAGGTAGTAGGTAGTAGGTAGTAGGTAGTAGGTAGTAGGTAGTAGGTAGTAGGTAGTAGGTAGTAGGTAGTAGGTAGTAGGTAGTAGGTAGTAGGTAGTAGGTAGTAGGTAGTAGGTAGTAGGTAGTAGGTAGTAGGTAGTAGGTAGTAGGTAGTAGGTAGTAGGTAGTAGGTAGTAGGTAGTAGGTAGTAGGTAGTAGGTAGTAGGTAGTAGGTAGTAGGTAGTAGGTAGTAGGTAGTAGGTAGTAGGTAGTAGGTAGTAGGTAGTAGGTAGTAGGTAGTAGGTAGTAGGTAGTAGGTAGTAGGTAGTAGGTAGTAGGTAGTAGGTAGTAGGTAGTAGGTAGTAGGTAGTAGGTAGTAGGTAGTAGGTAGTAGGTAGTAGGTAGTAGGTAGTAGGTAGTAGGTAGTAGGTAGTAGGTAGTAGGTAGTAGGTAGTAGGTAGTAGGTAGTAGGTAGTAGGTAGTAGGTAGTAGGTAGTAGGTAGTAGGTAGTAGGTAGTAGGTAGTAGGTAGTAGGTAGTAGGTAGTAGGTAGTAGGTAGTAGGTAGTAGGTAGTAGGTAGTAGGTAGTAGGTAGTAGGTAGTAGGTAGTAGGTAGTAGGTAGTAGGTAGTAGGTAGTAGGTAGTAGGTAGTAGGTAGTAGGTAGTAGGTAGTAGGTAGTAGGTAGTAGGTAGTAGGTAGTAGGTAGTAGGTAGTAGGTAGTAGGTAGTAGGTAGTAGGTAGTAGGTAGTAGGTAGTAGGTAGTAGGTAGTAGGTAGTAGGTAGTAGGTAGTAGGTAGTAGGTAGTAGGTAGTAGGTAGTAGGTAGTAGGTAGTAGGTAGTAGGTAGTAGGTAGTAGGTAGTAGGTAGTAGGTAGTAGGTAGTAGGTAGTAGGTAGTAGGTAGTAGGTAGTAGGTAGTAGGTAGTAGGTAGTAGGTAGTAGGTAGTAGGTAGTAGGTAGTAGGTAGTAGGTAGTAGGTAGTAGGTAGTAGGTAGTAGGTAGTAGGTAGTAGGTAGTAGGTAGTAGGTAGTAGGTAGTAGGTAGTAGGTAGTAGGTAGTAGGTAGTAGGTAGTAGGTAGTAGGTAGTAGGTAGTAGGTAGTAGGTAGTAGGTAGTAGGTAGTAGGTAGTAGGTAGTAGGTAGTAGGTAGTAGGTAGTAGGTAGTAGGTAGTAGGTAGTAGGTAGTAGGTAGTAGGTAGTAGGTAGTAGGTAGTAGGTAGTAGGTAGTAGGTAGTAGGTAGTAGGTAGTAGGTAGTAGGTAGTAGGTAGTAGGTAGTAGGTAGTAGGTAGTAGGTAGTAGGTAGTAGGTAGTAGGTAGTAGGTAGTAGGTAGTAGGTAGTAGGTAGTAGGTAGTAGGTAGTAGGTAGTAGGTAGTAGGTAGTAGGTAGTAGGTAGTAGGTAGTAGGTAGTAGGTAGTAGGTAGTAGGTAGTAGGTAGTAGGTAGTAGGTAGTAGGTAGTAGGTAGTAGGTAGTAGGTAGTAGGTAGTAGGTAGTAGGTAGTAGGTAGTAGGTAGTAGGTAGTAGGTAGTAGGTAGTAGGTAGTAGGTAGTAGGTAGTAGGTAGTAGGTAGTAGGTAGTAGGTAGTAGGTAGTAGGTAGTAGGTAGTAGGTAGTAGGTAGTAGGTAGTAGGTAGTAGGTAGTAGGTAGTAGGTAGTAGGTAGTAGGTAGTAGGTAGTAGGTAGTAGGTAGTAGGTAGTAGGTAGTAGGTAGTAGGTAGTAGGTAGTAGGTAGTAGGTAGTAGGTAGTAGGTAGTAGGTAGTAGGTAGTAGGTAGTAGGTAGTAGGTAGTAGGTAGTAGGTAGTAGGTAGTAGGTAGTAGGTAGTAGGTAGTAGGTAGTAGGTAGTAGGTAGTAGGTAGTAGGTAGTAGGTAGTAGGTAGTAGGTAGTAGGTAGTAGGTAGTAGGTAGTAGGTAGTAGGTAGTAGGTAGTAGGTAGTAGGTAGTAGGTAGTAGGTAGTAGGTAGTAGGTAGTAGGTAGTAGGTAGTAGGTAGTAGGTAGTAGGTAGTAGGTAGTAGGTAGTAGGTAGTAGGTAGTAGGTAGTAGGTAGTAGGTAGTAGGTAGTAGGTAGTAGGTAGTAGGTAGTAGGTAGTAGGTAGTAGGTAGTAGGTAGTAGGTAGTAGGTAGTAGGTAGTAGGTAGTAGGTAGTAGGTAGTAGGTAGTAGGTAGTAGGTAGTAGGTAGTAGGTAGTAGGTAGTAGGTAGTAGGTAGTAGGTAGTAGGTAGTAGGTAGTAGGTAGTAGGTAGTAGGTAGTAGGTAGTAGGTAGTAGGTAGTAGGTAGTAGGTAGTAGGTAGTAGGTAGTAGGTAGTAGGTAGTAGGTAGTAGGTAGTAGTAGTAGTAGTAGGTAGTAGGTAGTAGGTAGTAGGTAGTAGGTAGTAGGTAGTAGGTAGTAGGTAGTAGGTAGTAGGTAGTAGGTAGTAGGTAGTAGGTAGTAGGTAGTAGGTAGTAGGTAGTAGGTAGTAGGTAGTAGGTAGTAGGTAGTAGGTAGTAGGTAGTAGGTAGTAGGTAGTAGGTAGTAGGTAGTAGGTAGTAGGTAGTAGGTAGTAGGTAGTAGGTAGTAGGTAGTAGGTAGTAGGTAGTAGGTAGTAGGTAGTAGGTAGTAGGTAGTAGGTAGTAGGTAGTAGGTAGTAGGTAGTAGGTAGTAGGTAGTAGGTAGTAGGTAGTAGGTAGTAGGTAGTAGGTAGTAGGTAGTAGGTAGTAGGTAGTAGGTAGTAGGTAGTAGGTAGTAGGTAGTAGGTAGTAGGTAGTAGGTAGTAGGTAGTAGGTAGTAGGTAGTAGGTAGTAGGTAGTAGGTAGTAGGTAGTAGGTAGTAGGTAGTAGGTAGTAGTAGGTAGTAGGTAGTAGGTAGTAGGTAGTAGGTAGTAGGTAGTAGGTAGTAGTAGTAGGTAGTAGGTAGTAGGTAGTAGGTAGGTAGTAGGTAGTAGGTAGTAGGTAGTAGGTGTAGGTAGTAGGTAGTAGGTAGTAGGTAGTAGGTAGTAGGTAGTAGGTAGTAGGTAGTAGTAGTAGGTAGTAGGTAGTGGGTAGTAGGTAGTAGGTAGTAGGTAGTAGGTAGTAGGTAGTAGGTAGTAGGTAGTAGGTAGTAGGTAGTAGGTAGTAGGTAGTAGGTAGTAGGTAGTGGTAGTAGTAGTAGGTAGTAGGTAGTAGGTAGTAGGTAGTAGGTAGTAGGTAGTAGGTAGTAGGTAGTAGGTAGTAGGTAGTAGGTAGTAGGTAGTAGGTAGTAGGTAGTAGGTAGTAGGTAGTAGGTAGTAGGTAGTAGGTAGTAGGTAGTAGGTAGTAGGTAGTAGGTAGTAGGTAGTAGGTAGTAGGTAGTAGGTAGTAGGTAGTAGGTAGTAGGTAGTAGGTAGTAGGTAGTAGGTAGTAGGTAGTAGGTAGTAGGTAGTAGGTAGTAGGTAGTAGGTAGTAGGTAGTAGGTAGTAGGTAGTAGGTAGTAGGTAGTAGGTAGTAGGTAGTAGGTAGTAGGTAGTAGGTAGTAGGTAGTAGGTAGTAGGTAGTAGGTAGTAGGTAGTAGGTAGTAGGTAGTAGGTGTAGGTAGTAGGTAGTAGGTAGTAGGTAGTAGGTAGTAGGTAGTAGGTAGTAGGTAGTAGGTAGTAGGTAGTAGGTAGTAGTAGGTAGTAGGTAGTAGGTAGTAGGTAGTAGGTAGTAGGTAGTAGGTAGTAGGTAGTAGGTAGTAGGTAGTAGGTAGTAGGTAGTAGGTAGTAGGTAGTAGGTAGTAGGTAGTAGGTAGTAGGTAGTAGGTAGTAGGTAGTAGGTAGTAGGTAGTAGGTAGTAGGTAGTAGGTAGTAGGTAGTAGGTAGTAGGTAGTAGGTAGTAGGTAGTAGGTAGTAGGTAGTAGGTAGTAGGTAGTAGGTAGTAGGTAGTAGGTAGTAGGTAGTAGGTAGTAGGTAGTAGGTAGTAGGTAGTAGGTAGTAGGTAGTAGGTAGTAGGTAGTAGGTAGTAGGTAGTAGGTAGTAGGTAGTAGGTAGTAGGTAGTAGGTAGTAGGTAGTAGGTAGTAGGTAGTAGGTAGTAGGTAGTAGGTAGTAGGTAGTAGGTAGTAGGTAGTAGGTAGTAGGTAGTAGGTAGTAGGTAGTAGGTAGTAGGTAGTAGGTAGTAGGTAGTAGGTAGTAGGTAGTAGGTAGTAGGGTAGTAGGTAGTAGGTAGTAGGTAGTAGGTAGTAGGTAGTAGGTAGTAGGTAGTAGGTAGTAGGTAGTAGGTAGTAGGTAGTAGGTAGTAGGTAGTAGGTAGTAGGTAGTAGGTAGTAGGTAGTAGGTAGTAGGTAGTAGGTAGTAGGTAGTAGGTAGTAGGTAGTAGGTAGTAGGTAGTAGGTAGTAGGTAGTAGGTAGTAGGTAGTAGGTAGTAGGTAGTAGGTAGTAGGTAGTAGGTAGTAGGTAGTAGGTAGTAGGTAGTAGGTAGTAGGTAGTAGGTAGTAGGTAGTAGGTAGTAGGTAGTAGGTAGTAGGTAGTAGGTAGTAGGTAGTAGGTAGTAGGTAGTAGGTAGTAGGTAGTAGGTAGGTAGTAGGTAGTAGTAGTAGGTAGTAGGTAGTAGGTAGTAGGTAGTAGGTAGTAGTAGTAGGTAGTAGGTAGTAGGTAGTAGGTAGTAGGTAGTAGGTAGTAGGTAGTAGGTAGTAGGTAGTAGGTAGTAGGTAGTAGGTAGTAGGTAGTGGTAGTAGGTAGTAGGTAGTAGGTAGTAGGTAGTAGGTAGTAGGTAGTAGGTAGTAGGTAGTAGGTAGTAGGTAGTAGGTAGTAGGTAGTAGGTAGTAGGTAGTAGGTAGTAGGTAGTAGGTAGTAGGTAGTAGGTAGTAGGTAGTAGGTAGTAGGTAGTAGGTAGTAGGTAGTAGGTAGTAGGTAGTAGGTAGTAGGTAGTAGGTAGTAGGTAGTAGGTAGTAGGTAGTAGGTAGTAGGTAGTAGGTAGTAGGTAGTAGGTAGTAGGTAGTGGGTAGTAGGTAGTAGGTAGTAGGTAGTAGGTAGTAGGTAGTAGGTAGTAGGTAGTAGGTAGTAGGTAGTAGGTAGTAGGTAGTAGGTAGTAGGTAGTAGGTAGTAGGTAGTAGGTAGTAGGTAGTAGGTAGTAGGTAGTAGGTAGTAGGTAGTAGGTAGTAGGTAGTAGGTAGTAGGTAGTAGGTAGTAGGTAGTAGGTAGTAGGTAGTAGGTAGTAGGTAGTAGGTAGTAGGTAGTAGGTAGTAGGTAGTAGGTAGTAGGTAGTAGGTAGTAGGTAGTAGGTAGTAGGTAGTAGGTAGTAGGTAGTAGGTAGTAGGTAGTAGGTAGTAGGTAGTAGGTAGTAGGTAGTAGGTAGTAGGTAGTAGGTAGTAGGTAGTAGGTAGTAGGTAGTAGGTAGTAGTAGTAGGTAGTAGGTAGTAGGTAGTAGGTAGTAGGTAGTAGGTAGTAGGTAGTAGGTAGTAGGTAGTAGGTAGTAGGTAGTAGGTAGTAGGTAGTAGGTAGTAGGTAGTAGGTAGTAGTAGTAGGTAGTAGGTAGTAGGTAGTAGGTAGTAGGTAGTAGGTAGTAGGTAGTAGGTAGTAGGTAGTAGGTAGTAGGTAGTAGGTAGTAGGTAGTAGGTAGTAGGTAAGTAGGTAGTAGGTAGTAGGTAGTAGGTAGTAGGTAGTAGGTAGTAGGTAGTAGGTAGTAGGTAGTAGGTAGTAGGTAGTAGTAGGTAGTAGTAGGTAGTAGGTAGTAGGTAGTAGGTAGTAGGTAGTAGGTAGTAGGTAGTAGGTAGTAGGTAGTAGGTAGTAGGTAGTAGGTAGTAGGTAGTAGGTAGTAGGTAGTAGGTAGTAGGTAGTAGGTAGTAGGTAGTAGGTAGTAGGTAGTAGGTAGTAGGTAGTAGGTAGTAGGTAGTAGGTAGTAGGTAGTAGGTAGTAGGTAGTAGGTAGTAGGTAGTAGGTAGTAGTAGGTAGTAGGTAGTAGGTAGTAGGTAGTAGGTAGTAGGTAGTAGGTAGTAGGTAGTAGGTAGTAGGTAGTAGGTAGTAGGTAGTAGGTAGTAGGTAGTAGGTAGTAGGTAGTAGGTAGTAGGTAGTAGGTAGTAGGTAGTAGGTAGTAGGTAGTAGGTAGTAGGTAGTAGGTAGTAGGTAGTAGGTAGTAGGTAGTAGGTAGTAGTAGTAGGTAGTAGGTAGTAGGTAGTAGGTAGTAGGTAGTAGGTAGTAGGTAGTAGGTAGTAGGTAGTAGGTAGTAGGTAGTAGGTAGTAGGTAGTAGGTAGTAGGTAGTAGGTAGTAGGTAGTAGTAGGTAGTAGGTAGTAGGTAGTAGGTAGTAGGTAGTAGGTAGTAGGTAGTAGTAGTAGGTAGTAGGTAGTAGGTAGTAGGTAGTAGGTAGTAGGTAGTAGGTAGTAGGTAGTAGGTAGTAGGTAGTAGGTAGTAGGTAGTAGGTAGTAGTAGTAGGTAGTAGGTAGTAGGTAGTAGGTAGTAGGTAGTAGGTAGTAGGTAGTAGGTAGTAGTAGTAGGTAGTAGGTAGTAGGTAGTAGGTAGTAGGTAGTAGGTAGTAGGTAGTAGGTAGTAGGTAGTAGGTAGTAGGTAGTAGGTAGTAGGTAGTAGGTAGTAGGTAGTAGGTAGTAGGTAGTAGGTAGTAGGTAGTAGGTAGTAGGTAGTAGGTATAGTAGGTAGTAGGTAGTAGGTAGTAGGTAGTAGGTAGTAGTAGTAGGTAGTAGGTAGTAGGTAGTAGGTAGTAGTAGTAGGTAGTAGGTAGTAGGTAGTAGGTAGTAGGTAGTAGGTAGTAGGTGTAGGTAGTAGGTAGTAGGTAGTAGGTAGTAGGTAGTAGGTAGTAGTAGTAGGTAGTAGGTAGTAGGTAGTAGGTAGTAGGTAGTAGGTAGTAGGTAGTAGGTAGTAGGTAGTAGGTAGTAGGTAGTAGGTAGTAGGTAGTAGGTAGTAGGTAGTAGGTAGTAGGTAGTAGGTAGTAGGTAGTAGGTAGTAGGTAGTAGGTAGTAGGTAGTAGTAGTAGTAGGTAGTAGGTAGTAGGTAGTAGGTAGTAGGTAGTAGGTAGTAGGTAGTAGGTAGTAGGTAGTAGGTAGTAGGTAGTAGGTAGTAGGTAGTAGGTAGTAGGTAGTAGGTAGTAGGTAGTAGGTAGTAGGTAGTAGGTAGTAGGTAGTAGGTAGTAGGTAGTAGGTAGTAGGTAGTAGGTAGTAGGTAGTAGGTAGTAGGTAGTAGGTAGTAGGTAGTAGGTAGTAGGTAGTAGGTAGTAGGTAGTAGGTAGTAGGTAGTAGGTAGTAGGTAGTAGGTAGTAGGTAGTAGGTAGTAGGTAGTAGGTAGTAGGTAGTAGTAGTGAGGTAGTAGGGTAGTAGGTAGTAGGTAGTAGGTAGTAGGTAGTAGGTAGTAGGTAGTAGGTAGTAGGTAGTAGGTAGTAGGTAGTAGGTAGTAGGTAGTAGGTAGTAGGTAGTAGGTAGTAGGTAGTAGGTAGTAGTAGTAGTAGTAGGTAGTAGGTAGTAGGTAGTAGGTAGTAGGTAGTAGGTAGTAGGTAGTAGGTAGTAGGTAGTAGGTAGTAGGTAGTAGGTAGTGGGTAGTAGGTAGTAGGTAGTAGGTAGTAGGTAGTAGGTAGTAGGTAGTAGGTAGTAGGTAGTAGGTAGTAGGTAGTAGGTAGTAGGTAGTAGGTAGTAGGTAGTAGGTAGTAGGTAGTAGGTAGTAGGTAGTAGGTAGTAGGTAGTAGGTAGTAGGTAGTAGGTAGTAGGTAGTAGGTAGTAGGTAGTAGGTTAGTAGGTAGTAGGTAGTAGGTAGTAGGTAGTAGGTAGTAGGTAGTAGGTAGTAGGTAGTAGGTAGTAGGTAGTAGGTAGTAGGTAGTAGGTAGTAGTAGTAGTAGGTAGTAGGTAGTAGGTAGTAGGTAGTAGGTAGTAGGTGTAGGAGTAGTAGTAGTAGTAGTAGGTAGTCAGGTAGTAGGTAGTAGGTAGTAGGTAGTAGGTAGTAGGTAGTAGGTAGTAGGTAGTAGTAGTAGGTAGTAGGTAGTAGGTAGTAGGTAGTAGGTAGTAGGTAGTAGGTAGTAGGTAGTAGGTAGTAGGTAGTAGGTAGTAGGTAGTAGGTAGTAGGTAGTAGGTAGTAGGTAGTAGGTAGTAGGTAGTAGGTAGTAGGTAGTAGGTAGTAGGTAGTAGGTAGTAGGTAGTAGGTAGTAGGTAGTAGGTAGTAGGTAGTAGGTAGTAGGTAGTAGGTAGTAGGTAGTAGGTAGTAGGTAGTAGGTAGTAGGTAGTAGGTAGTAGGTAGTAGGTAGTAGGTAGTAGGTAGTAGGTAGTAGGTAGTAGGTAGTAGGTAGTAGGTAGTAGGTAGTAGGTAGTAGGTAGTAGGTAGTAGGTAGTAGGTAGTAGGTAGTAGGTAGTAGGTAGTAGGTAGTAGGTAGTAGGTAGTAGGTAGTAGGTAGTAGGTAGTAGGTAGTAGGTAGTAGGTAGTAGGTAGTAGGTAGTAGGTAGTAGTAGTAGGTAGTAGGTAGTAGGTAGTAGGTAGTAGGTAGTAGGGTAGTAGGTAGTAGGTAGTAGGTAGTAGGTAGTAGGTAGTAGGTAGTAGGTAGTAGGTAGTAGGTAGTAGTAGTAGGTAGTAGGTAGTAGGTAGTAGGTAGTAGGTAGTAGGTAGTAGGTAGTAGGTAGTAGGTAGTAGGTAGTAGGTAGTAGGTAGTAGGTAGTAGGTAGTAGGTAGTAGGTAGTAGGTAGTAGGTAGTAGGTAGTAGGTAGTAGGTAGTAGGTAGTAGGTAGTAGGTAGTAGGTAGTAGGTAGTAGGTAGTAGGTAGTAGGTAGTAGGTAGTAGGTAGTAGGTAGTAGGTAGTAGGTAGTAGGTAGTAGGTAGTAGGTAGTAGGTAGTAGGTAGTAGGTAGTAGGTAGTAGGTAGTAGGTAGTAGGTAGTAGTAGTAGGTAGTAGGTAGTAGGTAGTAGGTAGTAGGTAGTAGGTAGTAAGGTAGTAGGTAGTAGGTAGTAGGTAGTAGGTAGTAGGTAGTAGGTAGTAGGTAGTAGGTAGTAGGTAGTAGGTAGTAGGTAGTAGGTAGTAGGTAGTAGGTAGTAGGTAGTAGGTAGTAGGTAGTAGGTAGTAGGTAGTAGGTAGTAGGTAGTAGGTAGTAGGTAGTAGGTAGTAGGTAGTAGGTAGTAGGTAGTAGGTAGTAGGTAGTAGGTAGTAGGTAGTAGGTAGTAGGTAGTAGTAGTAGTAAGGTAGTAGGTAGTAGGTAGTAGGTAGTAGGTAGGTAGGTAGTAGGTAGTAGGTAGTAGGTAGTAGGTAGTAGGTAGTAGGTAGTAGGTAGTAGGTAGTAGGTAGTAGGTAGTAGCGTAGTAGGTAGTAGGTAGTAGGTAGTAGGTAGTAGGTAGTAGGTAGTAGGTAGTAGGTAGTAGGTAGTAGGTAGTAGGTAGTAGGTAGTAGGTAGTAGGTAGTAGGTAGTAGGTAGTAGGTAGTAGGTAGTAGGTAGTAGGTAGTAGGTAGTAGGTAGTAGGTAGTAGGTAGTAGTAGTAGTAGGTAGTAGGTAGTAGAGTAGTAGTAGTAGTAGGTAGTAGGTAGTAGGTAGTAGGTAGTAGGTAGTAGGTAGTAGGTAGTAGGTAGTAGGTAGTAGGTAGTAGGTAGTAGGTAGTAGGTAGTAGGTAGTAGGTAGTAGGTAGTAGGTAGTAAGGTAGTAGGTAGTAGGTAGTAGTAGTAGGTAGTAGGTAGTAGGTAGTAGGTAGTAGGTAGTAGGTAGTAGGTAGTAGGTAGTAGGTAGTAGGTAGTAGGTAGTAGGTAGTAGGTAGTAGGTAGTAGGTAGTAGGTAGTAGGTAGTAGGTAGTAGGTAGTAGGTAGTAGGTAGTAGGTAGTAGGTAGTAGGTAGTAGGTAGTAGGTAGTAGGTAGTAGAGTAGTAGGTAGTAGGTAGTAGGTAGTAGGTAGTAGGTAGTAGTAGTAGGTAGTAGGTAGTAAGTAGTAGGTAGTAGGTAGTAGTAGTAGGTAGTAGGTAGTAAGGTAGTAGTGTAGTAGTAGGTAGTAGGTAGTAGGTAGTAGGTAGTAGGTAGTAGGTAGTCGGTAGTAGGTAGTAGGTAGTAGGTAGTAGGTAGTAGGTAGTAGGTAGTAGGTAGTAGGTAGTAGGTAGTAGGTAGTAGTAGTAGTAGGTAGTAGGTAGTAGGTAGTAGGTAGTAGGTAGTAGGTAGTAGGTAGTAGTAGTAGAGTAGTAAGGTAGTAGGTAGTAGTAGTAGGTAGTAGGTAGTAGGTAGTAGGTAGTAGGTAGTAGGTAGTAGGTAGTAGGTAGTAGGTAGTTGTAGTAGGTAGTAGGTAGTAGGTAGGGTAGTAGGTAGTAGGTAGTAGGTAGTAGGTAGTAGGTAGTAGGTAGTAGGTAGTAGGTAGTAGGTAGTAGAGTAGTAGGTAGTAGGTAGTAGGTAGTAGGTAGGTAGTAGTAGTAGTAGTAGGTAGTAGGTAGTAGGTAGTAGGTAGTAGGTAGTAGGTAGTAGTAGTGTAGTAGGTAGTAGGTAGTAGGTAGAGTAGTAGGTAGTAGGTAGTAGTAGTAGGTAGTAGGTAGTAGGTAGTAGGTAAGGTAGTAGGTAGTAGGTAGTAGGTAGTAGGTAGAGGTAGTAGGTAGGTAGGTAGGTAGAGGTAGTAGGAGTAGGTAGTAGGTAGTAGGTAGTAGGTAGTTGGTAGGTAGGTGTAGGTAGTAGGTAGGTAGGTGGTGAGGTGGAGTAGGTAGTAGGTAGTAGGTGAGTGGGAGTAGTAGTGTAGGTAGTAGGTAGTAGGTAGTAGGTAGTAAGGGTGGAGGTGGAGTAGGTAGTAGGGAGTAGGTAGAGAGGTAGTGGTGGTGGGTAGTAGGAGTAGGTAGTAGGTAGTAGGTAGTAGGTAGTAGGTGAGTGGTAGTAGGTAGGTGGTAGGTGAGTGGTAGGGTGGAGTTGGTGAGGTGGGTGGTGAGGTAGTAGGTGGTGAGGTGTAGGTAGGTGGTAGGTGGGTGTGGGTGAGGGTAGGTGGGTGGTGGGTGTGGGTGGAGGGAGGTGGGAGGTGGGTGGTGAGGTGGGTGGATGGTGGAGGTGGTGGTGGAGGTGGTGGGTGGTGGGAGGTGGAGGAGAGGTGGTGGGTGGAGGGTGGTGGTGGTGGGTGGTAGGTGTAGGGTGGTGGGTGGTGGGTGGTGGGTGTGGTGGTGGGAGTAGGTAGTAGGTGGTCGGTAGGTAGGTGGTAGGTAGTAGGTAGTAGGGTGGTAGGGGTGGTTGGGAGGTGGGTGGTGAGGTGGAGGTGGAGGTGGTGGGTGGTGGGTGTGTAGAGTCTGTCGTGCGGGACAGCGGAAGCAGGGGGGGGGGGGGCGTAGTGGGAGTGGTGAGTCCGTAGTACCGTCGTCCCGTCGTCCAGGTAGTAAGTACGTACAGCTCGTCACGTAGTCACGTAGTAAGTAGTCAGTAGTAAGTAGTAAGTAGTACAGTAGTAAGTAGTCCGTCAGTACGTAGTAAGTAGTACGTAGTCCGTACGTAAGTAGTCACGGTCCGACTACGGTAGTCACGACGGTACGTCGTACAGTAGTACAAGTAGTAACGTAGTACAGTCAGTACGTA